>CAJQUW010007054.1:10000-238638 GCA_907163375.1 Prostheceraeus crozeri | reverse complement strand
AAATATCTTAATTATATCTATTATAACAAACCAAATACAAAAATCAAAACCAAAAAAAATAAATCAAAAAACCTATTATTTTTAAATCCATATCACTCATTTTTTAACCAAATTTTTAAACTATTATTACTACATCTAAATTATAATACTAATATTATTTCAATATTAAAATTATTATTAATTTTATATTACTTTTTCTACTCATTAATATATATCTTATTTTTCACATATTATAATATCCTCTTTTACCCAAAAATTATATGTGTTGTTCTTGTTTTTGACCCAGGTTCGGGGGGTTGTTTGTTTGTCCTAGGTTTCTTTGTAAGCTTGATTGATTTTGGTTGCTTGGGAAGGATTAGTAGGAGGCGAGGAGGGTTTGAGGTAGGATATGAAGGAGGTTTAGGAGGAGTGAGGTGGAGGAGGGCTTTAGGAGGATAAGTAGGAGGGAGGATTGTTAAAGGAGGATAAAAGGATGCCCGGGTTGCAGAGGGAGGCATGTTAGGGTAAGGAGGCTTAGGTTGAGGTTGGAGGAGGAAGGTAGCGATATAGAGGATGTAAAGGAGACGGTGAGGAGGATTGTAGGAAGGGAGGATATAGGGAAGTAGGTAGGAAGAGGTACAGGGGAGGGTTAGGTAAGGTATAGAGGAGGAGGACTTGGAGGATAATTAGGGATAGGAAAGGAGGAGGATTTAGGGTGCGAGGAGGATAAGGTTTAGAGGAATAGGGGTGGTATGGTTTAAGGAGCAGGAGGTTAAAGGTTGTAG
The DNA here is from genome assembly GCA_907163375.1 of Prostheceraeus crozeri. NCBI lineage: Eukaryota > Metazoa > Platyhelminthes > Polycladida > Euryleptidae > Prostheceraeus > Prostheceraeus crozeri. The sequence goes on along the minus strand of CAJQUW010007054.1, from coordinate 237,874 downwards.
GGAATAGAGGAGATAGGTATGCGAAGGAGGATTATTGGATGGAAGGAAGTGATTTGTTAGGAATTAGGAGGATTTAGGAAAATAGACGCAGGAATGAAGTTCTAGGCAGTGGAATTAGTAGGAGGTATTTTGATTGCAGGTGAGGTGGAGGTTTGTATGTTAGAGGTAGGAATTATTTGAGTATTGGAGTGAGGGTAGATGAGAGGATCTAGTGGAGGAGGAGGATAGGTATCCAGGGTGATGGAGTAGTTAGGAGGATTAAGGGAAAGGATAAAGGTAGGAGAGGGTGAGGGTATCTTGAGCAGGCAGGATTGAGTTAGTGAGGAGGAAGGATAGGGTAGGATAGGATCGTTAAGGTGATTTGGTTGGAGGGAGGTTATGTGGTAGGTAGGTGTGGGTGAGAGGTGGGTAGGTTAAGTGAGGCAGGAATAGGTAGGAGATTTTGGGAGAGTGTTTGGGAGGGGGGTGGTGTAGGTGGATTGAGGGAGGGGTGGTAGTTACGTAGGAAGAGGCTTAGGGTAGGAGGATAGGTTAGGAGGTAAGGATGGATTTATGAGGATGTAGGTAGGTGTCAGGTGGTAGGTTATTGGTTAGAGAGTAGGAAATTGTACGGAGTGGGGTAGGTTTAGTGAGGTTTTGGGAAGGATTGATGGAGGAGGATACAGCTAGAGGGAGGAATTAAGGAACATCCCACACACCCTACGCGTCTACACCGTCCCTAGGAGGATATAAAGTAGAGGAGGAGGAGGAGAGGAGTTAGTTGTTTTGAAGGAGGGAGAGGTTTGTTTGAGGAGAGAGGAGGGATTTTAGGTTTAGTAGGAGAGGCAGGAAGTACGTAGGAGGCGTTTAGTAGGAGTGCTGAGGTAGGAGGCGGGTTCCTGAGGGGAGAGATGTAAGGTATAGCGCGATCTTCGAGGATGGTAGGAAGGCGGCATGAGGAAGTAAGGACAGGATAAGGAGGATACGGAGGTCGAAAGAGGTAGGGTATAGAGTTAGAAGGAGGTATAGTTTGTGAGGAGGTTTGGGAGGATTAAAGGAGGAGGGTGTGTTAGGACAGGCTTTGGGGTTAGGTGTGAGGAGGGTTGTGGAAGGAGAGGAGGGGAAGGAGGAGGATTCTAGGAGGTTCTTGGAGGAAGGTAGGAGGAGGAGGTTAGGTTTGATTGGGAGGATGAGGCGGTAGAGGGTTAGGGTGTAAGGAGGATGATGGGAGGATAGGGCTGATATGGAAGGATAAGTGTTAGGTTGAGGTAGGATCAGAGGGAGGGGTTGAGCAGAGGAGGATTGTTAGGGTAAGGAGTTGAGGGAGTGTAGGTAGGATTTTTTGTAGGGAATGGAGGCGTTTAGGGAGGATGCGGATTAGAATGAGGAGGATCATGGAGGATGGAGGAGGTATTATGTGAGGATTTTGAATAGGTTTATAAGGGGGTGGTCAGGGTGGTGTCGTGGTAATAGGTCAAGGATTGAGGAATATTATGAAGTAGGTTGGAGGGATTAGGTGTTATGGGAGAGGGAGGAGAAAGGCAGTAGGAAGGTAGGAGGTGTTTAAAGTTAGGTTTGAGGAGGTGGATAGAGGGTGGAAGGTCAGGATTTTTTTTTTAGGTTAAATAAAATGGTTCAGTAGCGTGAGGTAGGATAGGAAATGACGGATAGGGTAGGTGAATGGTAGGACGGGATAAGGAGGAGGGATGCATAAGGAGGGAGGGAGGTGGTTGTGGAGGAAGGATATGAGGTTAGGATAGGATTGAGGAGAGGAGGATAATCTGGTAGGCCAGGATTGGAGGTGGATTAGGGTGGATGAATAAAGGTAGGAGGAAGTTTTTGGAGGATAGGATGGAGGTTATGTTCGGTAGTGGATAGATGGGTTAGGATTTGATTAAGGAAAGGAGGATGAGGGTAGGAAGGCTGGATTATTAGGAAGGTAGGGAGGAGGGTTGCTAGTGTAGCAGGAAAGAGGGGATAGGGAAGGTAGGAAGGAGGGGAGTAAAGGAGGATATAAGAGGAGGGGGAGGTTTATAGTAGGGATAGGAGGATTAGGTTTAGAGAGCGGATGGGGAGGAAGGATAATAAGGGGTTGAGAGAGTGGAGGTGGATGTTCGAGGAAGGGGAGGGTGTAGGGTGAGAGGAGGGATCTCTTAGGGTTTGTCTGTAGGAGGTGGAAAGTAGGGAGGTAGGATCCAGGAGAGGGAAGGATATAAAGGAGGATGTGTTGTTATGGGAGGATAAAAGGTAAGGATTAAGGAGTAGTCGCCGCTCAGGTAGGTCAGGATGTTTGATTAGGAGGAGTTCCTGTAGGTTAGGGGGGATCTAGGAATTAGGATGGCTGGAGTAGGATAAGGTTAAGGATAGGTTGGGTCAGGAGTTGCTTGAGGATTGGAGGGGAGGAGTTTAATATTAAGGAGGATGGATGGAGGATAAGAGGATTGAATTTGGGAGGTTAAGGAGGAATGTAAGGTGTAGTGCAGGGAGGAGCAAGGGAGGTAGTATGAGGAGGTGATAGGGAAGAGATTTTAGGGTTAGGTTTAGGTTGAGAGGAGGAAGATTGAGGGTGTTAGGAGGATCTTGTTAGGTAAGAGGGTAATGGAGGTAGTTGAGAGGTGATAGGAGGGGAGGGTTAGGATAGGAAGCTTTAGGAATAGGGAGGATTTAGGGGGGGGGAGCTGAGGGGGAGGGATGAGGAGAATAGGGTGAGTGGTGAGTGTTTGGTTCCTTAGAGAAGGGGGAGGCTGGGATTGGATATTTACTAGGAAGGAGGTGTGGGAGGCAGCTTTAGGATGATAGTTTAGAGGACAGAGGAGGAGAGGATTAGGTTGGTACAGGGTAGGAAGAGGAGGCTTTTAAGGATTGTCTTTCAGGTGATTTGTTTTTAGGTATATAGGAGGAGGATGGTTTTTAGTAGGAGGATACTAGGATAAAGGAGGAGGATTTAGGATTTAGGGAACGGTTGGGGAGGAGGGAAAGGGGTAGGATAATTGAGGAGTATAGGAGGATAAGGAAAAAGGAAAGGAGGATAGACAAGGTAGGAGGTGAGTAGGAGGGTGTTAGTGAAGTGGTAGGATCGTAGGGAAGGCAGGTAGGATTTAGTTTAGGTTTAGGAGGATAATTGTAGTATAGGTTGGATTAGGAGGGAGGTTGTTAGGATGGAGGATGAGGTGGAGGATGCGATGGTTTTAAGTGGGTGGAGAGGGGTTAAAGGAGAGTAGGAGGATTGGTAAAGGGAGAGTGAGGAAGTTTGAGAGAGGAGGGTTAAGAGTATGGGGGCTAGGTGAGGAAATGGAGGAGGGTAGGAGAGAGGAGTAGTTGTTTGTTTTTGATAGGAAGGGGGTTTAGCGGATAGGATAGTTAATAGTGAGGGGAGGATATTGTAGGGGACGGGAGGATAGAGGAGGATAAGGTAAATTTAGGGAGGTTGAGGAGGATTGGAAGCAATGAAATTTCTTAGGTAGGGGAACGGAGGTAGGGAGGATTGGGAAGGAGGTAGTAAGGAAGGGTTTAAGGTAGGATAGGTTAGGAAGGGAGAGGAGGAGTGGTAGGTATGTAGGAGAGATAGGAAGAGGAAAAAAGGAGTGTATGGTAACGGTAGAGGGGTCTGGAGGATAGGAAGGGAGGATAAGGGTTGAGGGTAGGATAAAGGAGGATAAAAGGAGGTATAGTAGTGGTTTTTCAGGTAGGATATAGGAGAGGAGGATAGGATGAGTAGGAGTTAGGGATATTTGAAGGAGGATATAAGGGGGGTGGAAGTGGTAGCCAAGGAAGGTAGGTTTAGGGAGGAAGAGTTAAGGAGGATTAGTCAATTTAATTGGAGGTGATTTAGAGTTATAGGTTTCTTATAGGAGGTGATGGAGAGTGTGTGAGGTGTAGGAAGTTGGAGGTAGGAGGGTTTTTAGGAGGTAGGAGGAAAGAGAGGTGAGGAGGATTAAAGGTAGGATAAAGGATAGGAGAGGAAGGATAAGGGGTAGTAGTGTTGAGGGGTAAATTAATTTAGGAAGTAGGAGGATTCAAAGTTAGGTAGGATAAATAGGTTAGGATAAAAGGAGGTAGGATAGGAGGAGGATAAGGCAGGGTTGGATCGTTGAGGAGGATAAAGGCTCGACGAAGGTTGACCTAGTCGAGAGTGTCTACCTCGATAGCGAGGTAGAGGCGGTGAGGGACGTTGACCTCGATAGCGAGGTGCAGCCGGCTAAGTTATCAACCAGTGGTGGGATTGCGGCTCAATGTCGCAACTTCATTATGCGCCCACCACTGGTTGATAACTATGACAAGCTGAAGAATGAGTTGGAGGTGTGGAAGAGGGACTGTTTCTTCTATAAAGCGAGTTCCGAGAACCTCTCGCGAGTCACTCAGGAGCTCAAGAAGACTCAAGCTAGTCTTTTTGAGAAAGAAGGAGAGCTCGATCGCGAGAGGTTCTCGCACCTCGCTAGTAAGGCTAAAGAAGAGCAGCTCCTCATCGAGAGAGAGAGTCAGGAGAAGGAGTTAAGAAAGATGAGGGAGGAGGTGGAAGGGCTGCGAAAGCAGTTGGGGAAGGTGGTGGCGACTAATCAGGAGCTGCACCAGCAAGTGATGAGTAGCAGTACTCGACGATCAAGTCGCCTCCACATTCCCCTTGACAAGAAAGGACGTGTGCCCGCAAGACCGCTCCTCTGTGAACGTGGCAGAGACGAGATGTGTTATAGCAGGGCTAAAAAAGGTATCGAATGCCTTCACTTTACATTCGACCACAAGGAGGCGATCACAGGATTCCTGTTCGAGCCACGTCCTGAGAAGATCTGTAAGTTTAAAACAAGTAACTTAGAGTTCAAGATAATAACTAACAACTTCTTTCTTTACAGATATCAAAGAGAAGCGACCACCTGCTTCCGTGAACGAGCCGGAGGCGAAGCGGCAAGCTTGAGTCCTTGAATTATCCCGAGAATGAACCATCGGCTCTCTTAAGGGCCACCTAGGGGCAAGACATGATAGAACCTCCACGCGGTTTGCCCTGGGCAGTCTTCGGACTGGCGAATACTATCATTAAGTTGAATCTGCTATCAGTCAACTTGAACGTTGCAAATGAAGTTCGGTGTAATACTTCCTTTCGACGGGCGTTCCTGTAAAGGGCGGCGGTGAAACCCGTAGCTATGTATACCGCAAGGGACATTCGGCAATGGTCAATCTTGTTAAACCTCTCTGCGTCATGTTTGCAAGTGATTGCCTCTGTCTCAACGTAGTATGCATTCGCGCCAGGGCGACATTTAGCCAACTGTCGAAGGTTGCCTAAAACTTTCCATTGCATACGTTATGAGAGCCATGAGTTCTACCTGTCTCTATCAATGAGACGAATTGATGAATGGAATGAAATAGAGGATACTCACGCGCCACACGCAACATAACACACTTCTCTCTTCCGTAGTCTAACAAGCTCTTTACACATGGATCGCAGTCGATTGCTATCCCTGAAGCATTCTGATTCGCTGTTGAGCAATTCATTGTTGAAAACCCTATATAAGCCAGAAGATTGTAGCGCTTCTCATTCAATTTGAAGTCACGATGGAAGCCACATCTGCCGACAACATTCCCGTCTTCATCGATGAAGACAACGCCATTCCCGAGTTCGTCATCCTCGACGAGTGGGATGAGGATGAGAAGAAGGGGAAGATCAAGAGGATCATTTGGACGGATGAGGTGTGGACTCCGAATACCACTCGCATCCGAAAGGTGCCAGATGCACCAGCACGGCTTAGGCGGTATAGGGTTTATGACAACCTAACCGTCATACCCCTTGACTATTCAAGCCAATAGTCAACCTAATCCCGAGAATGAACCATCGGCTCTCTTAAGGGCCACCATGGGGCAAGACATGATAGAACCTCCACGCGGTTTGCCCTGGGCAGTCTTCGGACTGGCGAATACTATCATTAAGTTGAATCTGCTATCAGTCAACTTGAACGTTGCAAATGAAGTTCGGTGTAATACTTCCTTTCGACGGGCGTTCCTGTAAAGGGCGGCGGTGAAACCCGTAGCTATGTATACCGCAAGGGACATTCGGCAATGGTCAATCTTGTTAAACCTCTCTGCGTCATGTTTGCAAGTGATTGCCTCTGTCTCAACGTAGTATGCATTCGCGCCAGGGCGACATTTAGCCACCTGTCGAAGGTTGCCTAAAACTTTCCATTGCATACGTTATGAGAGCCATGAGTTCTACCTGTCTCTATCAATGAGACGAATTGATGAATGGAATGAAAGGGAGGACACTCACGCGCCACACGCAACATAACACACTTCTCTCTTCCATAGTCTAACAAGCTCTTTACACATGGATCGCAGTCGATTGCTATCCCAGAATCATGTAAGCTATCTTAATTTTATTTAACACTATTTCATCTACCATTATCACCCATATGAAATGTTATAAGATTTGCAAGTTAAACTAAGCGTGCTACTATTTCCAAATGAAAAAGTATACATGGTTAAATTATTCACTAAAGCCCCATTCAAGTAAGTCAGTATGAAAGCAAAGATAATACGAAATAAACATTTATTATGGCATGTATTTTAAAAGGTCTTCATCGTCAATATCGTCCCAGAGTCTGACTTCACATAGATCACAAAAACAGTTGAGCTGCTTTAAACGTTCTTCTGCAGCGTCCCTCACGTTGTCAATGTACGCCCACTCCGCCACGGTTCGCGGTTGGGAGTTAGGGGTGTACCACTCCCATATTTGATGCAACTGCGACTTGCTGGTCATCTCCATCACCCCTTCGACATCATATTGTAAATATTTCCACCGTATGCCTGTTAGGTCGGGCAACTCCTCTTCATCGTCCTCCGATAACTTTCGTATATTGTCGAGATTGTATGTCTTCTCCACCTTCGCCTTTCTTGGTGCATTTGGTGTAACGAGCACCTTTGCTGATGTGCATGGAGAGGAGAACTCCAATGCGGCATTTGGTGTTGTTGGAGGACTTGTCATGTTGTCTTTGAAATGCTGACTTTGAATAATGATAACTTTAACATTTTTCTAATTCTTAAGTATCAACAAGCAACCAATCAGAATGAACAGCCAATGAATGATGAGCATGAAAGGATATAAGCAAAGTGACATCCGTGTCATTTCACTCTGTCTTTGAGACGTATAAGTGAAGTATTCTCTAGCGAATTCTGCTATTATTTGAGGTGTACAAGTGAATTCCAAATTTGAGACATATTAATTGAGTGAAGTCTCTATCTTATTGAAGCATCAACCTTAAACTTGATTTCATTGAAATGGTAAGTTGAAGATTTCCTCTCTCATCTCCCTCAAACGTGTGGTTCATAGCATCTTCCTCAATTTCAGGCATCAACTTCATCACCAACGCCCTCCCTTCTCGAGGAAAGTTTAGAGTTATTGAGTCAAGGTAGGTTGCAACAATACACTGAGGCTTGAACAGAGATGATAGAATGATTTCTCTTTCAGGTGATGTGAGTTCCAGCTCAGAACTGTCGCGACATGGTAACGAGTGGGAATGTGCTGACTGTGGGCACATCTTCACGAGGAAATGGGATCTCACCCGACACATCAAGCGAGGTGTTTGTCGACCTAAGCCGGCATCAATCTCCGGAGGTGGGGATGATTCTGTTAACGTCGTCTCCTTTTCTTGCGACTTGTGCGCTCAGTCTTTCGAGACACGTTTTGAACTATCTTCGCACAGACTTCAACATACACACACGAACGATAGCTACACCAACGGTACCTCCTCTATCCGACTCACTGAAGTGTCCATAAATAATTTAGTGAGGAACTACCAGATGGACTCCTCAGAAACCATTGCTAACTTTGAGGAATGGTTTCATCAAAATTCATCATTGATAGAAGCGCTCTTCAACAATTTAGACAATTTTAGGATGAAGGCGCTCATCTATCTTAAAATAAAATATGTAAAAATCGACCACCATACTGGACAAATAATAGAGAGGTTGGAGTTTCACATACCCTCCTCTCCTGCAACCGAGGTTGTAGACTATGAGTCTTGGATAAATTTTCACATCCAAGGATTAAAATTAAATATTGATAAATTTAACGAGCGCGATAGCGGTCTCATTTTTGACGGCATTGAGTCCGCCTTATTTAAAATCAGTTTATTAGGAAATCATAGTGGTCGAGGCTCCTTTAAACTTCCAAAAAATTTAAAAAACAAAACAGCAGTCATCAATGTCGATTGCGAATCGCAATGTTTTAAATATGCTGTCCTCTCCATTCTCCACTATAATGACATCAATGCGAATCGAAATCGTACATATAGCTATAGGCAGTGGGAGAATGAATTAAACTTCGATGACTGTAATAGTGACGATATGAAAATTAAAGATATAGAAAAATTTGAAAAATTGAACAACATTAAAATAGTTCTCCATGTTTGGGAAAAGGGATTGAAGGGTGTGCGCTACAACTCGCGTTCGAGTTGTTATGATCATGTTGTCAACCTTTTATTAGTAAGACAGGATGATAGTGAGGAATGGCACTACTGCGGCATTCCCAAAATCTCTCGCTTATACCACCACTTAAGAAATTCTACCTCATCATAGATTTATTACTGTGACAGATGCATTCGGAACTTTAGGAGTAAAAACAAATTTGAAACTCATTATGAGTGGTGTAAGCGAGGTAAACTGCAAATGGAACGCATGCCCAAAGATAAGGAGTTTTCATATAGAGAGAATGGCGATGAACTAAGTCCTCTTCGTGTCATCTATGCTGACATCGAATGTTATATCGATGATAACATCCATCGACCAGCAGCCATTTCCTGCTATGAAGTATGGCATGACCATTTCCAAAATAGAAAAAATAAAATGCACGTCTGGCAAGGTGAGGATTGTATTTACCAATTCCTTCCTCGAACAGGCTGTAAAATTTCAACAAAAGTATGATGGTGAACTCTATCGCAGATCATTGCATATGACAGCAGATGATCAAGCAAAATTTGATAGTTGCAACGTTTGCCCCAAATGTAGGAAAACATTTGACGATGATAAGATTAAGAAAGTGCGCGACCATGACCACATCACTGGTAAATTTAGAAACGCACTCTGTTCAAAATGTAATTTTTCGCTGAGGATGAAGCGGCGTACATTACCCGTCATTTTCCATAATTTCAAGGGCTACGACAGCCATATGATAATAAAAGGAGGTTTAGGTCAAATGAAAGAGTGGAAGCTTGATGTAATAGCACAAACGAGAGAGAAGTTTATGGCCATGACAGCAAAAGTGCCTGTCGATAAAACTAAAGAAAATAAGACGGTCTATTTTGATATAAAATTTTTAGATTCCTACCAATTTATGACTGCATCACTGGCCTCTCTCGTGCAAAATCTAAAGTCTCTTCCACTAACACAAAATCTTAAGAAACAATATCCAAATCTAACCGATGAAGTCATCACACGGAAAGGAGTCTTTCCATATGCATATTTTGATGCAATTAGTAAACTCGGCGAGACTTCTCTTCCGCCCATAGATAAATTTAAAAATGATTTGAGCGGCGCAGAATGTAAGACCGAAGATTATGATCATGCACAAGATGCATGGATAAAATTTGACTGCCATACATTTGGTGAATATATGATTGCCTACCTTAAGTTAGATGTATTTTTGCTGGCTGATGTATTTCAGGAGTTTCGACGAGTGGCATTAGAAGAAGATAAGTTAGATCCCGTCCACTTTGTCAGTCTGCCAGCCATGTCATTTAAGTCTGCTTTTAAAATGACTGGTGAGACCATTCATCTCTTACAAGATCCAGAGATGTATAATTTATTTGAGCGAGGAATTCGCGGTGGTCTCACATTTGTAAATAAACATAGGTTAAAATCAAAAATAGTAGGTAATGACCAGACTCATCTGAAGTATTATGACCAAAATAATTTGTATGGTAGTTCATTATCCAAACCGCTACCTCACTCTGAGTTTAGCTGGTTAGATGATAGTGAAATTCAACATTTCTCCAACCCTTCCAACATACTAGCAATTCCAGATGAAGGTGATTGGGGATATTATTTTGAGATAGATCTAATCTATCCAAATAATATTAAACATAAAACCGTAGATTTTCCACTCGCACCCGAATCAGGTGAAGTGAGTAAAGATATGTTTTCCGACTTTATGAAACAATTTCATAAAGATTTAGAATCATGTGGACAACCCAAGTATAAGCCTTGCCGCAAACTTTTACTCACTCAATATGATAAGGAAAACTATCTAGTCCACTTTAGCATCTTAAAATTTTATTTAGAAATGGGCATGATTTTAAAAAGAGTTCACCGCATTATTAAATTTAGACAGAAAGCCTTCCTCAAACCCTACATAGATAGTAACAGTCAGAAACGTGCACTAGCCCAAAATAATTTTGAAAAAGATTTTTATAAATATAAGAACAACAGTCTATTTGGTAAGACGATGGAGGATGTTAGAAAGCGCGTAAACTACAAACTAGTTAATGATGATCAAAAGTATCACAAATTGATCTCATCACCTCTATTCATCGATAGAGACATAATCGATGAGGATCTTGTAGGTATTAAAATGATAAAATCTGAAGTTGAGTTGTGCAAACCCATCTATATTGGTCAAGCTGTTCTAGATTACTCCAAGCTTGAAATGTATCAACTCTTCTATAAAATACTAAAACCGTGTCCTCTCGTAAAAGAGGTTCGTTTGTTGGGTGGTGACACAGATAGTTTCTTTTTAGGTATTACCACTCAAAAAGATTTAAATTTTAATGAAGTAGGAAAATCTTTAGAAAGATATTTTGATACATCAAATTATCCTGCTAATCATCCACTATACTCCATCAAAAATAAGGCAAAACTTGGCTGCTTTAAGGATGAGACAGCAGGGAAGGAGATAGCTGAAATGATTCTCCTCCGCCCTAAAATGTATTCTATGAAATTAAAGGATAGTGATGATAGCATTAAGCGCGCTAAAGGCATATCAAGATCATTGGTCTCTAACATGAAACATAAGAATTTCAGGAAAGCCTATAGAAATAAAAATATAACGTTTGTCAATATGACAATCTTAAAATCTAAGTCGCATGAGATCAAAACTCATACTTTTAGGAAACGGGCGCTTTCAGCATGGGAGGATAAGAGGTGCTGGCTAGAACACAACATATCTCTTCCACATGGACATCCTGACACAAACATACCACCACCCAAAAGAATTAAACTCACACTACCACATTCAGGAGACGTCTTAGCATAATCATCCTTAACTTAGTATTTTGATGTTGATTTCTGTAGATAAACATTGTTGTTTTATGTATCGCATGAGATTGTTTTTTCCTTGTGAATATGTGTCCACATCTGTACATTCCCCATGTGATGACTTTTCCACTGAAAGACATTTTTCCTATCCCTGTATATTTCCACCCTTCACGAAGTAAAAAGACTTTTTGTATATAACAATGTTTATTGAAGTGCGCTCATGTATATATTTTCAGTGGATGTTGTATAAAGTCTATTCCTTCACATTCATGTACATATTTCAATAAATGTTGTATAAAGACTTCACTTTGTTTTCCGAAACACTAACGTTATGAGGGATTTAGTATCTTTCACATGGATGCACTCTTGTAAACCATTGGTAATTTTGATAGCAATAGAGGGTATAGATTGTTTGACGACGGGATGATAGAAAATAGATTCAAACATCTTCTCGACTATTCCATATGAAGCGTCTTTATCATGAATGAAATCACGTAAAATGTATTCTTTTTTCTCACCAACAGAAATAGGTAGAATCAAATCACTTTGAATGTAAAGGTGCTGTTCATGTTTATCAAGTGTCATTGGTGTTTCTATACCAATCGTATGCGCAGCAGCAAACACAGTTTGTAGCATTGAAAAACCAAAGAGTTTTTTCAAATTTTTACTCAATTGACATTGAATGTCATCACCCAGTCTCAGAACAACGCGTTGATTTTCAATTGAAAACGAAATGTGGTGTGTCTTTACATCATATTTACTTTTCATCACATGCTTCAACTTCTGTTGTATATAAGGATTTACTACATGAATGAAGCTTTCAACTGTATGATATAGACGCGGCATTATATTGATAGCAACTTTAGATTCTTCATAAGACTGGTAAATTTTCTTGATGCGATCGCCATAGATGTCCACCCACCATTCATCATTAACTGAATCAGCTTTAGTGTGATATTCATGAGAAGCATATACCACACCGCTTCCAATAATAGGTGTATAATGTCTTACAAAATGACGCAAGGTTGGAGAGAAATAAACTGTAAGTTTGTCATTATATTTCTGAATAACCAACTTATTTTTGTCCGCCATAATTTTCTCTCCATACTTCTTACCCACAGTCTCATTCCATCGTTTTACTAACTCAATAAGTGATAAAGGTTGAACACCACGCTTTTTCAAAATGATGCGTTCTTCGCATTCTACAACATCTTCATCAAATATTTTAAATCTATAATGAAATTTGTTGATTCGATTTGAATAAACTTTTCTAACATTTGCAGTAGCAATTGACGTTAGATGTAGTCCATGACCAAAACCGAGATGCGGATAGAATTCACTATCCAACCTCAGCGTAAGACCTTTAGTAAAAGAATGAAAGCGGAGGAACTGTCTCCCACTCCAATGATAGATAGTAAACTCATAAGCTTTCTGATTTTTATTCTTCATGATGGAAGTATTACCACTGTTGAATGCCTTAATAATTTTCTCATTCCCAAATGGCTCATAAGAATCTGATTTTATCTGAATCCATTCATAGTTCCACTTTCCATCTGATGTTAAATTGTATGGGAACTGAAATGCATTATTCATCGTTATTCCATCATGGGTGCGAGGAGTCAATATCATTTCTTCCAAATCATTCACATTCTGAATATTGCTATCATAGCAAATACTAGAAACGCCAACCTCCCATTCACCTTCTAAATGCAGTGGGCGATTTAATTCTACTCGATAGTCTGATGGCTTATTTTTGGGAAATTTATTCATAGAAGCATTACTGGGCAAGTAGATTAGAAACGAGTCCTTATTTTCACTTTCCATATTATTCACATTGGAAAAATATATTAGCATACGTTTGCATTAACTCTTCATTCGGAAATGGAGTGTGATACTTGTCACAGCATCTTTATGAAAAGGAATCAACGCACCAGCATCGTCATAAATGGCAATATCAATTTGTGGGATGTAGTTTGATTTCAGCTTTGTATAATGCACTTTCTTGAAAGTATGCTCAGATAAAATACTGCAGCTCTTTGGCTGGTATGGTATCATTGCTAGCAATGGAGCTTCAACATCTCCCACACGTACATCTTCACCAATATTGGAATATATCTGAAAATAGTTAATACGACGCGATAGCGACATGTCTGCGCTAGCTTTGGTTACAGTACCACTTTTAAAGATATTTTGATCAAAACCCAAAATGTCCATTAGAGTTTTATCCATAATTAGTTCAATACCTTTTCCACTTATAGTGAGAGACAAAGCATCTTCTTTTTCAGAAAATGAAATTTGTTGCTCATTAATCACTTCATTTAAATAATCTACAACCAATTTAACTGAAGTAATGATGCGAGGCATCAGCACTCTTGTTTCATGTAAGATACCACCGAAAGGCTCTACACACTTTCTGTATAAAGATACGCTCCATTCTGTATCAAATTGATTTGACCTTTCACATGGTAAATGTTGCATATTAAATTTTCCATGAACAGCTGCAGAATGATGTCGCAAGAACTGATGAAAATCTTTTGAACAAATTAATACTAGATCATCATCATTTAATTTACTTATTGCAATATGATTAGATGATTTAATATAAGTCAATGTTGCCACTTGTTTACCATCAACTCGAAGGAGATAATTAAATTTCTTCAATAATGTTTCAGGAGTCATGTTTGTCTTTCTTGGCTTAATCACAATCTTCTTCACCAACGTCTTCTCATTTTTTGGAATAAGATCTACATAATAAGCTTCCTCTCGATATATTAACTGTTTATGAGCACTTATGTGGTAATTAACGTTAAAATTATCATAGCTTGTCAAGGCGCTAGCGAGGTAACCTAAATCATTTCTTAAACTTGGACTTAAACCAACAATCCAATCTTTCTCAACTACATGATGTACGTGTATATAAGTATAATCATCATTGTGTGGAGTAAATTGGGCAATATGTTTACACGCTTTATTCAAGAAATCATATATAAACTTTTTACATGATAAGAGATCTTTCTTTGGCCACTGTGGAATGTATACTCGGCACCCCTTTTCACATTGGTAAGCAGCTGTACGTCTCATATTAATAGTCATCACCTCATGATCAAAAGTATAGACACAGTTGCTATAAACAAGTTGAGTGACACCCACTTCCCAATTCCCATTTAGCTGTTGTGCATGATCAATGGGAGTAGAAAAGAGTGCGGCTCGATTACTAGTAAATCTCTTTGTAGCCGCATTGCTAAGCAAAATATGATAAAACGACATTTTTATATTGCTAATCTGCAACTTTGCATAACATCATGAAGACTTGGATTTTGGACTCTCTACAATATATCAGAGTTGATCGTGATGGAAACGTACATTTCAAAAATTCTCATGGTCATACATCAAGAGGAATTACATTAACATGGCGACAATTTGTCAACCTCAATGATATCATGAGGGATTTGGAATATTTTGAAACATTAAGATTCATCTCCCTGGGTGATCAAGTTTGGCTTCAACATTACAGAAATGAAATTCAAATCTACCATTCTCATTCCGCAAACTGTTTCTCATTTCGCAAATACAATTGGGAGAAGTATAGAAGATACATACATCGCTCCATCATGACATTTATTCGTCGTGAGTTCATCGCCCTACTATGCAAATCTTAATCAGACATGACTATCACGCACCATGAGTTGGAAATTAGATTCCCTACAACGTATTGAAACGGATCATGATCGAAACGTCTATTTCAAAGATTCAACTGGAAATGTGAGAAGAGAGTTTGCTTTATCTTATCGCCATTTTCAATCTCTACATCATATCATGAAGGATTTAAAATACTTCTATATGAAAAGACATTCACGTATTGGAAATCGCATCTGGTTGCGCGTCAACAATCGGCGAATTCAACTCTATCATTCCCAACTTCATACTAACTTCACATTTCATCAAGGTAGTTGGGAAAAGTATAAAAGGAAGGTACATCGCTCAATTTACTCATTCTTTCATCATGAAGCGCCATCGCTACACCATCGTCAACATTCTCCGTCGCTTCAGACTCTACACCAAAATCGATCTCACAACATTACACCAACAGCTTCCAAACAGCAAGTATTACCCGGGTCGTCCTCAAATGTTAGTGGTGAAGATGAACAATTCACGGAATCTTCAACTCTTCCCAAATGGGACTGTACAGATTCTCGGCGCCCTTTCTCATTCATCGGCGCAGTCAATGCGCTTAGAGCTACAAAGACTACTACGTCGGATATGGAAGAGGGAGAGGTGTGTGATGTCGAATCTGACTGTGGACAATATGGTGATCTCTACTCAATTGAGTGACAGTCTATCATTTTTGAAGATTCGTACCAGCAGTTACAGTTTGTGTTATGAACCCGAACTTTTTCCTGCAGCTCTCATTAGTTGTTGGTTACCTGTGCATGTGGCAATCTTTCATAATAGTAAAGTGATCATTACTGGACTAAAATCTCATGTACAAGCAAATATGATCCTAGACTATCTCATTGAGTATGTACGTACCCAGCGGATTGTAAAATAAAAAACAATTTTTCCAACATGATGTTTTTATTTCAAATCATGATAGAACTTACAAATCATTTTTTCATTAGAGGATGGATTACATGAAAAGTTTTGAATAACAGATGCAAATCGAGATACATGTAAACGTCTTAAGATGAAGTACAGTACAAAAGCACCACACGTTGATGAAAGTGGATGTTGTAGTATGCGTTCATTTCGCTGATATTGACGCGTATGTTTTCTCAACCACTGCTGTGTTGGTATATTTGGAGGTTGAGCAAGAGAGTCAAATAGTTCACCACGTCGGTCTTCTCCAATAAAGATCGCTTTCCAATGCTCACCGCCTAAATTCTGCGAATGAGTGTTTAGTACAATAAAGATGGGATAGTGATTTACTGCAGGTGGTAAGGTATCGAGTGAATAGACATTATCGAAAGCTTTCAACGTCGCTTCGTCTGCATTACGCTGCACTTTAGTCTTAATATCGTCAGCAGTCAACCAACTCATTAACGATTATACTGAAGAATCACGTCACGATACTTTGTAATTTCAATATTTGAATCGAAGACTGCATAAATTAATACATTGATCGTCTCAGGTAGTGTTCTTTTGAACGTTAAATCCAAACGAATATTATGAGGCACGTTCGCTTGACGATAGGGTGCACTAATATCGCTGTCAGCAGTCAAATCAAATGCATAAATAGTATATCCACTCTTAAACTCTTTCATAGTCAGTCCGTTGGTGTCATCCGTATTGTAAAAGCCAAAAACATCCATAAAATCAACATAACTGCGCATAAATTGATCTGAAGCAAAATCTGGTTTGTAGGGTGGACCAGGATGACTCACACCATTTACACGTAAAGCAATTTCACTTAACTGATTGTGTTTAAAATTGAAAGGATTCTTCTTTATATTACCATTAAATGCATCATTTTCAACCATTGCCACCATGAGGAGCTTCGGTGCTTCCGATGGAAAGAGGCCATCTTTCATGAAACTCTTTTGATCTTTAGGAATTGTAAAGGTGAGAAGCTTTGTATGCTGAATGGGGTAAATGGCATTTTGGCGGTTAAGGCCTTCAGCATGCCCTCTAATGACACTTGGATTCGGTACTACTCGACGAATGTAAAGTGCAATATCTTCCACATGAATTCTAAAATTGTCAACTTTAGCAAATGCATTCAGCGCAAATTCAGGCTTATTCAATGTCAGCTTGAGTCGCATGCTGGTATTACACAGTAAAAACTTTGACTGTCTAAAGAAGTCTAAATTCAGCGGACCATATAGCTGACATACTCTACTATCTTTAATCATAGCAGATCGCTTTACAAAGCCACTGTTTGTTTCAACATCAAATTTTCCTGCTTCATCTCTGTACCATCCCATGGCTTCCATATGACTTTTTTGTGCTGCTGGATGAAACTGTGATACATGATTGAAATATGATTTATAGGGATAATCGCTTTGACCACCTTCCACTTGCTGCTCTCCAATCGTTAGAGAAACATCACGAAGTAATGTAGTCAATGGTAAATTGTTCAGTCCAACTTTATGTGCATCGTCAATAGCAGTTCCATCTGCTTGCTGAATTCTAAACCTCAAATCAAGCATCGCATAACTCAAATCTATGTAGTCATCACTACCACCAGGAATAACAAATTCAATGGGGCCAGCATTCTCAGCTGTTCGAGGATGATAATCTACAATACTTGAACTAAGAATATCTGTCTGTATGGCTTGTTGATCGAACAAACAAAAACCGGAAGTTTTACACTCCATGATTAGAAGTTATAGCAGCGTCGTCGTTTAGCGCCTGATGAATGATTAGAGCCTCTGCGACGTTTGCGTGAATGCCTTTTGACTGAAGATCGCACCTTACCAGCTCCGCGATGTTTCCTCCTTCCTTTATTCATTCGTTTAGGTGATTTCTTTCCTTGAGTAACACCAGCAATGGTCTGCTTCAATGTTTTTAAACCGCGTTCCTTCCCACGATTCAACAAACTGCTCTTAAAACTTCTACCTCTGGAAAGATCACTAGCAACATCACCAGCAAAGCCAACGGCATTACTTAAAACATTTCGTTTTAAAGATCTACCGACATTTGATATGAGAGATGCTACAACAGATTTCAGTGCACCAAGTATGCTACCTCCACGTTGGCGGCGAGCACCGATGTAAATTTGTCCTCCGCCACTTACATAGGAGGGTCGTGAATAAAATGAGGCAGTTGGATTCATAGCTCAAACCCTAAACATTGTTAGTTACAACTTTGCATGAATCACTGTCGATCACTTAGATGAAAGATGTCGGCACGACGCATCCAAGAGTTCATACTTGAAGGATAACCAGTCCATTTAACAAGACACCATTCTTCACCTTGCCGTTTTTTACATCGAATGATTTTCTCTACCAAATATGTTTCACTTTCAGTGACTACCTCAATCTCATCGCGGTAAAAGCTACCCTCAATTTCTTCATTATCGTAATCTTTCAACTTGTAGGTGGTCGGAGAGTCT
Organism: Prostheceraeus crozeri; assembly: GCA_907163375.1. Taxonomy (NCBI): domain Eukaryota; kingdom Metazoa; phylum Platyhelminthes; order Polycladida; family Euryleptidae; genus Prostheceraeus; species Prostheceraeus crozeri. Next base: position 219,612 of record CAJQUW010007054.1, on the reverse strand, counting down.
TTTTGATTAATCCTTGATACTGTAAATACCTCCTCTGTCCAATTCGGAAGGTACCCTTTAGCAAAAACACTTTTCACTTTTGAGATACGAACTTTATCGCCAATTTTCACATCACTTTTCACATGAGTGCGTTTACGTTGGAATGATTCGCGCACTTTATCTACATTGTCAGCATTTACATCTACTGGTCTGAGTCCAATAGAACGATGGATAGAGTGATTGTAGGCATGGAGTGTATCTTGTAGAACCTTTGTCCAATTTTGTGTCAAGTTGGCAGTAAAATGTCGCCACAAGCGATTTTTTAATGTGCGATTAAAACGTTCAACGAGTGCAGCTTTATAAGCGCTCTTTACACTAAACAACTCAATGTCATGCCTCTCAAATAATCTTGTCACATGCTGATTTTCAAACTCTTTTCCTTGATCACTCTGAATTCTTTTTGGAATGCGACCTTCTCGAAAAATTGTTTGGAATGCTTTTGCTACTCCTTTCCCTTCTTTAGTTTTTAAAGGTTGAGCCCACGCATAACGCGAGAAAATATCAATGACGGTTAAAATAAAATTATTGCCCGAGTTATGTTTTGAAATGGAGGCAACATCGCACAAATCTGCTTGCCACTGTTCATCGATGTCATGAACAATATAATGGCGGGTGTGGTACTTCTTTTTCGCTTGTTTGTGGAGTGTATAGGTAGCCTGACCCTTTAACCATCGTTTCACTTGTGATTGTGGAAGACCACTCGCTTTTGATAATTTCTTGATAGATGCAAATCCTGCCGGATGTTTTACATCATAATAGATTGACTTCAAACGTTCAGTCGATGACGGCTGACTCTTTTTCCTCCTTCTCATCTTTTTTCTTTCTTGCCTTTCTACATTTACAACAACTGCAGCATTTAGCTTTAGCGGTTTTGCGATCGTGTTCACATTGCTTAGGGGTTTCATTATGAGAGCTGGCGCAGCAAGTGCAAGTGACAACGACATTCACCTCTGGCGGCTCATTACATGGCAAGCAACACATCTGCTTCATATTAATAGTCTGAGAACATGTATTTCCTAGGAGGAGCTGTTTTACGTTTTCCTTTTACCAGTTTTAGTGGCGATGTAGATCTACGTCGAGTTCTTCCTCTTGTTTGCTTAGTGAGTGTGGGAGGGGATGTAGCAGGTGACGTCTTAAACCAATTTGTTGGCATTTTCATCGCCTGAAGCATTGGAGTAGTAGCCACTGTTGAATCAAGTTCTTTCAATGTCTCATTATTTAAAGCAAATTTTGGCACATTATGCTTTTTCAATAGTTTAAGAAAGTATGACCAACCAAGTGGAACATAGCCCTGACGGCGCTTTCTACGTGTCGCATACTGAATCAAGTCTTCATAACGTGAAGCATCAATCACTTTATTTTCATCTGTAATGATTTCTCCTCTATCATTTACATTGAGATGGGGTTCAATACTGTTGAAAAGAGATATGGCATGTGCGCGAGATGCTAAAGGTGTAGCAGTCGATACAGAGTCACGCATCTTATTCTTCAATTTTTTCAATTGCTCAACAGTTTCCGATTGTAATAATACAGCACGATGTGGATCTTTGATGTGAACATTTTGCTGATAATCTATTTCTTTCCTATACATTTGATTTGCAAGAGGTTGCTTTACTTGCTGCATGGCAGTCAATTGTACATATTCATCCTGAGGAATAACAATCATGCGAGAATAAGAACTCATAGTTTGTAGATAATCATGGGAGTTTTCAAAATATCACTTCGAAATCTAAATTCTTCCGGACACTCTTGCGTAAAGTCAATGAATAAGTAACCGTATGGTTTTTCAGTAGCTGCTTGAAAAATTTCAATTAAGGCTTTTGATCCTCTGGGTGCAACTTGTCGCGCTAAAATTTCAAATTGACTTTTATCTCGCGGATTCTTGAAAATAGCATAATAGTGTGTATTCAGGTTTCGTGTACGAGCTTCTTTTCCATCAGGAAACAAATTTTGTGTAATATAGATGATAAAACACCTTTTATGGTGTGCTGCGCGAGTGAACATATCTGTAACATCTTTTGAATTCTTACTTTCTTTTAATAAATCATCCAATACAACAACATCATTAGACTGAAGTTTATCCACTGGAATAATTCCTTCATGTCGAATAAAGTTGCGACTTTGCAATTCCTGAAACAGCGACGGTTGATAAATACCATAACACCAAATCACTCGATTGATAGGTTCCTTAAACAACTCCCTTCTTTTATCCAATAAATTCAGCGTGAAAACAGTTTTACCTGCATGAGATGGACCTGATACAGTCAGAACTTTATCGCATTGAAGTCTGAAATCCATTTTATTACTTTGAGACTCAACATTTGCATAATTAACGCTTAGAGCCAAAGATATTTCCCAATAGGTTGCCCACGGCAGGAGCTATCATTGGAAGTATTGCTGAAAGGAAACCGCCCTTTTGTGTTAGAGTTTTCCTCTTTCTTTGAAGGGCGACTTTAGGATTGGAAATGAAACGCAATTTTGTAGCATATCGCTTAAGTAACTTTCGTTGTTTTGGTGCTAATTTCTTCGTCCTCAACTTTCTCACATGAGAAATAATTTCACAAATGAATTTATCGTTAGCATGTCGTATAGCATTGTATCGCTGATTTGCTTTCATTCGTCGGAGAGCTTGAATGGCTGAAGAAAACTTTTGACTTTTACGTTTCGTCATTTTACGTTTCGCCATTTTCCGTGTTAGTCTTTGCTAAAACCTATCTTTACCACATTTGCATAGGTACTAACTATTGCGGCATAAGTGACACTCGAAATGAGCAATATCACAGTGGTTACATTGGCAAAGTTGAATGCAATTACGTATGAAACAGCGTTGACAAAAAGCATGCTTACATCTCTTGAAGATGCGCTTTTCATTTCCATCCTTTCGTTTACATACATCGCAACACAGTTTCACCGTTACTGATGTCTATAGCAAGTCTTTTTGAAGATATGAATTTGCTAGCCTTTTCTAAATAATAGACGCATGTACAGAAGGAATATACTTCGAGAGTGAGCAGACATAGCTCGAAAACCAGTTGTGCTACAATCAAGTACCACTGCATTTTCAATTTTTCTTTATGGAAAGTTGAATGTGAATATCTGAAATCGCTTCAATCACTAGACTGCTACCATGATGGTTAAATGCGTTAAGACGTTCAGCAATTTTTATCATATGTCTTTTAAAAAATTCTTCGGGGTGATCTACCACTTCCATTGAATAAGAAGTAAAATGGAAAGAGCGAGTTTCCACCTCTTCCTTTCCAAAATGACTAAACTTAATTTTCGCAACTAATCGCGCCATGACAATGCTATCAGAGAATGTATTCATTAACTCTAGAAATAGAGTGCTAGCATCATCGAGCACTGCTTCGATGTCAGTCTCATCTTTATGAAAATTTATCACATAATCTTGAACAGCTCCTTTTAAACTTTGCCTATGAAAACGTAATGTTCCGCAGTCGTTTGAGAAAGACATGATCGCCCTTTATCTAACCCATCCATTGCATGAAAACAACAACTCTTCTCATAGTAACATTTATTGAATAACGGTAACAAGCATGCATTATAAATCAATGGTTTGAAAGAGATAAAATAGATACAGCTGATAACTATCATACAGCGAGCAATGATAACCATACAGGACTTTGGCAGTGTTGAGGTAAGGAGGAAAGAAGCATTGGTTATGAACGTAGCTACTACAACGAACAGACAAAATAGGAACAAACAAATCCTTAAAACGTTTCGTGACTTCATGATAATGTTGATTCACTCTACTATCCCAAGGCGGGAGCAAAATATCATCAATGATTAGATTGGGAAATACTTTCCTCTCCTTACCAGGATTATTACAAAAGATGCGTATAACATTGAAAGCAGCTAACCATCGTTTAAAGTCAATAAGAAGAGCACTCTCACAAGAAAAGCCATAGTCTTGCAAATATTTCAGATTAAGTCCATGAATGTGTTTTCTCGCCCATTGATCAACATTGGGATCGCAGTTGGCATGTTGATGATAGACACTAACAATCTGATATGTCCAATTGTTCATAGCAATAGCACTGAGCTCCTGTACAGGTTCACCCTCACAATCCATAAAAATGATGATAGAAGCCTAAAACGGAAATTTACACATCTAAGGAAGCGTTCTATAACATATTACAAAATGAAGAATTACATCGATGCTTTTCACGACAAAATACACAAATGATATGATGGCAACGAAGATGTAAAATGTATCTAATAAGACCACGTCTACGACACTCAAAGCACATAAGCGAATTGTCATAGGGTAGAGTTAGGAAAGGACTAGTAATTCTCCTTCTTTGATTTGCGTTTTGATGTAGCATTCTTCTCCGACTTGCGCTTCGTACCACTGCTGTTGAGGATTTGATCAATTATGTCATCTACGCTGGCTGGTTTTGGAATATATAGGATGGATTCCATATGCATGGAGAGAGAGGCTATTTTATTATCTTTGTGCTGACCATAATATAGTCCATTCACTTTGAAAAGGATATCCCAAGTACCTTCTCCGAGCTCGTCGCATGTGATGATTGTTGAATGATCTCCCTCCTTCTTATAGTAAGTACACCAATGTGATACCGGTAGGCAAATTTGGTTACCATCCCAAATCTTTCTATAGGGAGTATCCTTGTCATCTCTCGCTTTCCACTCTTGAGCAAGAGGAGTAGGAATGTCCATATTTAATGTCACGTACTCCTCAATAATATCGAGTTGGCGGCGAATGTACGTACTCACGGGGATCAGTATGTAGTCCCCATACTGATTGCGCATTATCTTGACATCCGTGGAAGGGAGCATTCCCGTTTGGAGTACTACGCTATGATCGTCATAACGCAAGACTTGTTTAAATTTACGCTGTAGCGGTGTAGGATTATGTACCTTGGTTGTTTCTTCCACTGGCCTCAGTTGTAGATGATCTGATCGGAGCGAACCTTGTAACGTTTGACCGTCATTTTGTCCTACTAGTGCAGCAGATGGAGTAGATGCCTGAAAATGAAAAAAGATTGTATTAAGTTTACGTTCAAGGGAGGAGAGGGAGGGAAGTAGCGACTTACCATTTTAGTTGGATAATAGAATAGAGAGAGAAAATGTGCGTCCGTCACTCGTGTGATTCAACGATGGAATGATTCTCACTGTGGAAGGCTCGCTATTTATAAAGAAATGCTTGATTCTCATTGGATGATGATCCTCATTGGACAATAACATGAAGCTGATTCCAAAGCCGTCAGCGAAATTTGATGAAACAACCTTTGGTAAAGGTCCCAGGTCGAAATTCCACACTTTGGAAAATTTTTAATTTTTCCCATACAAAGTCACTCTGACACTTAGGATTTTTTCAGGTGAGCTCCGACCTAAAATCTTGTAACCGCTCTAACTTTTGAACGGCTGCTCCGATTGACTCGCAACGAAAAATGCGGTCGAGCAGTGTTTCATCCTCTTTCCAATGCAAGTCGAACGAACAAAATCCGTCCACTAGAACCAAAGTTAGAACAAAGGGGGGGGGTCAGCGAAATTTGATGAAACAACCTTTGGTAAAGGTCCCAGGTCGAAATTCCACACTTTGGAAAATTTTTAATTTTTCCCATACAAAGTCACTCTGACACTTAGGATTTTTTCAGGTGAGCTCCGACCTAAAATCTTGTAACCGCTCTAACTTTTGAACGGCTGCTCCGATTGACTCGCAACGAAAAATGCGGTCGAGCAGTGTTTCATCCTCTTTCCAATGCAAGTCGAACGAACAAAATCCGTCCACTAGAACCAAAGTTAGAACAAAGGGGGGGGGTCAGCGAAATTTGATGAAACAACCTTTGGTAAAGGTCCCAGGTCGAAATTCCACACTTTGGAAAATTTTTAATTTTTCCCATACAAAGTCACTCTGACACTTAGGATTTTTTCAGGTGAGCTCCGACCTAAAATCTTGTAACCGCTCTAACTTTTGAACGGCTGCTCCGATTGACTCGCAACGAAAAATGCGGTCGAGCAGTGTTTCATCCTCTTTCCAATGCAAGTCGAACGAACAAAATCCGTCCACTAGAACCAAAGTTAGAACAAAGGGGGGGGGTCAGCGAAATTTGATGAAACAACCTTTGGTAAAGGTCCCAGGTCGAAATTCCACACTTTGGAAAATTTTTAATTTTTCCCATACAAAGTCACTCTGACACTTAGGATTTTTTCAGGTGAGCTCCGACCTAAAATCTTGTAACCGCTCTAACTTTTGAACGGCTGCTCCGATTGACTCGCAACGAAAAATGCGGTCGAGCAGTGTTTCATCCTCTTTCCAATGCAAGTCGAACGAACAAAATCCGTCCACTAGAACCAAAGTTAGAACAAAGGGGGGGGGGGTCAGCGAAATTTGATGAAACAACCTTTGGTAAAGGTCCCAGGTCGAAATTCCACACTTTGGAAAATTTTTAATTTTTCCCATACAAAGTCACTCTGACACTTAGGATTTTTTCAGGTGAGCTCCGACCTAAAATCTTAAATGGCGTCTCACATGTAAACGAAGACAGATAGGAACAAGCCGTTTGTTTCAGTGAATTTGTCTCACTCTTAGCTTTCAAATGACACCTCACTCGACAAAATCCGTCCACTAGAAGCCAAGATCGAAGCAAGCTGTCCAGAGGGGGGGGGGACGTCAGCGAAAAATTTTTATCTCCGATTGCTTTCAAATTCACCATACAGATGCAGAATTTCACGCTGAATCCGAATCTGGCCTCCGTTTTCACATCCGAGGCCGCGTTTGGACACTACACACCAAAACATCCCACAGTTTAACCAAGACAACCTAGACGGTCGCCCACGTCAACCTAGACGGTCGCCCAAGTCCACCAGGCGGTCGGACACAGACACCCAAGGCTCACACACTGACGGTCCAGAGGGGGGGGGACGGCAGCGGAACCTCGCCGGCACATCACGACACTGGCGGACCAGAGGGGGGGGACTCAGACACGACGGCGGCCATCTTGCGCTATCTGGTGTTCGCCGTTTTCTTACTACTTCAAACGAAGACCAAACCTGTATAGCCTATTATGCTGTAGAAAACTCCATGAGCATTTACGTCACACACTAATGTTGTCACACATTATTAGTTCCTTTTCGGTGAATGGGAAATGGAGGCAACTATTGAAATAGAAGAAATCACATTGAATTGAGCAGAGCAAGAACAATGGAGCATTCACAGTCATTGAAGAACGCACTGAAATTGCAGACAGGACGGGACGTTGTCTAGTCCACTCAAGAAGCATCGCTCTAGCAGAGATCTACTTGCATTCGGCAAGTTTGGAAAATAATCTCATCCGGTGATGAAATGGGATAAGATCCACCCGGTCGCTGATCTATTTTACGGCAACTGGTCATAGTGACCATGAAGGCTACGGGTTTTACGCAAAGCAAGCCACGAACATGACTACAAAGTCGCTAATGGTTTTAAGGTCTTAGCATATTGTGGTTCATATGGCGCATGGACAGGCCTACTAATTAGAAAGTCTCTTCAATAAATTAAGAGTAGGTGAGGATGGTGCACATTGAATATAAGTCCAATGGGGATATTGTATAGGATAATTTGTCGCTCATGCAGATGGAGGCTTGTTTTGAGAACACAAGCGTATTCCACGATCGATCACAGTCCTAAGATCCCATCTTTCGACAGAAATGACCTGCTGCTGAGCAGCGTATCTACATTCTACCGAGGTTGTCTTTTGTCGGTTTTAGGTATTTTTGTGGAGATGACAGAGCTTCAGCAGAAAGCGGAATGTTGCGACCTGTTTCTCATTGCAACAACCTTAAAAGGTTTCGCATAATTCTCGCAGTTATAATAATATAGAAATTGCCGTCACCGAGACGACAGGGTTATTTTTTGCATTATAAGATCAATTTGCCACTACTTCTTTTAGCAGTTTGGCTTAGACCCTTTAAATAATTTCCTGTTGCCGTCTGGAAATAAACATATTTGATAGTCGACTTGGACTGTTGACAGCTTCTGAGTTAGCACCAGGGATGCGGAGTCGGAGTCCTATCAAATGATGTAACTAGACCCGAAATAATAAAACAAATAATTGATTCTCGTGCATATTGCTGTCACTGTTTTGATGTCAACTTTCTCCATCAAACACAAAGACAGCAGTGCATGTGAAGCTCGCAATAGTTGAGGGAATGAACCGTGATAGTGAAAAAAGGATTGTCTTTTTACTCGGTGATTTAGTAGAGAAGACAAGCCTTCCTAGCCTCGATCACACTTACGCGCCAAAGGTCACTTCAGAGACAAAAATAAAACTAGTTTGTTTGAGAATATTACCTCTTTCCCTCATGTTAATCGTGTGTGATGGCTCCTCTAATAGCGCACTTTAAAATCGAAAGTGTACTCATATTTTTGGAGAAGGATGCGGGATTTTCCTGCCTGGTAGAGACAGGAGAAAAACCGTGTGAAGCACACATCAAGAAGGCGGGAGGAGCGGAGTCGCATCCATCCAACTGAAAGCGACATTTGATCAACTTTCATCGAAAATGATTGATAATTGATACAGCAATGATCACTAAATATAGGTTCAGATAAGCCTCTAATGATCTACGATGTACATGTAGGTTACCAGTTAATTTTTCAAAAACTAGGCTTTGTATAGCCTACTTGCCACCCGGATCCAGAGTCGGATTCCTATCATTGGTTATCACTCATAAAAATCGTGTTATGTTTTCATGTCTTGAACTTTGTTTTCAAGCGTAATTGCCAATACGGAAGTCCCTACTGGGGTTAACTAATTAAGAGTCATAATTGCTCAGTACATTAACTCCCAGAGACCTGAGCTTTTTCACACCCTCTGAGACCTGAGGGGGTCCCAGTGGATTTACAAATTCTTAGTTTTCCTGCTTAAATAGATATCAAAGCATAAGGAATGTTTATTTTAAGTAGAACAATATGTTTGCGTGTAACAGGTTTATATAACTGATCCCTTGATGTCTTTCAGCCTCCTCAGTAAACACATGCACGAAAATAAGGTGTTTTTGTTTTTATAATTCAACGATATTTACAATATCAGCTGTACTAACTCGAGGCAGTTTTACGATGTTTGATGTTTCCATAAGGTAGTTGATTTTAATGAAATTGATATATTCCATGCAACAGCACCCTTACATCTTCCCATTGTTTCAAATTTATCCATACCTATCGGAAGTAGGCCTATAAAATGAGCCATAATTGTTGTAATTTTAGACTCTCAAAACAGCTGTGGAGATCTCATGCTCAATTACTGCTGTGAAAACTTTGCCAACAGTATGTTTTTCAGTTGAACTATGAATACAGAAAATAGCTTTCATTTTGATACTGAGTTGGTCTTAGGCCGACCCATGCACGATTATGCGCGGAAGCGAAATATTCACATTTTTCTATCTTCCAACGCAACGCGCATGATAAGCAATGAATTTCCCTCCTTATGCACCATCGTAAGCATGTCAAAAATCATATTTCATCTGATAGCAAAAATTTTGTGATGGGAATTTCTACACCCCGGACTGACCGGAGCCACATTTTTCTATTTCAGTTTTTGTGTGAGGGATATCCTCATGTCTCTGAGGGTTAAACCTTTCACATCGGGAATTGCCCTCTTTCAGGAGATTCATCGCCAAGTCAGTAAAATTTCAAAATTTGTAAAATTGATTATGGATTTAGAATGGCTATTTAGTATAAAACTGCACCGACAACGTACGTTGTCAAGGAAATTGGTCATTGATGAAACTGTCCTAGGGAAAGTCACAAAATAAAATTTTAATGGCAGAAGAGTTTCTGCTACATGTAAAACCTAGGCTTCTGCAATACTTTAGCCGAAAACTCATGTGACAGTTTGAAAGAGACCTTTAGCGATCTGTTCAGAGACTATTGACTTTCAGGCTAAAATTTTGAAAGAAACCTGTGGAAAACGCTTCTGTTGCTTGAATTACAGTTTGTGGTTTTCCTTTCGACAGTATTATCAAACCTTCGTTTCAGAACCATCTTATTGACCAACAGGAAGCCCCGACAACTTCTTGAAAAGCAATTATCTGTCACTTCTGCACACATTCTATTTCTCTTCTTGAGAGCCAGAGAGTCACAAATGAAACGATTGGTAGAAAGGTGGTGACTGTAGTGTCTGCAGGTGATATTCGATAAATAATATACTAGGCTGTAATTTCGTCAACCATGTGTCACAATTAGGCTACAGATCTTATGCAAAAGCCTGCATTATGCAGGTTCGCTATCACTCATCACTGACTGAGAGGCCTACTGATTAATTGTAATCGTAAGCCTACTTGAGATAGCTTCACGCTTGCCACCACACCATGTATACGTCATGTACGGTTACCACAGGACTGTAAATGAAAACATATTTGCATTTGACTGCTAGTTCCTATTAGAAACCATATAAATAGTCACATTTAGATAAGCATGTTCCCTTATTGCAGTGATAAGTTATTCTGAATTGAAAGTATTCACACAAATTCAGAACACAAGTTCTTTATCTCTACTGACTGAGATTCCATAGCAAACAGGAAAAATGATCGATCTCATCTTGTCAAGTATATTTCATAGAATCAACCATAAATAACATGAATTTTCTACAATAATGAAAACAAATGAAGTTAAAATCAAAATGAATCTATGACATTATAATGGGCGCCGTATCACAAAAACATGTCTAGTGCACAAATATGATTCAAGACTTCAAAATAGAACGTTTAAGAAAATCGTCGATTCTTCAAGGAAGAATTCACCCTGTAAGAATCAAAATATGTTAATTTATCGGTGAACTTTGAATTTCAACTAGGAATACCGGGGTATTTTGGGAAGTAGATTTGGTCATGCGAGTTATTCGATATTTCAGTTCCGTTCAAACGTGAATTGTAAATGACGCGTTCTGCTTTGATAACATTTCAAATGCAGAAATGCAGTTATTCTAATTCACTGCACTCACACTTCCTCGATTCAATTGTATTTTCAATCATGAGCCATTTCATTTATGACTGAAATAGAGAAGTACTTCTGCCAATGCATCATGTTGATGGGAACACAATTACATCGGTGACGGCTATTCTACTCGTACTTTAACTATTGCAATTTCGCCGAGGATAGCTGTTTGGCATTCCAAACACTGTTTTCAAAAGCAGCGCGATCACTTCCAAACAGTTATCTTGGGCAGTAGGCCAGTAGTGTTGAGGTCTCATCTGTCTACTAATGGATATGCAATAGATGACATTCCAAATGCTAACTTTTGTGGCAAATTTTACCTGTTCTTTCTAAAGTGCTAGAAAAAATTGTCGTAGCTGAATGGATTCTACCATACATTTCGAAGGAGTTGTCGCCGACGCAGTTTGCGTATGTTCCCGGTGCAGGAAAGGGGACAACTACCGCATTAACATTAATATATCATGATATTTTACAATTTCTTGACTGTAAATCGGGTGGTGTGCGAATGTTAGCAATTGACTTTAAACAAGCTTTTGATAAGTTGAGTTATAATTCCATCCTAAACTCACTTTTATCTTTCAAATTACCTAGACAAGCTGTCAGTTTCATTCTCAATTTTTTACATGAGCGTAAGCAACGTGTTCGTATTGAGGATTTCTTTTCTGAGTGGTCTTCTGTTACTAGCGGTGTCCCCCAAGAGAGTATAGTCGGACCAATATTATTTGCAATGGTAATGGACTCATATTCACCTGTTTGTGATAATTCTAAATGCATAAAATATGCCGATGATGTGACGATACTTCATTTTGTTCGGACTGAAGCTGATAATTTCTCGCAAGAAGAATGGCGTCATATGGAGTCCTGGTCCCACTCAGTTGGTTTGTATTTGAACTGCAGTAAAAGCAAAATTATGGACTGCATCACTAAGAAGTCTCTTGTTCTGCAACCTGTTGTCAGTAGTGATGGTTCTTCCTTGTCAACGGTCTCGACTCTGAAACTTTTGGGTGTTACCTTTTCGTCCGATCTTACGTGGAATGCCCATGTGAATGATATTGTTAAGAAATGCTATCGTCGATTTTATATATTACGTAACTTAAAACGCGCCAATTGTTCGGCTAAGATTATACATATGTGTTACGTTGTTTTTATTAGATCGGTACTTTTATATTGTTATCCGTGTATATGTAATATGCCCTCCTATTTACATAAGCAACTTCTTCGAGTTGAGTCAAGGGCAGCAAATTATTTCAAATCTTTCACATATAATGATATTATATCTGTTGCTGACAAGGCTTGTATCCAACTATTTCAGATTGTTGCTAATCATAGCGACCACCCTTTACGTGTTATGTTTCAAGACAGGCTACCAACTCCAAGAAATTCATGTGTCCTAAAAGCGCCTTTTGCAAGATCGTCTCGTTTTGCAAAGAGCTTTGTAAGATTTTGTAACTGCTGATTATGTGAACAGTTCATCTTTAACTTTTATTATTTCTTAACTTTGTATTTGACTTCTGTAATGCATTCACCGCATCACTGTGAGGCAATAAAGACATTCTATTTCTAACTGCATTTCTAAATTTGGCTGCATCATTAAAGCGGGACTTGTGTTGATACGGGAAATTGCGACCAATGCTAGCTGATGATTCCCGGCATTGAATAAAATCAATATTTATATTTAAATCTGGTCAAATTTTTAGATTGAGTATGCAACTGTAGAAATATGTGTTTTCACATTCGGATGCAAATTAACAAGGCGATAACATACTACACATATTGTTGGATTTTGAAGATAGTTGACTGTAAATCCAGAGAGAGACTAAAAAAGCCGCCATTTGATTCCTACTAATTGTGGACAAAACTTTTAACTTTCATACAATACTTCATAAAGCATCTAAATACCAATTTTTCCTGTATTAAGTAATCCGAGCGTAATATTTCAACATTTAATCACATATTTAACCTATCTTAAGACAAAGCATAAGTTTGCACAATTCATCTGAAAAATTTATTTCAAGATTATCTGCTTGTACATCAAATCGAGAAACTGATGCTAGATTACATTCAAAAGAAAACGGCTTACACCTGTCCCTGGTTCACATGTATCATTTTGTCGACAACCTTGCTGCTATGTTTGCTACAATTATCTGAGATACGAGCAGAGATCTTCAAATACTCATGTTTGAACATACAAAATATCGACAAGAATTTTACAATAATATCATTTGAAGTAGAGCCCTGAAAATTGCAGATTAAATTTCGTTAAGCGATCTTCATATCACTCCTTTATACACAGTAACAGAAAAGCTCTGTGAAATGACACATTTACTTTCTTTCACACTCATTTATCAACATCGTATGTAAATGGCAGGAATAAGGCAAAAAGGCACCATCACTTCGACAAAAGCCAGAATCTTTACACTGAAAGACACTGCATTCAAATTCGATCACAAATAAATAACATAAATATACAATAATTAGGCAGGGCCAGTTTCTCAACTATAACAATGTCTTTTCAAAAATAGGACTTCATTGATAGATAATGCTCCAGGTCTCCACCCTCCGCAATCAAAATCAAGTTTTCATTTTCCATGATAGCTCACAATCTTCAAAACATCGATAACAAAAGCTTTATAGATGAATAAACTCTAATCTTGTCTTTTCAGGCAGGTAGGAGGATAAGACAATAAATATCACCGGAAGGAAAACAATATCAAATATATAAAAGCCTCGTAATCAAATTCCAATACACACAGAAGTGGGCGAAAAGTCGATATGAACGTATCCGGACACTTGTCCTAATTTTAATGTGTATTTTGAGCACGAAGCGAGTTCTGTATGATTTTAACTCGCAAATATCAAACCACAAACGCGTTCATGATAAATTCAGTATCTGCTTTCACAGAAGGCTAAACTAAAAAGAATTTCCTCACATCAGGTAGGTATTAGTCTGCGAACGATCACTGCAACTATTAAATCCTTATCTTCAGCTGACAGTTACTAACATAATACAGTTAAGCGGAGATTTGTATGTTGAATTTATGAAGTGAACCGTCTTAAGTCATCGATTATTGATCATAAGAATGAATATAACACAGGTAATATTGCGCCATTTCACGATCGAATACTAGATTTGAACGAATTTTGCTTCAATTGATTGGCTGCATCTGACAGAGTAATTATGCTGATAGTAAGAGATATTTGGCAGTAATGATCACATTTATTTATTCAGCAAAATCTAAACTTTCTAAAATATGTCCACTATGCATCAACCAACACGGACAGAAGAAAATTCACTCGGGCAATTTGTGCTTCCTCGCCCTACACTGAAGACGTGAAGTCGAAGAAAGAAAAAGCAATTATTCCTATACAAAACTATTTAATAGCATTTCACTATCATGATATCATATAAGTAAGTTATTACCTAGACATCGAAATCAATTTTTAAAACGCCTTTTAAAGGCATTCTTCGATCAATGAGTATTCACAGATTCTGTAAGACAAGAGTTGTTTTAAAAGGAGTATGAATCAATGTGATAGTCAAACCAATAAGCAATGCAGCATGATTTTTACAGCCTGACTGAAGCGTTGCTGGGTCTCACACAATCACACGATGCTTGTAGTGTATACAACGCGATAAATGCAGTGCTACCTTTCTGTAAATGAGTTGGTTGATCATCAAATATTAAAAAATCATACTATAAAAATCAGTTACCCCCACAGAATAAGACAACCAGCGCATTCTAATCTTCGGTGGCTGTCATAGTCGCATTTCTTCCTAATATACAACATTTTTGGCATGAAATGCCATTTTCAGACGGATAATTCATGGTCAACTCATGAGACTCTATACTTCGAACATTTTCGCTGCATCTTTATGCTTTGAGGACCCTCCATCGTTATCCTAGTACTAGATCAATGACGCTCCTATGTTTTCCTTGATCAGGTAAGTGATCAAATACTGTGCTCTACTTTTTTTATCTTTGTCTGACCATGATGTTGTGAGACTTGACCTTCTGCGACAACGGATTTATAGGCTGTTATGTGGACATTTGTTTACTTGATATTTTACAACGTCACACATGTTTGAGTCAAATGTTTTTGGACAAGATTATGTCTCAGCCAAACCTTTGGCATCATTTGCTTCCAGGGATGTCTACTTCTGGTCGATTTCTCTTGCCTATGCGTAGAACTGCACGCAGAAGTACCACTTCGCTTTATAGGCCTTCCCTATGTATAGCAATTATTTCCAATGGAAATAATTCTGTGTATTTGGATTTGATATAAAATTATTTCGCCTTGGTAATTCCACTTGTAGCTTGTCGATTTTCGTTCACCGCGAAATTATAGCGCAACATTCGATTCACGTAACTATTGAATTCTTTTTAGTCGTGTGAAACGCCTTGAGAACACTGCATGTTAGCATAATAATCTCGGTGCACCCATGTAGAAGGTCTGATATAGAGAATCGGCCTTCTTTTTCGAAGAATCCTTTTCCAGATTTCGAGGGAGCTGATTTCCAGATTTCTAGTTCTTTCGATTCAGATGCCCATTCCACCGACTTCTAACAACAAACGAACATACTCGGACGCATAATTACCACAAGATCGCAACGCAGAGCTCCTAGCCAGTGTGTCACAGACACCACAGCCATATGCGTTATTCACACAAGTATTCATTTAAATTGAGACATATCTCACATGGAGCAGACAATTTCTACAACCGTTACGCTACTGAGAACTTGATCATTATCAATGATTAAATACTTCAAACTGCTTGAAAGTGAGTCATGACATTAAGACAGGTGTCCTTTTAATGCACGCAGAAGACAAGCAATCTAACATAAGTTGTTTGTGCCATATCTTTTTGATGATTTGATCCTGAGTAGATATGTTATGGTCTATAAATTTGCCACAGATTTTGTAGCTCTACTAAGCTATTAGCAATAATCATGCCATAGCCGCATCTTTCACCATTCGAAGTCAGAATTATACAGACCTGAATTCAATAATGAAATGGCGCTGCTGAAAATCGTCAAGTTAAAGACGTAGTAGCTTCCTGTAGACTTAATGGTTCATCTTCTGACGGGCTACATTTTGAAAAGGCTTTAATGATAAGATCTCTTTGCTGCTGATTCTCTGGATTCTCGAGCATCGATTCTATAAAGAGATCTGTCTCCCTACGCAGCGAATCGATCCCTTTCTGAAGCATTTGAGTCTGCTGTAATACCTTGGCAGTTTTCATCGTTACTTCCATCAGTCCGGCTTTCTGCAGTGCGTCTACCGTCTTCAAGAACCGCTTCCGTCGTCTAGGGGGAGCGTCATTATCTCCCCCGGCCTCAGGACTGCTTGTGTTGTTCTCTGACATCGACGTAAGGGCAGGAGCAGCTGGAAGGGGTGTGGAAGCCTCGGAGGAAGAAGATGGAGGAACAGAGGGAATGTCCGACAAAAGGAGTGATTGAACTGGACCTGAGCTTGAATGATGAACCATTTTCTGCTGCGGAGTTAGCTGCGTCGTCTGCTGTTGAGGTGGGAGATGGGACGGCTGTGTGGGACGGGAGTGGAACAACTGTTGCTGCTGAAGCTGTTGACTTGAGCCGTCCGACTGTGTCTGTATCTGTGAGTGAGATTGTAATGCTGGAACAGAGGTCTGAAAGGTTGAATTCGACTCCGAGATGCCACTGGAAAGACAGAGTCTCTTAGAGTACATATTCTGCTCAGTGTCAGGACCGAGTAAAGAATTGTCAAAATCAAATGGAACAAGGTCAGGATTCAGATAGTCACCCAAGAGACGATTAATCTGTGTATCAGGAGGCTTGAATACCTCCGCAGATAGTGGCTGTTGTAAAATAGAAATAGAAGGTAGAGATCCAGGCATCGATTGCTGTCTATTGACCGCATTACTGTTATTGTTGCTGACGGAATACGGATTATTCAGTTCCGCAGGAGTAGCACTTGTCTGGCGTAGAACCGTCGGAGTATTGAGCGCCTGAGTGTCAGAGAAAGCACCCATATTGTAGACGTCGAGCTGTCCTTGATAGGGTACCTGAGCGGGCATCTGCTGGGAGGAAGGATACGAAGCATGACGATGAATGTATCCAGGATGCGGAGATACTCCAGATAACTGTTGTTGAGGTTGTTGTTGCTGCTGCTGTGGTTGTTGTTGTTGCTGTTGTGGTTGTTGAGGTTGCTGTTGTTGTGGCTGTTGTTGAGCAGGCGGATGACGTGAAACATGGCGCTGTTGTTGTTGTTGTTGATGGTGTTGTTGCTGCATTGGATAATAGAGTGAATCGTAGCTGGTGGAAGAGACCATCTCATACTGCGGAGGATGTGAAGGGATTTGCTGTGGCATGTGCTGTTGTTGCTGCTGTTGATGGGGAGAGTGCATGAGGAGAGACGTGGACGGGTGGACTGAGGGCTGGAGAGAATTGGGATTCGAAGTTGGACTGATCATAGTCGGTGAACAAAGCGACTGTTGACCCTGAAATACGAAAGAGAATAAGTTAAAATAATCTCAATCAAATTACAGACTTCAGCCAAATTAGTCATTTACTTAAGGGAGAAAAGTCATGCAGGAGGGCATAAGTCATACAGCTATGATCACTTCAGAATTTATTCGTTTCCATTTCATTCATTCACGACTACTATCAGGAATTGATGAGAAATTCTTTATCCATCCCAAGATCTCTGACAACAGTTAGCACAAGAAGCATCGATGCCATCGAATATCTATCACAATTTGATTTTGTTGCATTTAACTTCATGTCTAAAAGATCTAATTGAGGAATATATCCGTCCTCTATCTGTGATCTCTGTGTGCGGAAGTATATATTCATGGAGCATATGAATTCGCAAGATGAGTTACCTTCATGGTAGATGAGATGCCTTCGCTGGTTTCCGAAGTACCGAAAAGTTGGGTTCATGTAAGTACTGAAGAAACAATCTAACTTACTATTTCACCTACCTGCAGTTGCATAAGGCAGCTACCACGAGGTAAAACGATTTTGGAAGCAGATAAATATAACTACGTAGCTGTAGGTCTAAAGCACATTATCCCTTGAACATGCCCAATCAAACACTGATCCGCTTTACTGCGTGATATACAAGGGAAGACAAGATATGCTGTCAGATTAATCTTAAGTATTTGACAAAGCACTGGATCGGGACTTGGTCTGGAACTTAGGT
The DNA here is from genome assembly GCA_907163375.1 of Prostheceraeus crozeri. Classification (NCBI taxonomy): domain Eukaryota; kingdom Metazoa; phylum Platyhelminthes; order Polycladida; family Euryleptidae; genus Prostheceraeus; species Prostheceraeus crozeri. Next base: position 201,438 of record CAJQUW010007054.1, on the reverse strand, counting down.
CTTAATGGCGTTAATTCTAACCACAACAAGGAAAAAAGCCCCTTCATTTTCTAAATTATTGCTTCAAAATTATAAATATCATGACGTGAGATATTTTGGGAAGGCCCTTTCCGATGATGCTTGTTTGACTCAACTAATTGATCTTGGCACTATAAATAGCATTTTATCGTATTTTTTCCGACTTTCAAAAAATGAAAAAAAAATCAGAAACAGATTGGTTCTATCGATAACGTTATCATTGAAAGTGACACAGCTGAATTCGTAGATATGGAATCGATCATTGTAGTCTATAAATCAGGGTTGAATCCGGGTCCTCGACCGGGACGACCCGGAGTCTTCTGGTCAGGCAGACCCCGCGGACCCGGACAAACCTGGAACCGTAGGACCCGAGCCGGATTCAACCCTAATATAAATATATAAGGTATAATAGTAGTATATAAATGAATATTCTTCAGTATTTGTTATTATCTAGGGTTTACTGAGATCTAAGTTCTTCAAGGTGAAGCAGTCAAAAGTGATATTGTCAATGTGGAGTAAGTGTCTTTGTATCTGATGATTTACTTTGATGGGCATCTTCCAGCTTTTTAGAAGCACAGCTTCCAATAGTACGCGTGCATATACTGTATACTACAAGTGTAGAAAATTGGCTTAACTTATTACACCTTTTTTTGAAGAAATGAAAAACTGATAGGAAATGAAGATACATTTCTCACCACTGCAACACAACGCGATTAATTTTCTAAAATGATCCATGATCCACGTATCGATTTGATTACAGTAATCACTTGGGAAGTACTACCTCCATGCATGAGCAAGTGGCATGATAGAGGCAAGAATTTTACATCCGAGAGGATTGAACTCAACATTAAGTTTTGGTGGACTTTTGTGTGAAACTTAATGAGCGATACAATTTGGGTTAAAACTCTCATGAAAAGCCAATAAGATTCATCAGTCAGGAGTTATGACAAAATTGATCTCAATAATATTCATGACACGTTGAGCAGCCAATGAGAACTGAGACTGTATTTGAATCAACACATAGCCATTTGAAGCTGGCGTTAACTGGCCGATCAATTAATTGCCATTGCTCTCCTTAACCGAATGTTTCTTGTGTGTTGCGATGCTGGTGCCAGTCCTCAACATCGATCGACAGGACATTATTAAATCAATTACAAAGTCTTTTTTTATCATCAATTATTGAGCATGAGGTGAGTATTTGTAGGTGACTAACATTATTCAAAAATTTCATTATATCTACCTACTGGTTATTTCAGGTTACTTCACTAGGCATGAAAAATTCAGAACTTTTGTATAATAAATAACTGCAACACATAAACTATACATCAATTATCAAATGCTTTAAGTAAAGCCATATGATGAAAAGCCATTTTACTTGAAAGTTTTTTAAGTTGAAGATAACATAATTTTCAATTAACAACTCTCACTGAAAATTCACAATGAATTTATTAGGGCATTGTAAGGGAAGGCAAAGAGATGTTTGAAATATTCCATAACTTTCTAAAATGTGGAATACTAGGAGTGATATCATGTGTCGTCCTAATGTCTATTAGTCTTCTTAGACAGCATCCTGCTTTCATTAAATTCAATTTAATATCGAAGTCGAAAATACGGAATGCATTTAAGTGCATTGCAGAAGATGAGTAGATGAATACATGACATTTTCGAATTTACTATCTACTAATCTTCTTATACCAAAATAAATATAAGCTTCTGATCTGAAAATTGCTAGCGATGAAAAAAATATTTGAGATGGGTAGTATGGTTGGCATCACTTTACCGAATGAAACGTTATAACTCCAAAGTACCTCACGTTTGAATGTCAACAGCTTCTTTGATATCTTCACAGAACAAATCCATTTTACATATGAGTACACAAAAAAGCTAATGATTTCTTTGATGATGAAGTAGAGAAAAAAGATATATTGGGTGTGTACATTAAGCAGTCTGGAAAAATACAAAGATAGGGAGTGGCAAAAAATACCAGAGTAGATCGAAGCAATAGCGAGCAGATTTCTTCAAAGGAGGCATCCGTGTGAATTTGTTCCGGATATCATAATTAAGTACCAGAAATAATCCACAAGCTAACTGCGCGTATAAATGTCAATGATAAAGCAATACGCAGTTCCGTTCAAATTGTTTGTTTTAGTCTGTAAATCTGCTTATATGAAATATATCCATATCTTTAGATTATAAAGACATCACTGAAGTTAAATTCGAAGGTTTAACTCACGCTGACAGAGACCGATGCACACAGGATAAGTCATAAGCCACAAGCCGCCTTTGATGACGTTGGCATGGTTGATGTGAAAACGCCATGCGGTAGGGCTCTTGAATAAATTGCTTATGATTTATGGTTTGTAACTTGTAGCTTATGATTAATGGCTTGTGGCTTATGAAAGAGTGTGATGCGTAATGCGGGACTTAAGGTTTCCCGTGCTTGTTCCGGTCTAACGAGCTGTCTGGCCGGGGTTCTCCAATACTAACTGGACTCATCACAACGTTTAAGCAAAATAAAGCCATCAGAACCTTAGTAGTAACGTCAACCACATTCTATTCATACCAACGTCCTAAGTCGAGGCTCTGATCAAATTCCTGAAACGTTCATTGTTCTATCTGAATTCTGGTTGCTACGTAGTAGTCTGCAATGGCACAGGATTATTTTTTATTTGGCCCACAGGAACAAATGTCACATAATCATAAAAGATAAATAGATCTACGTGACACTTCATGAGAAGTACTTTTTGAATTTTTGTGACTTTGGATATCATTGGTGAATTCGGATATCCGTCGTAATTCAGATTGTCCATGAATCATTCACATGATAGCATGATTGCAATACTACTATTTATGGTATTGATGTCAATCGTTGATCATAACTTACATTTACATCACATGTAAAAATTCATGCTTGAAATATTCCATTCATAAGATACTTATAACAGGGTTCGTACGTTGAGCCAGGTCGATTTTTCCAAGAGGTTTTGGCGGAAATTCATGGATATTTAGGACGAATTCCAAGGATGGCTAAGACTTAACGGTACGAATTCAGTGAATCAGTGTTAATCGAAACCTTTCATCGTTAGATAAAGCTTCAAATCTGTCATTAAAACATTAGGCCTGCCTATCATTATCAAAATTGACGCATTTGAAATGAAATCTGCGATGGACAGCAAATTTGAATCAAATGTCTACACCAATCACAATTCTTGTTTTTTAAAGAACCACTAGCAGCGTAATGTCAGCTGGCGACTGTCGTCCAAAATGACACGTTCACTAGTACAGGGCTCGCAAATACTGACAGGAAAAAGAAGGAAAATTCCGAACAAATTTGCACACGAGTATGTTTTCTAGTAAATTAGTGCGATCTATTACTTCACATAGATTAAGTATAGTAGATAGAGTGTCGACTGAAAAAATGTCAGCATACAGTGAAAATATTTATATCAAAAGATTCGACTTTTTGTGGAGATTGAGTTCCTGCGGTCTAAAAAATAATTTATCAATTTTAAGAAACTAATTTTTGCAAAATATTCCTGTGTTTATATACTAGCGATTTGATGCCTAAGTACTATGAAAGTTATCAGCTATCAAAAGGAGTGAATATTTACTAGCAGGCATTTTAATTAAGAGGATTATCCAGGAAATTTCATGAAAAGCATTATATGCAAGTTTACATGGAAAAGTTGAGATCCTATTATGCATAGGCTGAAATTTCATGTTCTTCATTCATATTTTCATCGGGATGATTTCATGATTCAGTAAATCCACGTTCCAGTTCTTGAATCTGAATAATATTGTGAACCCACTTACATCTTCCTAAGTTTATTACGATCATTGTCTTTGAATATGACAGTTGCTATTTCAGTGACAGGTAGTTTGTGATATGATCACGTTTAAGAAAATTCTCTTTCTAGTAAGGCTGAGCATTAAAGTATTATGTATAGTCACCCCTCGAATTGCTACTTTAGCAAACATTATGACACGGAAGATTTGTAAAACACTGTTCTTCCTCTGCATTGCTATAATGATCAGTCAAATTCGTGCAAATTTCTCATTCAGTGCAAAAATTTACTTATCACACATGTGGTAAAAATGAAGCTTTTACGTCACTACTCCCCATACTTGGGGCTTGGACGGTGCTGACATAGTCAGACTTACGGAGCGTCGTAGTACTTTTAGTCCGGATGCCCTTCCTGACGACTTCCAATGACACCTTCGGGGCTCGACCTCTGGACCAAAAGATCGCTAGGCCAAGAACTTAACCACTGTGCCACGGAGACCACAGATGTGGTCACAGATCACACATGTGGTACTGGGACACAACTCGAGTTCATTCAATGAAATCGAAACTGCATGTACATTGGGGATTTAATTAATACTACTCTACCTAAGATACTTTCTCTACGGGTCTGCAGTTATCGGATATTTGCCCTTAATACTACAAAGATTTTACGCCGGAATACGAACACGACACGAAACACGACTGCAATATCTCTACCCTAAAACGACAAGACAGGTTTTTTTAAAGAAAAATTTACAACTGTACAAAATTTGACATTTCGACTTTGGCTTCCCGCTGCTTCCCCTAGGCAGGAATTCGTTAATTTTTTCAGTCATGATTCAACTTAAGATCATCTTTTTTTCATTTCCTGTAGAAAATCATTTGTTGGATTATATATAACGGAACAAGCAAATTTTTAATTATATTCAAAGCATCCATTTGTCACAGTTTTAATGATAATTTTGCTGAATTTCTTCCTCTATACATTTTCCTTAATTAAGACATAAGGGTATGATAATACATTCTCTTGAAAGAGTACATTAACAACAATGAAATTAAATAAACGATAGATGAGATAGAGGTTTAAACACGTGAGCTTAAACCGCACGCAGTTCAACATCTGATCGACCACATGGTTGAGATAAACTTAGAATTTCAGGTGCATATCATATCGACAATTCATCGGCCAAATGAAAAAAGAAATACATGTAAGTTATTTAGCGTGAGAAAACTTAATATGATACGATGAAGTAATCAGTTTCAAAGCGTCGAACCAATTTTCCTATATTCTCTTTCTTCTGCAATTACGCATCACAGGGTTGGACCGGCCGACAAGGCCCTGGCCATGAATTTTGAAAACCGACCGCCTGGTTAATTTTAGTAGGCCTATGTTGAGTGTTGACCATTAACGATGCATTCACTCTATGGAAGAAATCGCTTAGTCAATCAAAAGAAAAACAGCATTTTGGAGCATGCATAATAAATGCCACATATTTGAAGAGTACCTACCTATACGTACGCGATGTGACAAAAATGTTACGAATGTTTCTTAAGCAGTCAAAAAATCACTAACTTATCGCTCGATGGTGTGATTCCACTGGTTCAACCTTCTCTCGTATAGCAGTTCCCACGGTGGACGTAATCTCTGCGCTTGTGAAATCGTGTCCATGACCAGGACGAAGAGGAGAGGACTTGGAGCACACACCGAGTGTCCCACGCTCACCTCGAACGAGTCACTTAGACCTTGTTTGGATCTCACCTTCGTTGTTGCTCCCGTATAGGTCTTGGATCACTCCACGTATACCTCAGGGGTATTGCGACTTCTCATACAATTCCAAAGGATCTCACGTGGGATTAAATCATATAATGCTTTTTCCAGGTCGATGAACACCATGTAAAGCGGGGCTGTTGCCTTCAACCGGGGGTGTCAGCTATATTAACCAACTTCTCTGAGCCGCTTTTCAGTGATCCTTTCCCAAACCATAAGCGGAACTTAAGTGCAACTAATATTTAAGCCTCACATTTGGCAAGCAATTATAAAGGCGAATATCTTCTCAAATTTCACTTTTCAACGAACACTCTTAATGTATTTCACTGTAACGAAAACTGTGCAATTGTCATTCATATCTTGACATCCATTCCACTTTCTGCTACGTCTTTAATTTACCTATTTTCCTGACAATTTTTCAAATGCACAAATCAAACAAAATAAATGCACATTTGAATTTAGAACTGCACAAATTGTGTCAAGTTGGACGTAAAAAAAACCCTGCGACAGGACATGAACACAAAATCTAAGTCGTTTTAGACTAACATGAAATCTATCTTGCGAGTAATTCATTTAAAATACGAGTATGTTATTTTATACAAAGCAATAGTTGTCTGGAGACCACACCAGCTTAAAGGAATTACAAAGCAATTTGAAATAGATTACGTGTTCAGTGACCACTGACAAATGGCTGTTGACCTGTGACAGATTCGGTAAAAAACCGTTTATACCGAAACGACAATACGGTCGTGTTCGTGTCACGAAAGCAGACTTCTACTACAAACTACATATGAAGCTTTTATGTCACTACTCCCCATACTTGGGGCTTGGACGGTGCTGACATAGTCAGACTTGTGGAGCGTTGCAGCACTTTTAGTCCGGATGCCCTTCCTGCCGACTTCCTATGACACCTTCGGGGCTCGACCTCTGGACCAAAAGATCGCTAGGCCAAGCACTTAACCACTGTGCCGCGGAGACCACACAAACTACATATACATGCACATTTACGAAGCTTGAGTTAAATAAGTACCAATTTCTTTAAAGGTAATAAAAGCGATTGATTGACAACGAGATTTACTGTTGTAGCTAAACAAACATGATTTTCTGCTTACAAAAATTATATTTGATACATGATATCTTCTATTGCGACGCATCGTCCTTTATTGTAGTTAAATAGTATTCACGTTATCATTGATCATAAAAATGTAGATACAAGATCGAAACCGGTCTTCAAATTAACTGGTTTTCACACTCCCCATATCATCAGTGGTCATTAGGTCGGCGTGGTGATCTTTGATGGTATCTATCCATCAGGTCCGTCTTGACTAACTGAATTCCCGTTGCTTCTCCTAAAGATCGTCTGCCAGTGGCCGCCACGTCCTCTGTCATATATTCTTTTCGTTGTGGTTGTGGTTTAACCCATATTGGAAGGGGGTCGCGCCCTCTGACTGTTCGATCAAGGAAGCATATACCTAATAAGTGGTTTTCAGACGGTCGCTCGGGAATTTCTCGCTCTGCCATTACCGAGCATGTGCTCAGCTGTGTCAATGTTCCCGATGACCCTTTGAGCAAGTTTCAGATAGTGTGCCGTGCCTACAACAATCGCAATTTACGCATTTTTGAAGCACTGTATATTAAACGAGACTGCCCAGATCTTGCCCTGGTAATCATGTGATTGACCAGACCGCGGCTAGTCTGTTGATTGATCTGTCATCAGAATTGTAACTGTTTGATTGTAAATTGTCACTTGCTGGGTTACCTTTGACAAGACCAGTCGAAACATGTCAGGTTGATTTTATTATTTTTTGATTTTCTTCACTTCATTACGTATGACTTCATAAGTATTCTGTGAGATTTTTCCTCTACAAAATTTCAAACAGGCATAAATGTTTCAATCTATCCATCAATCTGACTCTATATATAATTATTATCCTAATTTCACAAAAAATCTTGTTCCGCACCTGATAATAAGGTTTTGCTAACTAGGTGTAAATCGTGTATTCGGATAGCAAGATTAATTTGCCATGATCTCAAACCGATTATATATTCATACATGCTCTTTCATTTTTAATTGCATTCACACAATTCATGCGATTTATGTTGTAATCAAATCCATCTAATGTCATTCATGTTGCAATGTAATGTCATATCCTTCCAGTTTCATATAATAATTCATCACACGCATGCATTTTTATATTCATGTCATGGGATCTGCTCGCTGTATTATCATCTATGTACCATCTATTATCATCCTGCCAAACCTTGATAATGCCAGCCGGCTCGCGAAAGCTCGGAATTGTACATAACTTTTAGCAAATAGACTGCACATATTTTTAGCAGCTTATATTTTTTCGGGGAGACGACACAAGCGGAAGTGAGATTCACTATGAAACATCTATGTGCTCTTCTGTCGAGAAAGATACTTTTGAAATTTTCATGTTAATATTATTTTTACATGGTGAACATGATCAATGGATCACATCAATCCACACAAATGAAGTTTTAATGCGTCCCAGTAATCCGTTTACTTCGATATATTCACCTACGGTGATGCTCAAGAACTATGAACTAATCAATAAAAAGACAGATTGTCCTATGATGCAGTGAAGAAGCCGCTAATACATGTACCTACCTCTGTATAATGCTACACAATGTTTCACTGTTTCAGCCAGTGCTGGGATCGGTCAATTTTTTTGTAACCGGTTAACCGGTTAAATGAGGATTCCTGGTATTTATTTAGTTGTCAAGATTCATCAACTACGGACCTTGTCAATTTGGGCTCGACCGAATTCTTCCACTTGCAGTGCTTTGATTTCATCGCATGACTACATTACTTCACGTTTAGATACTTCATGTTCAATTGATTCTGTTGTGGTTGCTGCCTACGACTATTCAAAGGCCTTTGAGGTCGCAACCGATCCGGTTAAGAGAAAGGGTAACCGGTTAACAGAAAAGATTAACTAGTTAACCGATCCCAGCCCTTGTTTCAACGTTTTAGCAAAAAATGCGTCTTACAGGCAGCGGATTTTGGTCAAATGATTAATTGCTGTAAGCCGTTTCCTTTCTTGCAATTTAGTTCGTCGCATTTTTTCAAATTAAATCGATGTGACTGAGAATGACCTAAACTATTTAGAATTTCAAAAGAAAAAGATATCATGTGTAAACATCATGAACGTTCAGATATAGTAACAATCCTACATCCATTTGAAAATTCGAAGACTCCACCCACCATTGTCAAGAATGACACAGATCCAATTTGGGACATTTTAATCAATGTCATGATGGAATTACGCAATCAGGTGTACGCCCATTCAATTTATAAATTTCATCGTTATTTCGCTAAACAAAATGCATGCACACATGAAATGTGATCACATGAATGTGATTGTCTAAGGAGCGTTTTCTGACGACTATCCTCTTTTCTACACAAGTGTTGTATAGCAACTGCAATAATCATCACTTCACATAATTGAAGACGCGATCAAATGGGCGGTTGCTGTCTCCAGAAGAACATCTTCCTAGAGATCAAGGAAATTTTAAACACAGAAATCAAATGAAATAATTAAACACGTAATCAACAAATAAAATTATCATAACAATAAGTAACAAATAATGCATGATTGAGATACTGAAATTTGGACCAAGCATTTTTTGACGAATTGCACCTGGCTGGATCATGCACGTAGCTACATGATATCTACTTATGTATGCATCCCACACATCACATTCCAAATTATACCATATTTTCCTCATTAATTAAATATCTGGTTGATTTTCTAAGTAGACTAAGCATAAAACATCACAATAAAAATAGTTTGATAGAAGTTGATTCTCCTTCGAGAATGCGACGATATTTCATTTTTGTGAAAATATTGTGCATAATTCACTATTCGAATATAAAATTGCTCGACTTATCATAATTATCAGAAATTATTATCTCATTCATATTCGTCTATCTCCTGATTCAGCGGAATAAAGTGCGTTAAGGTAGCTAAAAAGGCGAACGACTGATGAATTTTTACGAGGTACAAAACATTATTTAAAAAAATCAGTGTATCCCACGAAGTTAAAGAAATCAAAATATTTACTGGAAGGACAATCAGCAGGTCATCTCTTCATGTGGAGCGGATTGACGAGTAAGTCGTTCTGGCAAAAATATGAATAGAGTCAATATTGAAAAGATTCTATTTAGCAGTCTGCCCATTCAGACAATAAGCTGACAGATTTGTTTCCAATCATAAGATCAGATCTAACTAACACAACAAGATTGCGCTGTATAAGATCTACCAGGTATGAGAGAATTAATATTCTTAATCTAGAACGAAGGTGAAATACTGCATGAAACGCATGCAAATTATTTGACTAAATAATATGAGGTCATCAACAGGAACTTGGTCAGGACAATCGCGTTTCGACTACTAAATCAAATTTTCGAACCCAATCAAGCTCCATCCAGTAGGCTACATGCAATGCGCACATCCTTAAGGTAAAGAATTATAATTTAAAAATCAAGGACAAAGAAAAAATAGCATCTATTAAAAAAACCGATTTACACAATGTACTTATTCTATGTTAGGACTACTACTACCCAGCCGGGCATTCTTTTTATATTTAAATTCTCTTAGTGTGAATGTGCATTGCGTGTCTGAGATACAATCAAGTACATGTAGCAAGCTCCGATTCTTACGAATTGGTGCGAATACAACACTTATGCCATTCATGACTTTTTATCATTCACGGGATTCTAGCAAATGAACATGTTTTAAAGTAATATATAACACCAAATTTTCGCACAATAAATTTGTGATCTTTTGCAATACTTGCATCATGTCATTTATTCATAACGATCTGACAAGTCTAAAAAAGTTGATAAATGAAAAAATTTCACATTAGACGACGAAATTTCAAATTCCATTGGTCATGAATTGTTCTGGTATCACAATCCCATTTGTAAATTGGTGTGAATTGGGATGATGCCGTTATTAAAATAGTCGCGGCATGTGCAATGAGAATTACATTTCTTGTTAAATATGTTTCTGATTCTCACCGCAAACATTCCGCTTAATGACAAATATGCGCCAATTCTCTTGAGAGATACATTCCATATTGCATCTATAAATTCTATGGAAATCAATAATCAATAAAGGTGTAATAAAGCTCTTGCCTCTGTTACTGTCCGACTTAAACGTAGAAGATGGATGATTTTGCAAAACATGAATTCCTGAATCTATTTCAATATTCATATCCATGTACTTAACTAATGGTAGAAGCATTCTGATTTTCTTAAGCATGAACATATTAAAATCCGATTTTGCTATGGCATTTAATCTATTGAGATGAGACCATGAGTTTGAAAAAAAACAAGCATCAAATTCAAACTGAAAAAGATCAAAGAAGCACGCCATCAATTTTAGTGTATCCACGGATGCAAGTTTAACCGTTTAATATCTTATTCGGCTAACTGATCAATTTTCTCAATGGATCAACATTGGCTTATTAGTCTATCAGTGCCTTAAAAGTTTTATTGATTGAATAACTGAATCTTTTTCGGATTCCTGTCTGTAATGCACTCACTGACTGTCATAAAGGAAACAATAGAGATATTATTATCATTACATCATATAGTAAATCAAACTTAGATATCAACATTGTTATTTGTAAATATTTTTCACTTTTTATTTTTTTTAAACATTTCACCATATTTATATTTTTACTCTTTTTTTCTAATCTATTTAACAGAATATAAGTAAGAGACATCACAAAATAATGTATTTTCATCACATGAAAAATGATGAAGAATCGAAAGGATTTTTCAAACAAGGTTAAGATTAAAATGTCTGTGGTCTATTGTAAGATTAGACGCACTTGATGACAAATTTGTATTGGAAACAAATTATTTAAAGCACATTTTCATAAAGCAACTGTTTTCTCCAGATATCACACATCAATACAAAAAGACCGCCATTTTCTTTGAAAATTTTTATCAAAAATATCATCGTCCTTGTATATATTTTTATGACAATCTCTATGGTTCACGTGAGTCCAAATTTCCGGCTTTCAAACAAACCCTTGCCATAATAGTTGGCGATGAGAGCACTACAATCCTACTCGTACTTCTAATGGCATGGCTTGAGGGGATTTGGAAATTTATACAGAAAGGCACCTATAATATCAACTGATAAATGGAATTAATGGGAATTCACAGACAATCAGTTAGAGAGGAGTGCATCATACTGATGTAAATACTGAACGCAAAGCGGGGAAATTATGTAATCTAAATCCAAATACATTCACGTAATTATGAACAAACGTCACATCACATTGATGAAAATTGTGATGGTTAATCACCTCTACCTCCATTGAGACCTTAGTTGATTGGAGGTCACCACTTGGAGCTTTGCTGAAACATTATTGCACGATACGTTAAATCAAGATGCTTGCTATATATCGACTTCCGAAAATGTGTAATGGAAATTTGATCACGCGACTAAGTTTCTAACCATTATCCCAGGGAGATCAGAGTAGGGGAGGGAAAAACCACTGAGTACCAGTTTGACTTGCTTTTTAAGTAGAGCTTTGGTCAGGTACAATCGAAGACATATAGAGATGAATAATTTTTCAACGCTATTGACTTGAGAAGTTGACGGGTTTTCTGCAGGCCTTCCACAGAGAAAATTTACAATTTCTTTCGGAAAAAATGAAGATTAACATTTGGATCAAAACTTTAAACCCAGGATAAACCACGGCAACCTCTTCAAATGCCTGCTGAATTGGACAAAATACCACGAACTTTGTACTAATAAGAAGCGATTTTATTATCATCTACTTGTTACATTTTATCATCAAACTGAAATGTTTAAATACATGTATACAGCACGAACGACATAAAAAGAAAAAAATGCATTTTAAATGTAAATGAAATATTATCTACCTGCACATAGTAGGTGTGACTTTAAATCAGACAGACCCAAGACAACACACATGTAGCTACTTCTCGTTTTCCATGCAATCATTTGCTTCTTTTGCAACCTGACAAATGATCCAACTCTGTGTAATTATCTAAATAATCAATTGGTCTGACAGTAATGAGGTATTATTTCAATATTTGGAATTCAATCTAGGACGAAAGGCGTCAGTCTTGATACTTCATTGGAAATTAAATAAGGAGTTGATATATCAGTTTAGTGCACCTCAATGTTATGACCGGGTAATTGACATGTTAGGGCGCATATACACGGGCCCACTAAGTGACCGGACATTAAACACACTGCTACACACGCGTACAATTGCTCGTGCGCCATCGTCTCACTCGCTAGTGGGTTAACACAAACAGACAATTGAAAGGACCTGTCTGCCTCACTCGATAGCAGCTGTCCTCATCAAAGAATAGCTTTACTATTAATGTGCGAGTCACCATAGTGTAGTCTAATTCATCATATTCATTGATACTTCGTGTCTTGTTGAATGAACTTTTGCAATTCTGAAGCATCAGATTGTCTCACGCATTCATAATTATGCTATCGACAAAGATGACTGCGATCCAATGTGAAAAGCGGGTCCTTCATGTTATCTGCTTATATTATCCACAAAGATAGATTACTTGATTCTGCTTGGCTGTGGTTCCTAGACCGGTTACGGCCCTAAAAGTAGATTTACACCTTTGATTCCACAAGTGGAAAGCTCATTCTTTCTAATCGAAATCAAGAATTGTATCCTCTGAGAGGTTACCCGTGTGTGAAACTGAATTTATGCTTGCAGTGATCAGATCAGTGCTAGGGACGACAAAACATTTCGGTGTCGTGATCAACCTATGTAAGCAGTTGGATGAATTATTACACAGTGAGCTTTTCAAAATTAATGTCAAGCTCATTGCGAAGATATCGCTCGCACACGCAAACCCTATTACATTACACGTAACTGATTGCATGCAAAAAATTGTGACAACATTGCTAATTTTAGATAAATCGTGAATCTCTTGGGATACTATTGGCTAAAAAGTCAAATGTCATCAGCAAAATTTGCAAGTGCAAATCCACCTTAAACACACCTTAATAGCAATCGTTACTGATATTAGCAAACGACAGAGATTGGCATGGAGATATTCGTCTCAATTTCTCTAACGAGTTTGGCCAAACACACGCTATGTAGCAGAATTATAGTACACGCACAATCTTCAACTGTCAGTTTACTGGAATCTGTCGAGCGATAAGTACCGTAAATACCCGCGTATAGGACGACACCATGTATAGGACGCAGTGGATGTTTGACCCTAACAACGATAGAAAAACTGTGTGCCTGTGTATAGGACGCATCCTAATTTTAGTCCTAAATTTCCATTAATTTTTTTAGAAGCGGTGACCATAAGTTAATCAAGGTGAACTCCATTCAATCGCTATGATCGTCGTGTGCGCTGATTGCTGACTCACTCATCCTGTCAGTCAGCAGATGTCTGTCTAGCCTATGTAGACTATCGTGGAAAGGATGGGTTTATTGTTCGAATCGACATTGATCATCAGTATTGCGCGTAATACAAAATCAAGTTCTGTGTGTTAGAAAACAACAGTGCAATTCTCATATTGATAAATGTTGTAAGCTTGAAATTTTTATAATAAATTTTTGATTTTATGATAAATGCATAATTTTTATAATAAAAGTATCCATGGATAAGACGCACCTGGGTTTTTAGGTCAACTTCTTAAGAAAAAAATGCGTCCTATACGCGGGTATTTATGGTACATGTCCTTGATTAAATCTTTCTCCATGACTTTTTCGTCAATCGGAATATTTTTCACACCGGTCGACTTCTCATGAAATTAACAACCTGTGTGCGTTTAATGTGGTGTCAATGTTCTGGTTCGTGAGAATTCAAACTCGAATTTGCAATGCAATCAATGGAACACTGTTTTGTCACTTCAAACTAGTCCTAGTCGTGACAGTAATGGGAAAAGCTTTCTCTAGACCACAACAGGCAGGCAAAGCAATTCATCTCTGTGGGGTCAATCTACCAACAAATCTCCGGCAGACGTTCGACTCCTTTCTCAGACTTCTTTCCAGCTACGGTACCCCATAGGCATCTGCTCCATAACCTACAGAAACGGGAATGCTTTCAGTAGATCGCATGTTAGCCAATGTGACTCATGTCAAAAGATGCCTTTGGTTAAGTGAAGACGATAAGACAAGGATTGAAAAGCTGATTGACATTCATGGCATCTTTGTTTTTGATCTTCACAGTTTCGAAAGGCTGCAGATTGAACCTTCAAATTGCTGAGGTATACTTCATACAACTTTTCATGAACTTCTCTTGGAACAGTTCTCGTTCTAATAACTTTTTCATGGCACAAATGTGTAGCTAACATGCGTAGCTGGTTCAAGAAGTACTACCTCCATCATCTGTGAATTCATAAAATGTTAAGGTTTCCGACTAAAAGATTTGGTACTTATGGGTTATCTCCCCCCCATGCTTTCAAATGTGTCTAAAATCTGCAAAACTGAATCAATCGTTACCCAATTTCAAGTAAAGGTACTTAAGCATATTTTCTATCCACACACGAAATTTTATACAGATCAGACAAGTAGTTTTTGCATGAGCGACGATCACGTGAAGTGTAGCGAAGTCTGCAACTTGATCTGACTTCGTCTGTTCGACGCGTTATTATTACTCGTGTGAGCATTGTTCTCTCTCCCTCTTCGTCTCATCCACTGTTATTTGAAATCTTCCCACGACCATTACTTTGCCACACCTTTATTAAGCCAAGCATATTAATATAAGGGATGTGGCCTGATCATAATCGCCTCACGAGTTGTCGGGAAATGAGACTGTTGACCTCAAGTGCTTTCTGCTCCGACGGTGAGGTCACAAGAAGTCAGATCAAGCTGCCGGCATCGCTGCGCTTCAAGTTATCACTCCTAATTCAAAAAATACTTGTTCGATTTGCCTAAAGTTTTGCATGTGGGTAGATAATAACCTCACTTGTGCATAAAGTTTTGTGACGATTGATTTATTTCTACGGATTTTAGACAAATTTGAAAACGTGGGAGGGGGAGATAACCCATAAGTACCAAAGATTTTTCTATATAAGTTACTTTTCTATATTCTCAACATCTCCCTTTAAACCTTAAAGTTTGTGGTAGAATCATATACCAAGTCTGGGCCTCATCAAGATATCAATTTATCTCATCAAGTCCAATGTCTATAGTACTGCGGAGCTTGCGGTGCGCAATGGTCATTGGGAAGGGATGCTCGCGAACATATCCAACCTGAACCATGATCTCCTACAGAACATCAATCCAGGAACGATCTCGAACGTAGACGTCAATCGCGTCGCGAACCTCAATCTCAATGCCATAACTTTCATTTGACTCATCTCAACGGGAATACAACTAATCTGTTTGAGAGTTTAGAGGAGAACACGCTGCAATCAGTGCTGCACTGCATTAACTGCTTTTCATACAGGATACAATATATAATTCACAATGCATATTTTTTGACAATCAAAAATCAGCAACTTAAAGCTTTCAAAAAACCAGGTTCAGGAAATTGAAAAGATGCAATCCTCATCATTGACGACAACAAAGTGCAGACAATTCGAAAGTACAGACAGTACTACATGTAATCTGCTACATTTTGAAGCAAGAAATGTACAAGGACTGCCCGTGATCAAGCCAGAGACCAAAAATTTGGAGAATCAAGTTAATTTTTATCAATCAGTTTTTCAGTTTTTGTGGAAGAATGGATCAATAGCCACATCTTGGTAATTTAGGCATTGATATTTTCATGAAACCGGTGCGCACTGTATCTCAATGTTTATAAACCACATTTAAAAGCAAATTATTGTTCATTTGTTTAGAATAAAACAATCAATGCAATAGCCATTATCGCAAATGCAATAGACGCAGAGACAGAGAAAATGCCACACCAGACAGATTGATTCATGTGAATGTCAAATTTGAGCAAATCGTGAAACATAAGGAATAAAAGGATTATGGCACTTCTTCGTTCTAGACACAGGTAGACGGATAATCTAATTCATTTGGCAAACTGTGCTACCGCATTTGGTAGACAGATATTTTGTAGTCGCTTTGAAGGGTTTGGGTGAAGAATGATGATGATGAGAATGGAAACTGATCATAAAATGCACTGGTTGTTATTAACAACCTTAGATTAACATTAAAAAGCATAACACAGAATGGGCCGCCACATTTTTATTTGTAACACCTTTTGCTAAATGACATAAATGTCAAATTTTGTCACAAACTGATAGAAACGCATGGCCTTATTTTGAGACATGCCGATGTGCAGAAAATTGGCCGCTTTCAATTTTGCCCATGGTGCTGAATTTATAAATGTCTCTAATTATCTTACTTGCTTAATACTTAGTGGTAGTCGACAGGCCTCCAAATCGAGAAACTAACAAACACTTTAAATTTAAAAAATACCATTTTATATTTTTTTGCGGATTCGTTGTGGAGGAAAATAGTCTAGATGAATGACAGTGCCGATAACAGTAAGTGTTTATTAATGTTGAAAAAGGTGTGTTATCTCTCCTTGGTAGAAACAGTTCACGGGGAAAAATGAGCTTAATGCATGTACAATTGTACAGTGTACACACCCGACGCATTTCGCTCACCAACTATGACAACCAACGGCAAAAACAAGACAGCAAGTAGGTATGCTGTTTTGTTTTTACTATTGCTTAATTTCTTATGTCACTAACTGATTTTACTAAAGAGATAACACATTTTGAACATGAAAATATAACATCTTAGGTACTGACGGATGAAAATGGGCAAAGGCCTTAAGTGAAGGATCTTCAAAATGATTATGGATAAAGCAGTACATTTCCCATCTGTGCTGAAATTGCATTTGAAAATGACTTCTGGTTTAAGTTCATTTGAAAAAAGGTGTTTACAAAGCAAGCAGATTTGACACTGTCATCTGCCTATCTTATAAGGCAGAGTTTTTCTAACTTTTTTCCGCGCCCTCCCCCCTGAACTTATTAACTACTGCCTCGCGCCCCCTATAAGCTAATCCACGCCACACGACGCAAAGTCCGATGTTCAGTTATCGGCATTGATCATAATTTACCACATTCTCATAACTATTCCTCTCATTTCTGACTGTGTATCTAACGAAGGTGTACATGGTGAGGTGAAAAGCAAGCAGCATCTAAATGGAACTTAAGTACATTTATTAAAACGCTCGTACAGAAAAGTTGCACCTCAATAAGAAAAATGAGCCCGTTTGGACAGTTTTCCAAAATCATGCTTCTTCGAAAAAAGTTGCAACCGAAGATCTGAAAAAACATTGAGGCGGTTGCGGAAGTTGTTTTTCAGATATGCGAGACGAGAGAATCCCATTTCTCACAAATATGTAGATGCTCACGAGTGGTGACAGAAGGGAATTCTTCTCCGTGGGCACAGGCATGACTGGCATCAATGAGGAAAGTGCCTATAGCGTTCTACTGCGTATTTCTCTGACACCGGGTAGTAGAATAAGTGAGGCAGAAGCCATTGCGTCGCACCCCACCGAAAAGTTTGTCGCGCCCTCTTTGGGTGGCGCCCCACACTTTGGGAAACCCTGTTATAAGGAATTCATCTTATGACTATTTTTCGATTAACAGCACTCAATTAGGAATCTTTAAGGGCATGCTAGTACGGCACGAGCAGTTTTATACCAGGTTTGAAAAAAGACGGAATTCCTTCTAGTCTCGACTAAGCTGTGCATGGAAATCCTAGTTGTGACTAGCTATGAGTCATTCACAATCCTATCTCTGCTCTAAACCAGTGGTTCTCAACCTGCGGGTAAATTTTCTCGGGGTAATGGGAACGCCATTCACAATTTATGCAGATCCTTCTTAGACTACTTTTCTGTAGGATGTTCACTTGCACAAGCCACAATTATGGCGATGTGGTCATGTGTACTTCTTCCTTGTTCCATGGTGTTCCGTATTCAGATGTGAAGATACACAATTCCATAGCGTTGAGGATTCTCTATGCACGATTTAATTAACTGGCTGAGCAAGCAGCACGAACACACTGAGTTAGTACTTGTGACACTATCTTGTTCTGTCATGATGAAAAACGAGCACACTGGTTTTCACTAATCCCTCCACAAGCCAGTAAAACAGCGAAAACTCGCCACAGTTCACAAGTCAATGTCAGGGTTTTTTAAGGTGCAGTTCTACATAATTCGTACAGTTTTAAAATCCAAGTGTGTAGTTCCTCATTAAAGTTTTCTTCATTTTCTCAAGTTTTTCATCTTATACTATGGACTTAAGACTGAATGTCGCTCATTGAAACTAACCTTCTATAATATTGTTGATTACATGTATTTTACTCGTTTTCATTTTCTGTTCATGTGAATGAGACTGGGTAGCTACTTGAAGCAAATAAATTAGTCCGATTAATCATCCCATCTTTCGTTTTAAGTTGAATATTTTAGGGTCTTTCAAGTGACTATCTATCATTGTTTCTATTAACACTTATCAGGCCACGGTGTAACATTTTGTGACAATGGGAATTCTAAGTTCTTTTGAATCAATTAATTCTATCAGTTTTGCTTGAAAATCAATTTTTAAGTAGAAAACATCTTATATATTACATACTATAGAGTAACAATTACGAAAGTTGCATTGACTAGATTTCAAACGTAGTTTTGTACTTGTCGGCCAAGGTGTCACAAAATGTGACAATCTGTTTGCTAGAGAGTATTGCTATATCAAAGGTATTTGGAGTGGTTGGGACCGGTATCATCATATTGCTATACAGTGTAGTATACTATAATAAAGTATCTAAACTACTAGATATCTACTTTATCTAAACTACTAGATAAAGTTTCTGCAGCTATTACATCGAGCTCGAGACACTGTTGAGCAAGTTAGGCATCGGCCAGTTAATCTCTGATTATTTCTGACAGGTGTAGGCCTATCAGGTAAGAAGCCGAACAGTTCTGCCGCTGCTGTGATCGACCTGGAAAAAGATCGGTTTATTTCATGTCGAGATTTTGCAAAATTCTCTACGAGCTGAATCGACAGATTTCTCATGAACACCTTCTTCGATTTCAAGTAGCCGTCTCTTTTCATGTGCAGGAAAGAATTGTTCCAAGATTGTCAATTTCTCCCAAATTTTCATCGAGTTGGTCGACACCGCCCTTGCCGACATTGTAATCCAGTATCATTTCAGGGCGATTGGCGGGATCATCAGAGGAAATTATTCCCCGTCCATGCGACGAACTTAGAAGAAGATCTTGACGATTCCTGCGAGGTGCGCAAGAGACAATCGTTATTTTGTTCTCGTGATCGTATAAAAACTTGCTCGCATGAGCTTCACGATTTTCTCGCAATATTACTGGAATTTCCTTTCTGTGGTTGCGTATAGTACCCAACAAAGTGAGCGAATTTCGTAACAGATCGACAGCCAACAGGTGCGAGGTAAAAAAATTGTCGGTAACTATGTCATGATTGGTTCCAAAAAGTGGATTAGCCAGCTCCATAACAATATCATAGGCAAGATTCCGGTGAACAGGTTGATTCTGACCACGACCAGTATATATGATTGCATTCAACGCAAAGCCCGCTCCGGCCTCTGCTATCCAAAATATCTTCAATCCATACTTTCTCGGCTTGGCGGGCATGTATGTCCTACCCGGGAAACGACCTCTATATCCAAGCAACTGTTCATCAACAGTCAATGTATGGCTAGGTATGTAGAAACGTCGAAGGTTAGAAACAAAAAGGTTCCACATCTCTGAAACAGCAGCAAGGCGATCGTTCTGAATTCTCTGAGAGCGATTTCTGTAATTGTCAAAGCGAATTGTACGCAGAAAAAACTTGAAACGGTTGCGTGAAATTACCGCTCTGTAAAACGGCTTCCCGTCGATTGCAGACCACATGTCGTCGAGTGAAGAGAAATTTTCTGTTAGTACCACTTCGAATGAGTATTCCGATGCATGCAATAAATTCCTCGTAAGAGAAAGCCGTCATATAACTGCGCCGTGCTGCTGGCAGCAAACTTCGTACTAGATCATGGACTTTTCTGTTAGTGTGGCGAAGAATCAGACGAATGAGTTCCTCAGGTAGACAAAAAAGAAAAGCCTGTATTTCAGACTGAGCTGATGTGATGCTTCTCGGTCTTTCATTTACGATATTCCTTCGCCATCGTCGATCAGCGGGGGGTGAGTCGGAATAAACAATATCATTTGCGGCGATAATATTATGTTCACTCGGTAAAACGTCTTCGTCGTCGGATGACTGATCAGAAGTATGCTCTTCAAATATTTCTATATCACCATCGTCGTCAACAATATCGCTTGTAACTTCTACATGTATGTCATGATCATAATTGTCTTCATGTGTCTCAATTGGGACTTCGTCGACGTCTGGCTCGTTATCAAGGATGGAAATATCAGAAGCTGAATTCTCACCATGTAGAGCTCGTACAGCTTGTAGAAAAGTTAGTCGTCTTTCTCGCGACATGCTACCGCAAACAATGAGCGTGGGGATTTTCTACAGCGAAAGGCTCCCTGCCTGATGACTCATGTCCATGGGAACATCACGTGCATCGTGATGATATCAAGTGATATCACGATGCACGTGATACAAGATACAACAGATGACCTTCGAAACAGAGTGAAGTCCCATGCGCCTGCACACAAATAATTTGCAAACTTGTTGCCATGAAGAAAATAATGTATTGTAGTAAGTAAAAGTGAGAGGCTGAGACTATATTATAGGCCTATCGGTGTATTGGACCTACTGCTGAGTTGCTAGAGCTCATGATAGTGAATAGTTATTGACAAATATTCATCATACGTGATGTTTTTGAAATGCAAATCACTTTTGCTTCAATATATGGTTGATATAAACAAACTGAAGCGATCGTATAATTTTGTCACAAAATGTGACACCGTGGCCGTTAAGCGCACAGCACATTCCGTGGCCTGATAAGGGTTAAAAGGGCTAAAACTATTGAAATAATGAAAAAATTGAAATGATATTAGATACCTCACAGAATGATAGTGATGTTAAGTCCTACGTGGGGTAGTGAGACAATTCCAAAGAATAGTATGGGTGACAAGTCATACAAGGTTGTGAACCACTGTGTAAACAGTCCAAAAACTAGCACGAGTCGCGACTTGGAAGCTCCTAGTAACGACTAGGCTGTGCATACCAATTTATTAAAAATAGCACTTCCCTAGTCACGACTAGGCTATGCATACGGCCCTAGGAGTGACTGGTCGACTAAATCGCCATTGATGAAAAAACAAGCAGTTGATTGAGTTAAATACGTAATCGAGGTACACCTCTCTTCATACATCTTGCAAGTATTTGACATTCCAGAAGTTGAAAAACTTATACCCAGTTATAATATAGAATGTATTTGCGTTGCGAGATGCTAGATCTTCACTTTGTTGAGCTTCTACTTCACAGAATATTGCTAAGCACAATAAATACGGTTGAAGACTTGTGTGGGTGGTTGAAATTGTTTACCATTTTTGAAAACAATACAACTGAATTTCTAATCAATTTCTTTTCAAAGGGCTTGATGCCATGTCAAACTTAACTGAGGGACTGCTGTCTGAAGACTGAGATGGAGCTACTTCAGACTGAAGACGTTGATAACAACTTTAATATGTTACTATTGTAATTCACAGCAGTGCCCTAGGAATTAAATCACCAGTGACCAACATCATGAGTCATGACAGCCTTATAAATAATCCAAAGAATTATACCAATTACACTTTTGTGATTGATTCATCATATCAATTTTTGATAAAGGTAAATTTATGAGACGCTAGAAATCATGTATCAGCAATATCTAAATTTAGCTTTTAGTTGGTTACCATACTTGTTTCACTCATATATTCTGATAAATAAAATACAGTTAATGGTGAAAATATTAACACAACTTTTTAAATAGTGATAATCATGATTATCAGAAATATCAGAAAAATGAATGATCATCAGAAAAAATGTCAATCAATCTTCTGAAAAGACTTATAAATTGAAAATATTCATACCATACTGGGAAATGAAAACCTTAATTAATGATGCTTTTTAGAGACAACGAACAACTAGATGTCATGAAACTATTCGATATCAACGAGCAATTATTTACATTTTACTTTTAGAAAGTTTATCCAATATTTAGCGATTAATATTGACCTAACTATTTGAGATCATATTCATCGATATCTTGCCACGCTTGATGGTCACAAGAATTGGCAATCGAATAAAACATGAGTTATGAAATTTCATCGGCCATCGACATTTTTAAAAACAGCAATATTAATCGTTTCTCTTTCACTTTTCTGTTTCCAACATATTTCATGAGGCAGTCAGTAGGGGTCCTGCATTCAATGGGAAAGTCACCACATCTCCTTTGATTCTCTTGAATTCCCAGAACGCATACTTCAAGTAGAGATTACTCGTTGATCTACAGCGTCCTGGAACAAGTTGGATGGAAGTGAGCATGGCACATTCATTTCTAGTCGCTCTTCCATTATTTAACTCAAGTGGTAAGTGGTGATGAGCTGAAAACAGGCATTTGAATAATTTCGACTTTATTGAAAAGTCACCGTGTTTGGAAAAGGGACAACATATGAAAAGTCAATAGCTACATAAATATTGAAAACAAGATATTTGAAGAGGTAAGTCAGGCTACAAATGATGATACGCTCTTTAAGAGTTGATTCTTAAGACGCAGGTATCATAATAAAATACAACAAATTCTCAATGCAAAATGCACAAGCAAAGCATTAAGAGACAACTCGTTACTTCAAAATATGAAATTTCACATGCCATGCAGTCAACAACACATTTTTCGAAACAAAGTGAGTGATTCTAAGTCTGAAAAAGTCAGAAAAAACACAATATTTTCTATAAACTGTAAGATTAAGGTGAAGGACTGAGGTACTGAAGAAGTCTTTGTTTTACGAGTTGTTCAAGAATATCATTGATGATACATTATTCATATCGTTATACAGGATATGAAGGATAAACATGTCTATGTCGGAAATTTGGATGTGGAAGTAATCGATCAATGGTTGTGTTGCAATAATCAAGTGACAGTGATTAAGAACTATTCCCATATGGATGGAAATTGAATATTTATCGTGTTCTCTAGAGATAAAATAATCCTACGCTGATCCATAAAGCATATTTGTAAATGACATCTTTCATAAAATTTTTCTAATTAACTTTCATTTCCATCAATCATGCTTATCATTTTATTCCAGCTTAATCACCATTATTCACTCTGTTTATCGATATTTAATCAACCGCAAGCGATAAGAGTGCAGGGTGCCAGTTTGCTCGAGTGTTGATATGAAAATTTCGATAGAATGGAGCAATTTGAGCAGCATGTGGCAGCCGTAGACGCAGCGCATCGTTCTACAGGAACGATGTTGCTATAGGATCTAGCAAAATGAGATAGTTTGGGCCTTCCCGAGTCGTGCTGGCGTCTACAGCTGCCAAGGAATTGAGTACTCAAATAGTTTGGGTCAATGAACATTTCTGTGAACATTAGCGAGTATGAATAAATGCGCTCAGTATATTCATCAAAAATCGCATTTAATTAGAAACCATGTCTATGAGCTTATGAATACTTATGTGCCATAATTCTGAACAAGAAAACATCTTTAGTGAATCTTACAATATGCAAATTGATCATTCAAGCACAGTTTATAGCATTCAAATGCTTGTGAAATATCAACTAAGAGCCTGTAAAGAGACTCATTAGTGTAAGAAGTTATGGGACTAGCTCTTAGAAAAAAATGCCTGAGACGTTACGCCAAATAAAGTGCAAAAATCCGTCTATCATTGACTTTTTAACGTCATATTTACAGAAGCAGTCCGGTATTCAGACCTCAATTTACACCACATAACATTATACCGGTATTACTTGTACTGACTTTCTCTTTTTTCGTGTTATCGCTTGTGTCTTGTGTGTCACATGCATCTCAGATGCAGTGAAAATAAATAAATCTTGAATCTTGAATCTTGAAACAGCATGAGAGACATAATTGGGCATCGGATTCTGGGTTTAACCTTCCTGACAGAGCCAAAGGTACAACATTTGGGACACAAACATTTGGGGTTGAAAAATCTCAAGATACATGCTTTCAAAAAGGTAAGGTAACTTGTAGTAGTATTTTGTGCTCGTGGGTGTGACATCTTGTTATCACAAATATGCTACTGTACAAGTAACAAGAAATCGTTGTGATTAATCAAACTAAGTGTAAAAGCAGCTGATTGAAATATTTTAGAATCAATCGCTTCATTTTATGGCTCCTTCCCTCTGTTGCATAATAACCTGATGCGAACAGAAACATTGCTCATTCATTTCGCAAGTTTGTATTACTCATATCCTAATTAATGGTATTTCAATTGACCTCCTCTCGCAATTAGAGCCATTAGCCGCCTTCGATTCCGGAGGTACACAGGGCAAGCCATAAGCTGTCATCCGATTGAGAATCCTTCGGCGATGATCTTCAATAGAACCGACGTTGTGATATGGCGTGTCATTCTCTATGCCTGTGCCTCATGCACTTACAAAAATTAGAAAAATTTCATACAGTTTCTTCTTTTTCTTCTTGTGCCTGTTTGTATTATTTGTCATGAAAAAAATATTGTGAAAATGACTTGTGGCCTTTGACTTACTACGGCTTATGGCATATATGACTTATGCAGGTTCGTGACGCGATTTGCTAACGATAGTTCATGGCTTATTCTGTCTGCCTACGGCCTTAGCATCCGTCCGAAAGATTCGGCACCGGTAGCACAATTACATTACATCACTGCTTGAAACCGAGTAATGTTGAAATGTTGACCGTCTCGCAAAGGAATTTCTAGACAAGGGTGATATTGCTCCGAATCTTTCAGCATTACCTGATGTGTTCAGGTACATGTATTTAAATAGAAAGAATAGAAAGCAAGCTCTTCCTTTGATATATGAAGAATTCCAAAAGAGTACGGTATATTACAAATCCGACACTTCGTCCTCCACTGATTTGGTAATTAAGTCATTGTAATCCTTTACAAATTTTTGTTGCATATCTGTATAATTTCTGTCTTTATCTAAAGAATTCCATAAGAACTATTATAGAGGCGTGCGGGTTACATGTAAATATGATGAGTCACTTGAAGTATTGACGAAACATAATTAAAGGAGACCTATTATGCTTCAAATTTAACACTATTCCCTAGTACTCCATAAGATTTGCATTGAATTTTAGAAAATATGAGCGCTATTTTGAAAGACAGAGACCGTACCTTCAAGCACGATAATCTAAAACGCGAAGCATTTTACATTTCCCCAATTATGCGTTGATAAGTGTTTCAGTTCAGCTATTTAATATTTCTGGTGTAAGCACTCTGGATTTCTGGATTAAGCAGGTGCGTCTACCCCGTCTAAACCTACTGTTAATCATATTGTAGTCGTAATTTATGTTTGAATAATCGATTTCATATTTAAATATTCACTAAAGAATATTATTAAGATGTGTTCATGTTCAAAGTTAGGGCAAATGATTATTCATAAATTCATATACATAGCCACAAATTAACACAATTTTTTAAGCACTCAATTTTTTGAGTGAAGTCGCTCGTATTCATGATTCGAACATATGCTTTTCAAGTCGCAAACATGATCCTCGTCTGAGAAAATTGCCATGCTATCAATAACTTATCATATCAGTAAAGTAGTGGAAAAATTACGTCATACCTCGCAGAAATCGTTTTTCATTACTTTCATTATCTGTGCAGAGCGTGCTGGTCTTTTAATCCATTGATAGAACTCATCTTAGTGAGAAAATTGCATGCATGTGTGTGCATGTGACAGAGAACCTAATATCCTCACCCTTAATGTCTAATCGTCGTGATAGTCAAGATTGCAAACCGAACAAATTGAACTCGATTGTGTATCTCCACAATATAAAAGAAATGTGAGGAAAAATATTTTTAAAATCCGGTCGCGGCCAATTCGTGTTTCCTAAATTCAGGTCCTGGACGGTTCCTTATCTGACAATCACTAATGCTAATAAAGGATCCTCAGATCTAGACACTTACATTTATCGATTGAATTATTCCTTTATGTAGTTTTTTCAACTAATTTCTTCGTACAATGTACCGCTATTTAATAAAAATCAAGGCTGTTCTGAGCACAATCAAAGTGGAGTGACATTGTTCATGAGCCATGCTAAATGTCATTCTGTTATTCCACAACTCTCATAGCTACGCTGGTTACAGGCTTGAAACTGAAACTCACTTCTCGTGATGCTTCCAATATTGCATGATGACTAATTACGCTATTCAGTCACATTAGCCAGGCATTATCTACATAGAGTACTATAATGTGCTAAAAGAGCTCTGATAAATCAAACTTGTGAAACCTTCAGTGTTGCTAGGAGCATCAACCAAGTTTTGCCCGACTGTCTCAGGGACTATGACACTTCTGTCTGAAGATATTATCACAAAGAGAGACATCATTCTGTAGACTTAAAATTCTGTAATAATAGGAGACGCCACTTTAATTTTTAATTTTCTCCACACAACATGTTTATGGTTCGGCTAGACTTTATTCAGGTGCGACACTGGACCAGTGTTCCCATTCCAGTGTTTGGTATTTCCTCCGCAGCTGCAAAAAATTTCCGCAGTCTAATTTTGACGAAAAAATCCATCAAATCTCATAACGAGTTAGACCGCATAGCTACATGCCCAATTCCCATGTGTTCATGATTAGTCAGCCTGCTTCATGATTGTTGTTAGTGTTAGCACTTCAAGTTGTTGTTAGTTTCAATTAGGGTTTTTCTTATTTTCAACACGCTGTTTCCCACCCAGCTTCTCACCAATAGTTCAAAAGTCCATGTGGCAATGATTTCAAAGAAAATGGCAATAACTTTTGGCATATTTCGTGAACATACCGGAGCAGTCATTTCATCGTAGAATTACGTTTTTTTGATGTTTACTAAATTCTGTTTGAGTTAAAATCAATTTTATCGCATGAAATCAAGACTAGTACCACTATGTAAAATTTCATAACCGAAGGTTATCTTACATATATAGTGGCTATTAAATATATTTCCACGAGATGAATTTTTGCAGCAAAAAGGTAAAATCGGTAAAATCGTAGAGATGAGTCGTCAAGGAATACATTCGACTTAGATGCCAGTGAATTATTACATAGGGGCCTACCTGATGCAGACTGAGAAGCCAAAAAATTTGGTTATTTCATATAGCTCTAACTTAGCTTAATAATAATAGAACTATTTGAACCAATTATTCTTCAATTATAAAACAGAATGTTACTTCAATGGAATTATTTTTTTGTTATTTATCAAAAGAGTTCTTGATGGCATTTGAAATCGCTTTCGCAGTCTCTTGGTCATTTATCTATTTCTTTTTATTAAATTCATTTTCTTGTGTCACAATGGCCTTTCTTTTTGTTTTGATTGCCTGCAATTTCTGCTGGTATGCCTTCATCATCTAGTTCATTTCCTCCTCATCCTCTACTAAATTTTCTTTCCGTCTCAGTAATTCGCTCTGTTTTGATTTTAGTTCTTCTAGTTTATTGACTTCTCCAATTCCTCCGCTATCTGTTTTTCAATGATTTGCTTCTTTTCGATTTCCCTTTTTCTTGCATTTTCCTCCTCTCTTGCATGATTCAATCTTTTCTCATAGGCAGCATGTGCTCCATTTGCGGCTTTGATCAAATCCTCACAGATTTCAAAATTGTGACATTCCATGCCGGTGGCAAGAAGGTAGCCCTTGATTGTCAAAATTGACTCGATTGATACTGCTGATAATCTGAGAAAGGTAAGCAAGCTACATGGGCGCACAAAACCTTATGTGATCGCATTATATACATGTTGCGTTTTTTCGTCATGACATCTGAAAGTATCGAAAATGTTCTTTCGACTGCAGATTTACCCAACGGAATCGACAAACAACCCACCGCTAATTTACCAAGAAGTGGATATCGAAGGAATTTACTATTCTAAATTTCCAATACAAGTGTCCATAATACAATACATGTAGTATAGATACTGTCATGCATATATTATTGATTTCATTATGAAAGTCAAGTTCATGGAATGGGAAACCACGGAATGCAGTTATCGCTCGTCCGATTTAATTTATTTAGCTGCCAACCTCCTGTGACAGTTAAATTGAAAATGATCGACTAGAACAAAATGAAAGATTCATCTGATCTGCCACATGTATGCATGGATAAATAGTGGTACCGGTATCTGAAGCAAGAAGAATTGAAGTACATGTTGCATGGTACTTGGAATAATACCAATTATAATCTCAGACATTCCCATCCGCATCAAACAGGAGGAATTGACATTGACATTCTTCAACATGTTAAGATAGGCTCCCTGGAATAGTCCATATATTGATATAGGGCCTACAGTACGATATTGAACGGAACAGTTGGTTCACAGAGTGAAAATTGGATGCGAGAGAAACTAAATTAGTTTGATTTAGCTTGTTGAATTAATTGTGGAATAATTTTCAAACAATTCTTCTTTTCATTTGCCACTGTGTTCACTGTCTAAAAGAATTTCTGCAGCAAAAACATTTCCCTCTGATTTTCCGCAAGATTTTCCAAATTTCCGCAACTGCGGAATTTCCGCAGAGAGTGGGAACACTGCACTGGACTGAAACTACCGAGACACAAGTGAATACAATTCACATGCAGCGTAAGAGTGGAAGGGGAAGCGCTCAGGCAAGCCAAAAAAAATGATGTGAAGACCGACATCAAGGTTGATGCCGATTGACATATGACAACAAAGCTTTTTGAATTGAATATTGAAAGGGATAGTCGTAAAACTGCCGTGCGAAGAAGTCAAAATAATGCGGTAAAACGCAAAAACCTGAAGATAATACTGCTACAGTGCCCGACAGAATTATAGAACATATGTTTAACTTCTGTTATTTTCGTAATAAATGTCTCTACACATAGGTTTTAGTTTCCAACCATGAATCAAGATTTGATAAAGCAAGCATTTCATGTCATTCAAGTTACTTTATTCCCGTGTTGATATCAATAATCATTATTTACCATGAGTCATTTGATCAAAACATTTAGCAATTAAAATTATTAGAAAATGATGTCCGAGATGTATGTAGTCAAAAATCACTGTTTACAAAAACCCTTTTTATCCAAAATGTTATTACAAAATGACTATTCTTATCAGTACATCCAATATAGTCAAAATGGTTAGTATTTCGTAGGATATCCATGATTCTGAATCACATTTTCAATTCTGCAGGGCATACTGTCAATTAATTGTTGGCAATAATCGCTTGGAATATCCGGACACCACACTTTTGTGATTGCCTCCTTGAATTCGGATGTATTATTGAAACCCATTGCACTGAGACGACGCTTCATCAAATCCCATAAGTTCTCCATGGGATTCAAGTCCGGGGAATTTCCGGGCCATTCCAGGACTTGAATCCCATTGAGTGTCATCCAGTCTGTTACCTTTCGTGCCATGTGACAAGGAGCTCTGTCATGCCGAAATGCTTGAGTCTCACAGATTGTCATGAATTGTGGTAACTTCTCTTGCAAAATTTCCATACAACCAGTAGTATTTAAGCGATGTCCAATAGGAAGAAAGGTGAGACCACCGCGTTGTTTGTGTGAGAAGCATCCCCAGACCATGATAGAAATAGGCTGTTTCATAGTTTTAATTCTGTATCTTGGGTTTGAAGGAGAAGTGCCTACTGTTCGACGAACAAAGCTATGAGTTGACTTCGCCATCTGAAATGTCGATTCATCACTAAACAAGACACGGCGCCAATCATGCCTTGTCCAATGACGGTATTTCTTGAAGAAGTTAAGACGTTTCTGCCTCAGTGAATGTCAAAAGAGGCTTTCTTGAAAGCTACGTCACAGGACTGAACTTCTCCCATAGTCGACGTTGAATCGTTCTCGTTGAGACGTCAAGTAAAATAGGCTCAAGGTTTCTTTTTATTTGGGGGGGGGGCGGTAATGAATGGATCTTTTGTTGATTGGCGACAGATTGGACAGTCATCTCTCTTACTGGTCTTCAAATAATTTAAGAGCTTCAAATATTTCCTTAGATTCTTCAGATAGTAACAATATTCATCAGAACAATTAATAATCTAACACATTTGTCAACTACTTAATCAGAAATCCATGCTCGTACACTGCCAGAAATATCATCATTGATTCGCATTTGCGAGTAGAAAGTAATACAGTATATAGCAAGTGATAGATATTTATTAAATATGGCAAGTACATAGAAAAACATTCACATTTTTCAGGGAATAGCATACAATGTTCTATAATTATGTCGAGCACTGTACCTCTGAAAGGCGAGCGAATAAAACTTCTATATAAGGAAGTATCATGAGAAAGTCATTACTATAAAAAATGAGGTCAAATACTGCACGAGAACGGAATCATGATACAGTAGCAACAAAATATAAGTAACACAAAAGAATACTCAACCCCATAATGTGATCAAATGTATACCCAAAAATGATAATTATTTGATTAATTTCACATTCGTAATTATTGTTGTTGTTACAAATTTTAGCAAATAATTTTCTTCCTTTATCATTCATTTGTCGCAATTCGTTGATCTTCTTGTTATTGATGCCGATCATATGCACGCACTTTCGATAGAGCAAGAAGTGATGAATTCTAGCGCATTCGTATTGAAAACTAAATAGAAGCAAAACGCGCATATTTTATAAAATATTGTTATGCCTTGATATGGTGCAGTTTAGATCCAATCCGAGCATTTTTCATCAGGTATTATCAAATTTTAGGAGCTCAATATTGCATAATGAATGTCATCTATCACAAAACTGCACAATTAAAGTAGTGACAACAATAGTGACAGAGCAAACCAACCATTGTCATTTTTGGGTATACATTTGATCACATTATGGGGTTGAGCATTCTTTTGTGTTACATCACTTGGACGAATAACAACCTGAACTCCGTTTTCAAAGTCCGCTTTTCAATAGAGCTAATGTTGTACTAATACAATATCCCTCACTGTAGAGTCGAAAAACGCTGTTGAGTGTTCTCATTAATTAGCTCCTACATGACAGTGTGATTCCGGTTTTCCATTGTTGATTTCCTTACTTCTCAATTACTTCTGAGGAATTATCTGTTCTTCTCATTAGTTATCCGTTAGTCAAACCCTTCAATTGTCATTATGCACTAATTTTCTTAGCTCATCTGAATTTCTACTTTCATCTGCGGGACAAAGTATTTCGATATACGTAGTGGTGGATATATTACCCTGACACTAAATTGGAAAAATATATGTATACAAAAAAGTTATGTTAAAACCATGTTTGGGAAAAATACATCGCATTTAATATTAATGATGACATTTGACAGACCAAAATCGCAAAAATCAGAGCTATAGTCATAGTCGAAGAGATTTCAGAATGAAATTTCAGGTCAGATGCTAGTGCCATACATGTTTCAATCGATGAGTGACTATCATTGATGGTGTATTGATGAGGGAACTTATGAACACAGTCTCAATTTTTTTAAAATTCAATCTCAATTTCGTTACTATTACACACAGAGTTTGATAGAGAAATTTAAAAACCTAACACTGGAAAAAGCAAAATATTAAAATATATTTTATAAACCAAGATCCTATGAAATTCGAAAAGTTCTCATCTCACGTGATGTATAGAGCTACCAGGGAAATAAAAAATTGCTAAGATTAAAAAAAGTCAGAAATCACAGAAAATCATTAAATGATTGCAGCTGCAATTAAATCACAGGCCGCACCAGGACTGTTATATTCCAGAAGATATTTCAATACAGTAGATAACTACTAACTACTGACATAGCTTCTATGAGTCGCTAACCACTCAAGCAGATATTACTGGTTACGTGAAATTTAATAACATGTGGTACATACATGAGAACCAGGCGCCTGTTGATGCCAGAGCTGCTCCATCGACTGCTGATAGTACTGACGATGAGGTAAAGTTGGCTGCATGCTGGATGGTCGATGGTTCATGACCTGTTCAAACCTTCACTATTTGCAGCACTCATTAATAGAGCACATAAGTAAATTGTTACTTTGCCGGAAGTGAAATGTGTATCAGACGCCGTTGATAAGTCAAATTCAACTCAAATGGAACGGCGAATCTCGAAGAAATGATAATTTTCAACAGTGTGTGGCAGTTTGAATATAGGGAAAGATAATCAGATTTATTCCTTGAATGAAATTGACGAATAAATCTCGTCATGCAGTCCGAGTTACTATCATGTCAATCTAGTCAATCGAGCAGATCAATAAAAGAATATCACAGGCATTCAAATGGTTAGTCGGTATTGCGTGTGTAGGTGAATTAGTGTAATTTAACACGCTCACGAGGAGGATAAGTGAAGAAATCAAGGGGCAGGAAAGACGAAGATAAGAAAGACGAGGAGATGGAGACAAGAACAGACAGAAGCAGGTGGGAACACAGAGCGAATGATCTTCGGGAGCACTCCTGCGTAAAAATATGAATGATTGCGTCGGATTACACGAGCGAAATTACGATATTATCAGCAACAAACAGCAGCATGTGTACATGCCTTAACTCGAACAGCCATTCACCAACTCCTAATCTCAGGTGTCCATTTAGATAATGTTGAGCAGTGATAGGCTTAGGATAAATCATGTGTTCGGAGCGAATTTTTCAATGCGCAATCACAATGGTGCTTATATCATGGACGCTCATCGACGTCTAATTGTCGACAAGATGCCTGCGCGATGAGTAACACATTGTAAACGCTACGTGTTCGTCAGTGGAAACATCAAGAAATAGGCAATTCACATACCTGTCAAATTCTGCAAGATCGAATGCGGGTGCTCGATGTCCTTGATTTATGATTTTAAAGGAAGCAATGGGGTTTCCATTCTCCTTGTTGTGTGTCCTTTTATTGTAATCTTCAAAACAATTTCAAGCAAATTCAATATTTTAGTCAACTTTGCCCTAAATGCACGATTCTCTTTCAATGAACCTGCAGTTTTCTGCATATTGTTAGTTCTCTCTAACAAATCTTTGAATTTTACAGTCCTGATTTCATTACTCACCGACGCACCACCGACAGGTGTCGTCCAAAGCTACTGAGTTCAAAAACCGTCGTGTTACTGCCACGAAAAGTAAAGTAAAACTTCGCTGTCCGAAAATTCTTATTATTATCGAAAAACAAGTTTAAAAAACGTGTGCGAAGTTAGCGGAACCACCCAGCGGAACCATTTTTTATTATAGCTTGATTCTAATCAAAACAGCTGCTAGTTTGTCAATTTCAGTCTCCTGATTACGAATCTGAGCTCAGATTTTACAAATTCACAGTCATTTTTGAGAAAATCAAGTTTGAAGATAAAAGTGGTTCCGCTGTGAAGTTCGCGGAACCACCTACAGGCATTAAAATTTCAAATTCTAATTTTTGCACAGAATCACTGCAATAGACATACCAAGAGAATGGAATTGCTTCACTGATTACGGTTTGCCGTCCGATTTCACGGGAGGTTAAGTACTTGCCGAGAAAAATTGATTTTACGGTTTTCAAGGATTTCATCGGAATTTCAGCAAAATCCAACCCTCTCATCTATTGACTTCAGAGGCACAGCAGTATGCACCGAGAAGGGAAGCGCACAAGAGCTAATTCCACATTGTGATGTTGCAATAGAATTTTGCTGTATAAATGATGGTTCGGCTGATCTGGAGAGGGTTGGATTTTGCTGAAATTCCGATGAAATCCTTGAAAACCGTAAAATCAATTTTTCTCTGCAAGTACTTAACCTCCCGTGAAATCGGACGGCAAACCGTGATCAGTGAAGCAATTCCATTCTCGTGGTATGTCTATTGCAGTGATTCTCTGCAAAGATTAGAATTTGAAATTTTAATGCCAGTAGGTGGTTCCGCGAACTTCACAGCGAACCCACATAGAGGAATATCTTTGCAATGTGGGCGAGTTTTGAAAATCTGATTACAGATTTGTGATTAGGAGCTTCAAATTAGTAGGAGAGGATGGATTTTGCTGAGAAATTCTTTGTATTAAAAAATGGTTCCACTAACTTCACAATCAGCTTGCAGAAAAAGTGAAATTCAGATTTCCGGGTGAAATCTGCATTGTTTTGAAAGATGAGGCACATATTCGTGATCAGCACAACAAAATTGATCGGGTAGTGACCAAAAGAAATTGATTTACTGCGTCAATCAGCGAGACTCAGCAATTGGTTCCGATGGATGGTTCCGCGAACTTCACAGCGGAACCACTTTTATCTTCAAACTTGATTTTCTCGAAAACGACTGTGAATTTGTGAAATCTGAGTTCAGATTCATAATCAGGAGACTGAAATTGACAAACTAGCAGCTGTTTCGAATAGAATCAAGCTATAATAAAAAATGGGTCCGCTGAGTGGTTCCGCTAACTTCACACACGTGTTTAAAAATGCTTCTTTCATGATTCGCTGATTTTTACGTGAAATCGCTATTAAAGAAAATGAGTGCATTCTCATATATACGAGTAGTTTTCTTGAGACCATGGAGCACAAGATGAAGAGGTTGGTCGGGCTCTTCGGAGTGATGAAACAGTTTATCACAAATATTTAGACGACGGGTTTCAAGTGTCTTCATTCCTGCTAGAAAAGGTAAGTAAGAGACCGGGATACAGCGCATGCATCCACCTATTGTTGTTAGAGTGTCATTAAAATGGATGCTGAGTCTTTCTGTAAGAGCGCAGGCGCAGACGTAGAATTACGCAGAACTCAAAAGAAGCACCACATGAGATACCGGCTAGTCGTTTGACAAGAACAGTGCGGGATAACAGTTTGCCTACAAGTTTCTTCATATGTTCGCGAAAAGGAAGGGACCTGTCGAGGGTTATACAGAGGCATTTTGGATTTGGTTGAAAGAGAATTAGAGAGCCGCGCAAGTTCACTTGGAGTTCATATTGGGCTGAGCGACTTCGAAGATGGAATATGGAATAGACACATTTTCATGACGCGAATGTTTCAGATGCCACTTGAGGCAGTATTCCAGAATAGTTTCCTGATCCTCTGACAAGGTAGCTTCAAGCACAGAGACTGGAGTTACAAAAGTAAGGGTCACGTCGTCAGCATAACGTTTAGATGTCGTGAGAGGAAAGTCTGCAGTTTATGCATTATACAGTGCTGGTGCCAGGACACTTCCTTGTGCGACTGCGTTTTTCAGGCGGAAAGGCTTGCTTCCGTGTCCCCCAGCATGAAGCACAAAGGATCGATTCTGAAGAAGACGCATGATTCGGCCTGTCATCTTCGAGGACGAGATGGACCTTTGCAGCTTAATATGCAGACATTGAAGACACACAGCATCGCCGGCTGGAGTTACCTGTACAAATACTGCACAAATCACCTGAGATTGGTCGAAAGACTCTTCGATGCTGTCAATCAGTTTCACAACTTGATCTAAAGTTGAACGACCTTGACGAAACTCAATTTGCTGGAAGAATCATTTCAACAATCGTTGAAATTCGGGTTAAGATCCTTCGCTCCAGTAATTTATAACGGCTGTAGAGGAGAGAAATTCGTCGTTAACTCTCGATTGAAGTTTCTCCTTTACCAGACTTGAGAACTGCGACTTCTGAAGCAAGGCGCCACATGAATTGGATATGGCCACTGTTCAAGAAGGTATTGAAGAACAAGGTGATCCAACTTGTTAGATTGGGGCCACAATTACATTAGAAAAACATTATGTATACTATCTGGACCAGGTGCCTTTCTTATCTTTAAATTACGACAGGCGACTTTAATTCCGTCAGTATTGAAGTTTAATTGCAAGAGCTTTTCATTAGGCTGGTGGGGAGGGCACTCTCTTAGAGTTGATATCTATCGCTTCACTTCATGCTAAAATAATTTGACTACATCTTTATAAAACCATTTTTAATTGGCGTCTTAGCCACAACATTAGGATGAACTGGGCATTTCTTTTAGTAAGAATTTCGGCTTGTGAGTTTGTTGCTAGTAGGTTATTCCACGCTACTCGAAACAAATGAGAGAAACCAATGTTTTCCACAGATTCTATCCATCCAGCATGCCGCTTTTCGTTGAGTCTCTCAAGAAGATAAGTTGCTGATGTATTCATTTCGGTGGGATCGTCTGTTTCCTGGTAGTTTTGGAATATATCATTGCACTCGTCATCCAAGGTGGAACATACTCTTTCAGATAACTTCGCGGGATACACTGCTTGGCCGAGGACTTAACAAGATGAGTGAAGCCTAGATAACCATCGTTATTAGTTTTAGAGCTGGAAGTTTCTCACTATTCTCTTCAAGTAGTTCGGTAAAATGGTTCCAGTCAGCCTTCCTAAAGTTCCACCTTGGAATTGGAGCTGATTCAGTCAGAGATAGCAATGGAGGAGTCGCGATAA
This sequence comes from Prostheceraeus crozeri, assembly GCA_907163375.1. Taxonomy (NCBI): domain Eukaryota; kingdom Metazoa; phylum Platyhelminthes; order Polycladida; family Euryleptidae; genus Prostheceraeus; species Prostheceraeus crozeri. The sequence goes on along the minus strand of CAJQUW010007054.1, from coordinate 164,456 downwards.
GTGATGGCCTGTGTTGAGACTTAGCAAAGCGACCGCTAACAGTGTAAACAGGAGTGGTACCATATACTTGGGAGCAAGGAGTGACATCCGGATTCGTGTCTCTATTCCATCAGCCAGAGTAAAAGGCACTGGTCTGTCTGGGATCAAAAAGCACACTGATATTGTTCACGCTAGCACAGTTAGCAAGATTTTCACCATTAATAGAGTTTGCATTTGAATAGCCTTTGCTTTCATGTCTGCTGTTAGTCGCCGGAAAGTATGCACTGATCAGAGACTGTTGAAAGACCACAGGCATTCAGAACTGCCGGAGAAGGATGGTATGTATTAATTATATTGACTTCTCCGATTTTCGTTGCTGTCCATTCGTTTGGATCATCCTCATCAGAGTTAGCAATATGTGCAAAATCGCTTGCGACGAACGTGGTGATCCCGTGATGTGCGTTAGGAATGCAATCAGCTAGCTGGAACCCATAAAGCTTCAGCAGATCTTGATTGCATTGATGAGTCTCTTGTATTAGCATAACGTTTGCTTTGTGCTTTATAGCGAACTGCTGGAATGCATCTCGCTTTGCCGCTGTCCAGCTTTCAATGTTTAACTGTAATGTGTGTTATTATACAGTACTTAAATGTAATATGTACTTAATATACTTAACTGTGAAACCTTCCTATGTTGGGGACTTGCAGCGGTCGAGTACATAGGAGATTGATAGCCACAGTCATTCATCTTGATAAAAAGTATTGTTTGTGTACCTTTTCTTTGCACTGAAATTTAGCTAATGGCGAGAGCTATTACTCGAGGTGGACGGTTTCATTCTAATAAAAACGACCGACAACATCAATGTCAAACCGCAGAGGTGACATCCATCTGTGGCTGTGTTGCTTTGACTGTTCTCAAAGCCAAATCAGGAGTATGAAAAGCTCAGATTACATTAACGTAGATTACCCTAGTTAATTCTTTACCTATTGCCTACAGAGCAAATGTCAAATTGGATTATCGCACTTAAAGACAATCAACACATTTCGATGCTTCAACAGCATTACTCAGTGATGCGGATGAAAGTTGTGATATTGCGGGTGTCATCGGCAAAATGTGGATGATTTGACAAGCATGAATTCATTATCTTAGAATCTGAAGTCGCAAATTCAAAACGTCTAGAGGATTTTAAGAACCCTTCATGAGTACTTTTATATTATTTTTATCCCGGAATTCGTTATCAGTCTATAGCTGCAATGCGGAGATAGAATGACAATCTGTAGGACTATAAGTGAGGATGAGGTGTGGAGTGTTATCTATGGTGTAGTGGCAATAAGTAAATGTGCTGGTGCAACCTGAAAAACTTAATACAGAGGTCCCACGTTTAAGCATATAGACCCTTAGCACATTCAGCATCTCCCATGGAATAAGGCGCACCGCTTAGCTAACTGTCTATCTCTACCAATAATCGGTGATGAGCGCAACCAGGGTGCAGTTTGATCCCTCTCAAAGAAAAAAATGGGAATTCTGTAATTAAAAGATTTTACTAGAAGCTGTTGCAAAAATACACGTAGCAGAATGAGGTTTTGCATTTCAAATTGAAAACCACTTCTCGGATTTTACTGTGATAGCGGTTATATACATAGTGTACGCAAATACAAGCCTACTTGCTGCTACAGTTTCTGTCTGCAAGAGAAAACAAAATTTATCTGCAAGTTTATGGTGATGCGTAGGCCTACCTTCTATGGAAGAGCCTCTTACAAAGTGAGCACTGATATCTTCACTGAAGAATTAAAGGCCTAAAAGCTACTACCATGCACGCTTGTATGCAAACAACAAAACATTTTTGGTCAAAATTTCCTCCTACCTTAATCCAAATATTATTCGTGATGTCATGGAACCTACCATCGTCTAAAGGAATTCACTTTTCGGAATGTTCTGCCATAAAATACAAAGAAAAACCATTCGAAATTCACAATTTTTTAAATTCAGCATGAGACTGGGTGAGGTCGGTATTTTTCAGTCCACTCTCAAAAATACAATAGTTTGTTCTCCTTACACATTTTTGTCACTATAGACACAAACCTCTATCAATTCTCGAACAAATCTAACAAGAAGCTTAGTCAAGACACAACTTCTAAAGTAATGATTCCTTGTCTTCCATAACGCGCATGCCTTACATTTGTGTACTTTTCATATAAGAGTTTCTCTTTCAAAAACAAAACTTCTGTATGAATAGAAGCGCTTTAGCGTATACTTGTCAATGTAAGTGTCGTTTATTTATCAAAATATTAAGACTACAAACTCAAGAAAAATAATTTATAATGGTTCTCAATACACCTGTGTAACCATGATCAAGGAATCGTAGGACCTTTCGTAGGACGATTCAAGGAATCGTAGAATGTTAGTTCCTCATGATCAGGAACCTGTAGCACACATGGTTTTTGATTACCATGGAAAGAGATAATTTTTTATGTGGTGTTCAGTTGACATATTGATTGACTTGGAATAATTGTTAATTATCTATGTTCAATACATGCCAACATGCTGATGACCAAATATCGCTTACAGTACTTATTCCGCACTTCAAAATTCTCAAATGAACGCAATAAACAACGTGAGCTACGGAACTCTATCAACTCCCTAACCATCGCCCAAAGGGTATTTTCCGAACGCCCCCTGCTTATCTCCCAAACTAAGAGTATCATGCCAATTTGCCAAACCACACATCAATTGAAAGGGTATTAAAGGCGATTCAGAAAAACAGTGTGAGTTTTATTTCTAATGTCATCCCTGGGCTGAAGTGAAGGTCAAAGGTGAGAAAACGCCAATTTTGAACAAATTTCCATTAGATCACTATTTAAAATGGAAAATGACAACAAAGACCATACATTAATCGAATGATCTAGTCAAAGTGGTTAATAAAATGATGATTATCAATCGCTATGAGATTACATCATTGTCATTAGATGAGGTCAGAGGTCAAATAATTCAAATTTTTGGTTCAACTCAAGTCGCACTAAAATTCATTTTCTGAAATATGATTAGTTATCTCATGCAGATGTAAATAACAAATAAGAAACAACCCATTTCGGTGAAGTTTTATCGAGACATTGAGGCTAAAAACAACATGATTATGAAAAATTTCAATAATTGCTGATTGGATGCAGACCCAAAAGTGTAAAAAATAAAAATCATATTTGAAATTTGAATTTCAAACGTACATACATAATAAGCAGATAATTTCAAATTCAAAAACTTTGCATTTGTGAATATCATTATAGTGATAGGAAGAATACTTTTATGTAATCTCAAATTATTTCATCAAGAATTGATACCGCAAGATACATTAGATGTGAATATGCCGAAATCAGCCAAAAAATTCCAAAACATTCAAATTTTTAAATAGATCTCACGCCAAAAGTATAGCGCCAAATTTATTTTCCTTCAGTTAAAGTTGGATAACACGTAGAAAGTCAGCTATTAGAAATTTGGTGGCCATAGCTTGCTTGTTCAAAGATTTTTTTTTGCTATTCTATTTTTTTGGTGTTCCAAGATATATTTTTGTTTGTTCTATATCACTGTAATAAGACCACTTTTGGAATATTCGTCACAGGTTTTTGTCGGCTTAAATTCGACACTGAGGAGCAAGTTACTGCGAGTAGATCGAAGAGCACATTGAATAATCTATTTCGATGAAATGAGATCCTGTGACTGTGATGATTCAACATTGAATGCTCGGCGACAAAGATTTAGCACTAAGCTCTTTTTGGAAGCATTTTATGATGAAAATCATGTACTAAAGAATATCATTATTCCTAATAAATTGTCACGCAGTGGTAATTTAGAATTCCGTTCTGTAGAACGGAGAAGAGACAAGTAGCCTTTGTGCCATGCGCATCATTACTTGTAAATGACATTTTATCTTCTAACCCATACTCTCATTATTTTATATAACACGAATATTTGTTTACGTCGATGATGTCGTTTCTACACCTTTATGATTTGTACGTCTTATGATTTCCATTTTGAAGAGAAATATACACCTACTTGACTTGATATTCAAAACATTCGCCGGGGAGGGGCAGTGGGCGATGGTTAATAATGTGCAGAAATCGACAGCCTCCTACTAACTTCATTAGTGCACTGGACTTCCTTACACATTTCTTCAACAAACTCGCTCAAATTCGTGTTTCAACTGCAGTCTCTCCTGCTCCCAAGTTCTCATCCATTCCAGAGAGATATTGTCTGAGTCGTCCGCCTACCATACTTGCAATTGTAACTAACATTATGCTATCGATTCCGGATAAGCAATCAAGCTGCGATATTCTTTCTAAAAGTTAGTGAAACTTTGCATCGTTGATGCCCTTTCTTGCCTTCTTCCTCAACAAGTGCTTCAACAAAGGTGAATTCCTAACTAAACTGAAATTGATCAGCGTGACGCCAGTGCTAAAAAAGGTTGCAACGATGCAGATAACATTTCTTCATATCGACCGATATGCAACTTGCCTATGCTGTCGAAATTAATGGAGAAGATTGTCGCTAAGCATTTCTTTCATTACTTGAACTCTAATGACTTACTGAACAACATGCAATCAGCTTAATGAATTGATTACTCCACTGATAGAGCATTAATCCATGTTACCAATGACATTCTGTGCGCTATGGACGATGGCTTCATTGCACTCCTCGGAAGCCTAGATGTATAATGTGCATCTGATACAGTCGATCATCAAATGCTCCTCAAACGTCTATCTACCTCTTTTGGAGTATGTGGACTAGCGTTGCAGTGGTTTGGGTCTTTCATCTTTAACAGGCGTATGCATTACGAATTCAATGGTGTCTGTTCAAAAAGGATATCAGTCCTCACCGGAATTCCTCAAGGAGCAACCCTCGGCCCGGTCATCTTCATGTTTTATGTTATCGATATAATTCCAATTATTCAGAATCTTGGACTACGCATTCATGTGTTTGCCGACGGCATATAGATTTATGGCTCCTGTGTCCCACCAAGTTCATGTATGACTCTTACAACTGAGTTGACGACTTGCATTACCCCTCTCGACCTTTGACGTAAGGCAAATAATTTGCTCCTCAATTCAGAGAAGACGAATTGCATGTGGTTTGGTACTTCACAACGTATTCGAGCTCAGCAGTTCCCACTAATCCATATTGGTGATCACGCAGCTGCACCATCTGCCACCTTGCGTTGCCTCGGGGTTACACTGGAGCCGGCATTCTCCGTGAAATCCCTCATCTGCAAAACAGTTTCGGTCTGCTTCGGCATTCTACGTCAAAGCCGCACCGTTCGCCGTTCTCTGACAGCATCTCTACCAAGACTCTGATCCACACCCTGATATTCTGCAGACTCGACTACTGCATTGGGGCCTGTCTCTGGGTTACCAAATTGTGACATTTTTCGGTTCCAATCTATTACTAATGCCTCAGCTCGACTTGTGCACAATCTCCCGCGATCCGCACACATGTAGTCGTGCTGCAAGAACTATCAGTTAACCAAAGGATTGAGCTGGGCCTGGTGACTAATGTTTACAAATGCTTTCACGATCGTGCTCCAAAATATCTATCTAATCTCCTCATACGAACTGAACATTTGCCGGATCGCCTTCGCTTCGATTGTCTGTAAAACTGGACAATGCATAGCTATGAAATCGTGAAATAAATACATGTATGTTTTATCAGGAATGTCTATGATATAAACATTAGCGGAACTTCAAAAAAAGATAATCTCTAAAAGTCCGCTGAATTTTTTTGAGTTAACGGAACCGCTAATCTGCAAATTAGTAATTAGCCAATTGGATTAGATGACTTGCGCCCACCACTAGTTACTTGTGTTATTATCATGTACAGTGTGATTAACCAAATGCGGTACATTGTATTCCTTTGCAAACTTCCGCTGGGCATTCTGTCTGTTTTTCGATTGCAACCCATCAATCGCTGAGATATTCTATCACATTCCGTCAGATGTTATATCAGTTGTGTTAATAGAATATTTTCAATTTCTGCAATTGTATTGAAGGAAGGCGTGATGGCAGTCTAATTGTGTTGACAGATGGTTAAGTCGACATTCATTCTCTATTTTAAGAATTTCACGCCTAAAAATCACACTATTTAAAAAGCATCAATATTCAGAATAACCATTTCGTTGATGCACTGATCTTCTATTTAAAAGTGCGACGATGGAGTTAGATATATTTTGCATGTCATTTTACTTGAAGCAGAGCATAAGTAAAAGGGAAAAAATTGTCAAATTCATGTTTGTCAGAAACCTACCTATACTAACCTCTTGTCCATCTTCCTTGAGTTAAATAAAATCTTATATTTTATGGTCAGCAACTGACTACTGCTATAATTATGCAACATGCAAACTGACACATCCTTATCAACGTGCTACTTTCGAAGTAGAGATGTGCAACGGCTGCAAATTCAGGCCCAAACTTGAGCCAGGCAGTAGTCAAAAACTGCTAAATAGCATAAAAGTCAATTAACTAAATCCCATGGCATGCGAAATATAGCATTCATCCAAAAATTCTAAACCAGCTAGCGATCTCCTCGTAGAGATAAGGATTATGTAGCTTCACAGCATGTTATCAAAATATTAGGATGTACATTATCCGCACCATTCTAGCTTATGATTCCAGAAAATAAATTTTCACGTTTAGCAAATCAACATTTTTAATTAACTTGGAATCAAACTGTGCAGCGTCTAAGAACGTCATGCTGCAGTGCCAACCAAACCAATGTTAATTGAATACATAAATTGTCAGAAAATGAATGGCAACTACAAAATTAGGGAACAGGAAAATATTTACTTCGTATTACTATAGAAACAAGAAAGTGAATTTGACTGTATTTGAAGATTTTAAAATCGGTTTATTCTGCACTCTCACATAAGCAATGAAATTTCATGTGTGCATTGTAGTTACAACGTAATAAGTTAATGTTTCAGTTAAATTTGTATTAGTGAACTAATTCTTACTTGTGAAGTCTGTTTTAGATCTGTTATTATGCAGGTGCGGTTATTTGATTTTAATCAAATTTTAATGCAATAAAACGGCAACAGCAGGTTGCATTTATTTCCAAAATAGCAAATATTAACAATACAATGACATTTTTGATGCTTCAACGTACAATTACTCCATACTGGCGGCTTCGATGGCGCTGACATGGTCAGACTTACCCACCATGCTACATAGAACAATTTGAAAAATTGAGAACTAATAATGACAACAGCGTGGACAGAAAGAACAGATGCTTGGAAATATGAAAGATGCTACTGCGGATGAAGATAGGCAATGGGTCTAAAAGGATTCTTTCAAAAATTAATTTCTTCTCCTTCTCCAGTAATCATTGATTTGTTAAATCAAAAACTCGCAATCAGACGTAATTCCATCTGATGCTCTCAGTGCTGCTATTGTTTGCGGCTGTAGTCTATTCGCAAATGTTTGGGATAAACATCATCTGCTTTTTGCTCGAGTTGGGTATTGCATGGGTATTTGCTCGACCATATTCCTGAAACACAACCGTCCCTCATGATTCTCATTGTCATCTTATTTTCAATAAACATCTCAAATTTTGCATCATTGGTGTGTTGTCAATTCTGTGCATAATACATTATAGATTGATTTCCAATTCTACTCACCAACCCAAAGCAAGTAGCATCTTTATCATTCATTTTATGCTTTAGAAGGATAAAATAGTTGAACGAATGGAAACTAAATTTTGTTCACTCTTAGGTAGGCTATGCGGTTGAAATTCATTGCAGACAGAAAGTACGTAGAAACTGCAGTAAATTTGATATTTGATTGCAATGAACTAGCCATGAACTAATGAATGGTCCAAGATGCCATTTCAGCAATACCACAGAATTCCACTTCCGGCAGCCAGAACGAGTTTCTGCAACGAACGAGGCCGAAAATGAGACTTTCTCAGAATGATGTGCACCCTATGCCTGCCACGAATTTGCAAGTCTGCCGAGTTCTAGTGTATAATCCAATGGGACGTAGATTGAAGCTTCTGGTTAAAATTAAACTTTCTACGTTTTCTCTTGCTGAGAGAAAAGTGCTAAGTCAAGAGTCATGATCTTTGACATGGAGTGGAGTGTCTTCAAGTCATTTCTTCTGATTCCAGGAACATTTACTATCTATGAAGCTACACACATTCAGATTTGGCAAGCCTCCTAGTGTCGGCAAACATCAACATGTTGGCCCACATTATCCACATTGAGCCACATTCTCGCATACATCGTCTATCAAAACACAATAATATCACATGCAAATGATGAGAGTTGATCTAAAGACATTCCATGTCAAAAAGTATGGCCCTAGCCTCACTGCTTTTCAGTTAATAAGAGAAAACATAGAAAATTTCATTTTTGTGAAAAACTGCAATCTGCATCCCCATTGGATACATGTGTTTTTCTTTGATTGTGGCGGACAAGAAGATGAACTAATTAGAACTCAGCAGACTTGCAGATTCGTAGTAGGCATGTGGTGTACATCATTCTATGAACGTCTCATTTTCGGCTTCGTTCCCTGGAGAAAGTCGTTCTGGCTGCCGCACTATTACATCTACAGCTCTCAAATCGGCCATTATTCACCAGGGTCGCGCTTTGTGAACATGAATCAAAATGTAAAACTCGTTCAACATAGATATTGTAATTTTTCCACTTAGAAACACAATCGATAATGACAATGAGTCAGGCATGAGGAGGAAGATAACTTTTCTCAGCATTCTTATGATGCACTTATGTAATTTGTCTTAGTGTTTTATGAAATTATTGAAGTAATTAAATGAAGGCATTGTTCGTCGAAAGTGTTGAACTAAGAGAGTCAATGCAATGTCGTTCATTTACAATACAACAATAACTACGTTTTAAACCGTGATCGCTGAGATTTTTTAAGAAAAACTTAATATTAGCATGCACCCCCGTAACAGTCGACATTAGCACTTCATTCCATTGAATTCTAACTTAAACAATGAAAATGTGTACTTCTTAGTTTGGACCCTTTGAGTTCTAGTGCCTTTCTATGAAACGCCAAACGAAAAATCATAGCTGACATTGCGAAAATAAAATTTTTAGCAACTCGGCCTAATTTTCCCTGCAGTGCTTGCCGGAAGGGTGTCGGCTCTAATTCTATCAGTGTGCAGCTTCCCACTTGTGGATGCACAGGAGATGCAGCCGAGTTAGAGAGAGCTTGGACTCATTTGTGTCATCCTGCGAGTACATGTCTAAGCTCTGTCAAGGCCAGATACGATCATTTCAACCGCAAATGAACAACTGTCCAGTTTCAGCAACGGGTCACACCATTCGTGACGGGAGGAAGCATCATGAGTTCTCAGAATTTCTGACATCGATGGCGACTCCTCTGTAGATGAAAGGCCAAGTTTATGACGCGTGTGTAAAAAGCAGTCCGGCAACCATGTCGATTTTCTGCAGGAGCAAAGCCGAAAACGAGACTTTTACAGAATGACGTACACCTTGTGGTTATTAAAAATCGGCACGTCTGCCGAGCTCTACCTGGTTCCTGTTCCTGTTCCTGTCAGACACGATCGAAGAAAACACATTTAAATCCAGTGTGACGGACATTGAACTCTCCGGTAAAAATGAGATTTCCAATGTTTTCTGTGATAAAGAGAAAGATACGGAGTCTAGAGCCGTAGTTTTTGACATGGAAAGTCTTCCGATCATCTTCTTTCATGTTCATGTACTCTTGCCGATGAAGCTAACCACATTCCATAAACAACAAGCCTTCTAATGTCGCCAAACACAGCATTTCAGCAAACTTTAACCACATTTAGTCACATTCTTACATACATGCACCTATCACCCATCAGAGGCATGATAATAGCACATGCACCAGAAGGAAGATGACTGACTAGAAGACATTCTGTGTCAAAGATGCCGGCTCTAGAATAAGTACTTTTCTCTTGATCAAAGAAAACATTGAAAATCTCATTTTTGCAGAAAACGTCAGTCTGCATCCTGTCTGACAGGAGGAGGAGCCAGGCAGAACTGGGCAGAGGCGCAGATTTGTAATAGCCAAAGGGTGCACCGTCACTCTAGAAAAGTCTTACTTTCGGCCTCGCTCCATGCAGAAACTCGTTCTTCCTACAGGACTGAAGTTACATGATACGAAGCATACAGCGGTGAACTTCACCCAGTCAAATATTGACGAAGGGTGGTGCCAGTAATACGGAGAATGACCCGTTGCATGATACGTGTATCTTTGAAGAATAGGTTCACTTCCTCCATGCTTCTCCATCTTTTTGGTATAGAAGAAATCAAGACTGTCTTGAAAAGGAATCGTCTTAGATGGTTTGGGCGTGCACTCCGTAAACCAGAAAATAACTGGGTGAAAAGGCGGAAGTTCACGCAGATTCATCAACCTATCATCCTGCATAGAAGAGATCTTGACAAAAAATGTGTGAGACAAAAAAGAACCAAGCTGGGTTCAAAAAGGGAAGTTCCGCTTTGGATAATCGTATTACTTATCAAGGAAATTGTGCAAGTTTATAAAAATCAGGGGTTATAAAAATCCGCCACATTTGGATCTGTGACACATTTTGTCACACATCGATGGGCGTTAATGTCAAATTTTGTCACATGCCCATTGATATAAATATCACATTTCGTGACATGCTGATGGAAACATATGTACAAATTTTGACACATGATGATGTGCAGGAAATTGGCAGCTTTCGAAATTGCCTTTTTTGCTGCCCTACCGATGAATGTATATCAAGCCTCGTCATAATGATTCAAGATCGAGAAACCTTTAATTTATTGATTATTACTAATTCTTGTCATTTAAGGAGTTTCATAGAAATTGCCATTGAAGATATCTAACATTTGCCCCTAGATTTGTTGCAACAGCGAAACAGACCATGGGTATTTTTGTTTTAAGTGAAAATTACACTCAAACGTTGTAGTCTTATTGAAATTATGATTATTTCTACTGTCTTGAATACATTTTGATGGTAAACAATAAGCAAGCATTCGGAATAAATCCAACAAAATGAATTCACAGACAATATAAATTCGTACAAAAAGGAGCATTTTTACTCGTAATTCTGTTTTCAGTGAAGAAGCATCACTGAGTTTTGTTAAAATTGCTATTATTCCTTGGATTCCGTGCATTATCGGAACTACAACTTCGCAAGAACTCCTGCGATCTGGAAATGACAATCGAAAAACGCATGACCACATCGAATGAATGCTGCAATTGGGCCATCAAGCTCGAAGTCAACTTTAAGTAGTAGAATCACGATTTACCTGGCGGAAGTGCAAGTCGCCAATGGGAACACGGGGATATATATCTATCTTACATATTCCGAGTACAAATCAAGATCAAAGAATACAGTTGTCGTTATTTCACTCAGACGAAGTTTGTGCTCCTCTCTGACTTTAAACCTCATTACACTATGTCATATTACCGAAAAAATATATTGCTTCTGTCAAATTATTTTCTGGTTATGTGAATTTGTCACATTTTGTCACACCAATAATGAAAAATGCACATTATGTCACATCTTATTTTCAGATGAAAAAATGTCACATATTGTCACATCGGCCCACCCCTGAAAAATACAGAGCATCCATTGCTTTCATGCTTCGCAGATTAGTTTGAGACGTTCGATTCCATTCCCAATAACAGAATGATTAGTCTCCATGTGCAAGATTGCATATGCAAGCCTAGTCCCCCATTTGCAAGATTTTATCATTAATTATGAGTACTATCGCTAAAAAACATAGCACTTAATAGTGCGTGGCATAGAAACGCAATCCTTTTAAATTTGAAAATGGAATTCCACAAGGAGACGTCCTTTCACCAACTCAATTCAGCATTTCTTTAAATGATTTATTCACTGACATCTTAAATGTTAACATCTCCTATGTTTATACAGAATTGTTTTCCGCGTGGTAACTCAGCTGTCTATTTTAATTAAAGCTTATGATATAGGCAACACCGTGAGTGACATTCATTAAGTGCTAATTTGAATGTTTATGTGTTACCCTTAATTGTCTTCACATAAATGTTGGTGGACAAAAGAGTTTCGGTTCTTCGATGTATTTTTGAAGCTCTTCAACTTTGCTCCAAAAAAATTAGCATCTTCAAAAAGTGAAACAGAAAGACGTCTGATAAGTTGCTTAGCTATCAAATGCATTTATCGTCTGACAATATTTTAGACATGTGATATCTTCATGGATGAATTAGGAATTGGTTTTCCGTAAATACTTACTGACATGGAAAATGCGCAACGTCTGCGGAGTTTACTGTCATTCAATCATTGTCTTTGAAAATAGCAATACCATCTGCACGGGGAGTTATATGGATAAGGGCACACCGCCTTGTCTCTCTATTAAGACACTGTCGTAATTGACATATGATCGACATGTCATATTAGAGGAAGATGTTTGATAGAGGGCGATGTCCAGAAAATACGGCTACATGGACCGGGAAAAATACTTTTTGTTTACGTCTTAAAATACTGAACAGTATATGTAACTTCGTAATTGATTCGCAATATGACCGCACGTATGTCATACATTGTAACATGACGTCAGAATTGTGAGTTATCTATACTGAAATATCTTCTAAATGATCATCTATCTTCACATGATAAATTTCTTAATAGCAACTTCGTCAGTAACTTCTGAAAATTGCGCATCTTTTGTATAAGCAAAATTCGTACAATGTAACACTGTAGATTACCTACGGCTGCATCCACACTAACTTAAGGAAAGTGAAGCCTACCAGTTTGTACATAAGCCCCATTGGATTGAATGGCCTTCTTGAATAGCGAGATATTCGGACTCGTCTTTAAATTTAGTCATATGACTCTGATTTTTGATTCGAGATAGCAACGAAAACTCTGATGCCCTTTTCCTTGCCAATAGAAGGTTAGTTCTCGTCTGCACATTTCGTAGTTGCAGAAGATGGAGCGGTTGCCTTTATGTCGGGTGTACAGGATACTGAGTCATGCGACAATAGGTTGAAATGTGCCCCAATCATTCAAAATGACTATTAAAGGTCTGTTACGTATTTCGAATATTTTCAAGATGGCGCAAATATAGAAAGGAATGCGAACTTTCTGCTGAATATAACTGCTCAGTTTCAAGAAAGGAGATGACCATGTAACTACGATGTGCCTCATATTTCCAATTAGGTTCGATTGTAACTTATAAAACATCACGTGATTCTGTATTCAATCAAACAGCTACCCTACGCATCCGATACAAACCCTAATGAACTGCTACATCTTCTGGAACTGCGAGCGGTATCAGAGACTCAGTCTTCAATTAAACAGCTACCCTATAGGCACAGTTGGAAAAGTTGGAATTGACGATATTTAAATCTACTGGAATTGGAATTGGAATTGACCTTGATAGACCTCAATTCCACTTTTTCGATATGCCTGTGATAAATCTATTGGTACAAAAATTGAAATCACAGTACTCGGCCGTTGTGTTAACTGCACGCAGAGATAAGAGAGAGATAGATCGACAGAGGTAGCTTTATTCTATAGTTGAATACAGGGTGTTTTTTTGTGACTTCGATGGGCCTAGAGCCCCCGGACAATGTCATTTAAGCAGACAATGAAAAGACAATCATCTTTGTTCAATCGGTTATTTAGCTAGTTATTTATCAAGTAAGATAGTTAATCAAAATAAAGCAATTGTTGAATTTAGTTCTTGATAGGATAAGCACAAAAATTGGAGATTAACTCTTCATTAAAGGGCAGCAACCCTGTCAGTTCAAATCATAATATAGACAGTGTCAACAAATTATTCTAATAATTAATTATTCAATTACGTGAACTACTATTCAACTTCCAGTCACAACAATTAACAATATTAATCTTTAAGACTATAGTTATAAACAGTCTGTTTCAATTTACTTCTCACACTCAATATTTTTGTTGCTAAACGAATTATAGTATAAAAGCTATTTCCAGATCATCTAGCGGAACTCAAACGCATATGATAAAGATAAATTGTGCACAGTCAAGCCTTGTGGTAAGGTGACGAGCCTTGCATGAAGATATTGGCCCTTAAAGATCACTTTTTTCCGATGGAGACTTAATGCCAGATTCCAAGATGGGCACGTAAAAATGTTGATTAATACTGTGCTAACATGCGCTGTTCTCGAACACTGTTTTGACTTCTTATCTTGTCTGCAATCTGGCTCACGTGATTGTTTACGGTAATCGTAATCCACGCTGATTGGTCAATTTTGATTTGATGTCTCTTCAGTGGGGAGATTTCAGAAAAATCTCATAGCACTGGTGATTGTGGTGATTCAGACAGGTTGTAACCTGATCGTAGCAATGCCGCAAGGAAAGGACCCCTCAAACAGCAAAGTTTCTGAAATAACGACCTTGTTGAAGAATACGGATTATTCACACCGAGAAATAGCTCGTAGAACAGGAATTAGCAATTTTACAGTGTCGAGAATTGCTAGGATGAACACCAACGGACATTATGTAGGCCATCGAAAAGGAAGATGTGGTAAGAAAAAAGCCACTAGTAGTGCAGATGTCCGCTTCTTAGTTCGTGAAGTAAAGAAGGACTATGGTGTTACAACTGCCAAGCTTCGAAAGCGGTTACAAGATGCAGGGACCAACGTCAGTCGAACAACTGTGTGGAGGAGGTTGAGGGAGATGAAGTGCGAATCCAAGAAGCCCAGAAAGGTCCCTCTACTAACCAAAGCGATGAAACAAAAGAGACTTCAGTTTGCTCTTGACCACGTTGGTTGGACTTCCGAGGATTGGAGAAGGGTAAGTGAATGTCTGAATTTATTTTATTCTGAATTTTCGTGAGAAATATTAACTTGCATAATTTTTCCAATTTTTCGCTATTTTTTATTATTTTTCTCTTTTTTTACAGGTGGCCTTTAGCGATGAATCGTCTTTTGAGTGCTCTTCAGTCCGTCCTAGAAGAGTCTGGACAGCTTCCTCGTCGAAAACTCCCTTAGAACCACGTTTGAAGCATCCAGTCACAGTTATGATGTGGGGTATTATGAGTGCTGAAGGAGCCGGACGACTTCACGTATGCGAGGGGAGCATGAATCAACATTCGTATCTGCACGTCTTGGAGTCTCGTGTGAGGCCTCAAATGGAACAATGGAGTTCTGCTGGGGTTAACATCTTCATGCACGACTCAGCACCATGCCACAAGGCTAGACTGTGCACAAGTTATCTGAATCAAATAAATCTGGATGTTTTGAAATGGCCTGGAAATTCGCCAGACCTCAATCCTCTAGAGACACTTTGGGGGATACTGAAACAGAGACTTTGTGAATATGATTTGCCTACAAAACAGACGTTAATTGCCAAAATTGTACAGTTGTGGCATAATGATGTCTCCCTTACCGAAACATGTGAAAAGTTAGTAGATTCCATGCAAAAAAGAATTCAAGCAGTGATCAAAGTAAGAGGAGGACATACCCGGTTTTAGCTTGAAATCTGTTCTGCCTTCGAGCCTATTTTTTCATTTACAGCAATTTGTAGCATTTAATTTTAATACATGAGTTACATCAGTTATTATTTTTATTTGTCTGTCGACATAGAACACTAAAATAGCGCCTCAAACTTCCAGGAATAGTTTAAATACAGTTTAGATACCATTACTTGCATTAATCTGCAAAAATATGTGGTGTGAGAAGTAAATTGAAACAGACTGTAGATGCGATACGCGACGATGAAAGAAAAACTTTACACTTACAGTTCACTTCTTAATGTTGAATTCACTTCAATTCGATCGGACTCACTTATACCAAAATAATATCATAAATATCGGTGTCACTTATACCGTCAATCTTCAATCGCGCTCGCTGATGTGCTGTTGTTCGCTGGCATGCAGTTGTTGTTGTTACTTCTGTAGTTATGTTACACCGCGAGAGCGCGGAGTTCTTCTAACAGATGCTGAAGGTGTCGCATGTGTTGTTGTTGGTAGTTGTTGCTGTGTCAATTTCTCATCGTTTCTAATTTATACAAATTTTTGAGACTTGACGATAAATCCACTTTCTTTTGAAAATTGAAAGAGTTTACTTTAATCTCTGCTCGTTAGCTTTCGATCCGACCACATTTCGTTCTTATCACAGAATTTTTAATCTCCTTTTTTAACATGGACCATTAATCAGTTTTCATGATATCATTTTTATCGTCGTTTTTTCATTCATCAACAATCATGTTATTCGCACACTGAATTTCTTTCTTCTGTCAGTTTATTAAATTTATTCGTATCTCATCTCTCTATCTCTCTCAGCGCTTGATTCTTTGCTGACCGTTAACTTTCTTTTCTTTTTTCACGAGATATTGAATATCTCGTTTACGAAACGAAAATGGCGTAGGCTGACCGGTTACATATATACAGGAACACAAGCAATATGAACTGTGAACATGAAAACGCACATAGGAACGACGCAAGGAACGGCACACAGGAACGAGGACAGGATAAGGGCACATGGGTTAGATTGAAACGAACAAACGTTAGATACATTAACATAAGACACTATACGCGACATGCAATTATCGGAATTGAATCTTATTATGGAATTGGAATTGAATTGAACTGTTTCGACTGGAATTGGAATTGGAGTTGGAATTGAAATTTCTGCTCCGGAATTTGAATTGGAATTAAAAAATTTCAGTGGAATTTTTCCAGCTCTGCCTATAGGTACCCGGTACCCGGTACTAAATCTAATGGACTTAGAAGTAGTTGAAATGAAGGAACTGTCTTAATTAAACGTAGTAATAAAAAATCACTAAATTGTGATCCCGGGCAATTTAAGGGCAACTTGCCCATTTCGCAAAACTTCAAGGGCGCTTCCCGGGCTGCTAGGGGTGCTCCATAATATACAACTAAGATGCTAGCTTGACTGTTTGTAATTTGCATGCATTATCAAAAGACTCCATCTGAGTTGTATTCAAAAATTCAGCACCGCCAAGCTGTCCAGATGCAAGGAAGCATGCTCCCACCACTGTCTTAAGACGCTTCTGTGCGATTGTGATCAAAACGCAATCAAATTATCAATACACAAAACGATTATCAAAGTCATTTACCATCAATATTCAACTGATATTCACGACATTAACTTTTTTTCAGAAGAGGTGGAATTCAAATTTTGAAATGGGTTTCTTATAGTGATAAGATTACCGAGTTGGCTAAAACTGATGCCACCATTGGAACAGACATGGGAGATTGCGCAGTGACTTAGGGACCTATTGAATTTTGGCAACCTCAAAATCAGAGCGGTTTCGGTGCTCAGAAAAGCCCGGATGAATGAGGGTTAAAGCAGATTTTCCATTTCTAATTTGCAACGCATACATTGCGATGCAATGATCAGAGAAATCATGATCAAAACTTTTGAATATCGACCCATCAGATAAGAGAAAATGCTTTCTTCAAAGTAATTATCTGTCATAATGCACAAACTAATTGATGTACGATGTAGGAAGTTACCACCTCAATGCAATTGAATACATGTACATGTGGAGTAATTATCAATCGACATCTGGCGATGCGATAGCATCTGATGTTGAGTTAATGCCGAGGGGTTAGTGCTTGTAATTGCATATGATGCACCTGAGTACTTTCATAAGTCACGAGTTATGACATCACATCGCTGATACTGTTATCGTTCAAGCTCCATTTAGACAAAAGCATTCATCATTCTCAACGTGAACATTTAAGACTGGATTTTGGAGGTGAACTTTTCTGACAGCTTATGAGCGTTAATAATATTCATCGTCTGGTTTTCTACATATGACTGATCATGTAGTGCAGAGCATTTCTATTCAACCTACATCTACAATTGTTTCATGTTTGTAATTATCACGCTTGATTGGTCTGTTTGTTGACAATATGAATGTCAGCACTGCAAAATTCTTCTTTATCAAGTCAATCAGCCTTTCAGCATACTTACTGAAAAGTTTCTATGTCGTCAGTTTTCTATATCAGGACGTAACGGCAAGATACGTTCGTGCGTTCCTTTGGGGCTTTCAGGTGAACCACTTCAATGATGACAAGAAAAACAAGCTGAATACATCAATGAGCTTGATGACTGGCACTATGAGTTCTTGACCCAAGGTGAAAATTTGAAGATATTCATCGCACGTCTGGACACCTCTATCGTTGATTAGTCCGGCAGCTAGAACGAGTTTCTGCAGGGAACGAGGCTGAAAGTGAGATTTTCACAGAATGATGTACACCCTATGCTTACTTCGAATCGGCACGTCTGACGAGTTCTAGTGAGTTCCTCTTGTCTGACAGGATCAAAGAAAAACACATGTCAATCCAATGGGACGCATTTTGGCTAAAATGAAATTTTGTATGTTTTCTCTGATTAAGCAAATAGTACTGAGTCATAATTTTTGGCATGGAAATTCTTCAGGTCATTTCCTTTCATCTTTATGCATCCGTGTCTATAAAGCTAAACACATTTAGATTTGGCGAGCCTCTTAATGTCGGCAAACACAAACATTTTGAACAACTTTATCCACATTCTCACATATATTGCTGATTAGTGCATGATAATAGCACATGCACATAATAGAAAATGACCTGAAGACATTCCATACCAAAAATTATGAGTCTGGGCTTAGTACTTATCGTTTAATAAGAGAAAAAATAGAAAATTTCATTTTAGCCAAAAACTGAAATTTGTGTCCCCTTGTATTCACATGTGTTTTTCTTTGATCCTGTCTGACAAGACGAGGAACTCACTAGAACTCGGCAGACGTGCAGATTCGTAGAAGGCATATCATTCTGTGAAACTCTCACTTTCGGCCTCGTTCCCTGCAGAAACTCGTTCTTGCTGCCGGACTAGATGTTGAAGAGCCACGTTTGCTATCGGTAAAACTGAACAAACCACACGGTGGATCAATCATCGTATAATGACAAAAGAATTGGTCAGATCTTTATAACAATGAGAAATTCCGAATTAAAAGTTGATCATAAATAACGTACCACCTAAATCAAATTAAAATTCGATCGATTTTCCTAATTGTAGATCATGTCGCAGATATTCTTTGTCTTATCAGACGCAGACGCATCAATCTAAGAGTGAGTACAGCCGGCTTGAAATGTTTTGAAATTCGATATTTCAAGTCTATCACATATTACATAGCACTTATCAGTCAATATTGAGTACATTCTTCTTTCATGTGTCTCATTTTCATCTCCATCCGCACTTGAAACATTTATAAGCGATGAGGCTTGTGTATTAAGAGTAGAATGTCATGTTTCGCCTGTTCTAAGGCTAGACATCGGATTGAATTCCCAATACTCAAGATGTTTATGATGTTAACTGACATAGAAATCAATGAAGTTGGTATTCAAGTAGCGCCTAACCTCGCTGTGTAGAAAGAGAACTTGTCATTCTTCTCCCAAAATTCGATACACAAGAAGGCGGCATTCAATTTTTACCGGCCAGTTTTGTAAGTAGAAAATATTTTTCAAATTGCAGGGATGGATTATGCTTTTTGCTTCAATCTTTCATCTTAGTTCTTCTGATTGTTTGACAATTCCCTTTACATAAGTTGAACATATCTGAGCATAATGTGAAATAGAAATGATATTAATAGAAGATTGGTTAATTAAGTTATATTGAAAGTTTGAATAACTGAGAATCTTGAATCTTGTTTGAAATCTCAGCAGATGTAACCACCACTAGACATGCTTCGACCTATTTTGCTTCATCGGTCGTAGGCAGGTTCGAACGAGCGACGTTGGAGCTGGAAGACATGTGAGCAAACCCTCTAACCGCAAAGCCACCGGACAATCTGTTGAGGCTACGAATTGGCCAGGAAGACATTGTAAACACGTGGAGGGCGGACACTTAATGCTGCATCCGATATTGAGGCAAAATCATCGTATCTGAAAGTTACGTAAATCGGTGACATGTCGATCTAGACCCTCTTCTGAAGACGACTTGCAACAACACGAGCGTAGACCGGAGGCAAATAGAGTAAGCCAAGTTGTTCATGCAGGTAGCTCGGCTTGTTGCTGATGGCTTATGACTTACTCTGTGTGCTTCCGGCGCAAGGCGTGCATTTACTCACACGGACGTATGCGCGGTTGAGACAGCTTAATTTCTTTTGAGATTTATTAGAAAGAACACAGCTTTAGAATCGCTTGTCTCAGATTTTCTATATTTCAGCTTCGATGACATTTCTGAGTCAGCAAATTCACATATTAATAATATAATGGAAATTATTTAAATTAGACCAAATAATATTTCATTATTATCACTTCTACTTTCATTATCAATCAACCAGGATTCCTGTGAGGTGAATTTAGAATGCAAGATCAATCGAAATTAATTGAAATTTAGATTTGCAAAATCCGTTTTTTTGGGTCGTGCAGAAGCTATATTATAGCTACGCATGCATCAACTTAATTGACAGCAAACAGGAAAACATGTAGTACATCAAGGAGACAGATGGAAAACGCTGCTAATAGCAATTCTGAAGGCTCTACTTATAACTATTCAGCAACCTGGACGTATAGATGCCTGTGGTGGGCGCAATTAATCGATTCCTGAATGACCAGGAAAATCACCTGGGGAAGCTCTTCACGACATTCTTCTAAAATTCAATAGCCCAGGAGGCAGTACTGACGTTTTCCTGAACTGTGTACTGCATGTCAGATACCGATGATGATTAAGAAGCAGTGTCACTGGTGACTATAAATAAGTGTCGCTTACGATCAACTTTAATGTAACTTTATGTCCATAAAATAGAGAAATCGCACATCTGTTTTGTCATGGACTCCTAGATATATAACATCTGAACTGAAAGCTGAAATTCATTTTTACACAATACGGCGGATTTGACTGTTGATGGAGGAAAACAATTAGATAAGTGGAAACAAAATATCTAAAGAAAAAGAAGTTGAAGTTTCTGGAAATAGGAAGAGTATGGGACTGCAACTAACTGATCATCGTTGACCGAACATGCAATATTGACTATATCAAATGAAACAAACGAATAAAAATAAAATTGGTCTATTGCCATCGATTTTCAGTGGGAAACTTTTATTACTATGATCTGTTGTCCGTGAAAACACAAAATACAAATCGGTGATCCTCACTCAGTAGCCACAGTTGGTTTGATTTATCAAAGAAAGGACAGGCATATTCCATTTTTTTCCAACGAGGAAGACGTGATTTGCAAGTGTCATAGAAAGAAGCTTACATAGAGAGTGGTTGCCGACAGAATAAGATATATTTACTTAAAACAGATCCAACAATGAGTAAAAATCCAAAAAATGAGTAAAATATAAAAAAATTTACATGAGTAATTTTCTTGACATTGTGTTAAAAACAAGCGGGTCAATCCTTCTCTTTATTTGCCTTCGTTAAGTTATGTACATGTACAATAAAATTAAGTAGGTAAAATCCACGGTGCTTCGTGTCACAGACACATCAAAAGGTGGGACCGTGCAGTCATCAATGCAACGCATTACATAGCAATGAGACCGAGATGTGGTAATACCGTTAGAAGTCTGGTGGTTCGTACTTGAGGTTCATAGCGGGTCTTGAAATGTCAATTTGACGAGCTTCATCAATTCGGCAGTCAACGGCATTGTCACTTTTGTCAAAGATATCTATGGTCAGGTCATCAATGGACGGACAATGTTCGTCCGCGAGAAATTTCCAAAAGTGATCGTACAGAGCATTTTTCTTGTTCTTATTAGTGAAATCACGCTGGTGCTCTTTGTACCTATTAGTGAACGGGCGGTCAGTTTGACTGATGTAGAAATCGCCACACAATAAGCAGGTAAATTTATAGACTAAAAACCGGTCGGAGCAAGAATACTTGTTAGGTAGCTTTGTGCAGATGGTACAATCTTCGTGTTTTCTGTTTTGTTTTTTAGTGTTGGTGACTTGGGATGTAGTAGGACCTAGCTTATTAACTATTTGAATAGGTAAGTCACATTGTTTGGCCAGCTTTTTCAATTTGCGATTACAGCGATCGCTGACATAGTTCAGTGACATGAGTAAAATCGAAAGGTAAAAAGAGTAAAAAAACAAAAGCCTGAAAGATTTGGAGGCCAAGGACATGCTGAGAGAGTTTCCTCGAATAGTTGCGATTCCGATTCTCTTTTTGAGAAAGAAGTGCTCACGTTTATCGCCAGTACTCTCAGAAACCCTCCTAGCTAGCTACTGTCACAGGCTGAAAGCTGAAGCTCTTAGAGATGTCGGCATATTTTCTCCTCTTCGAGCGTTCAACTTCATTACCCGCGGAACCTGGTACTGAAGCGCAGTCAATCAGGTGAGACTTGGCGTACGAATCAACGCATGTAAAATCCCAGACCAGAGACTTACCATTCCGAAAAAGAAATGCTATAAAGCCATCTGATCTGCGGCCATCACTACGGTTACGCTCCACAGGCTCCATAATACTTGGAATGCCAGCTGAAACGAGGCTGCGACGGAAAATGTCATAGGCCGGGGAATGTCGTGGCACGCGACCACCATTGAAAGGACACGCAAGGGGTGTAATGAGAGCACGCAGGTGGCATTATCTAGTTGCGTTCCTAAAATGCTTGACGGGAAAGCGTGAAGCCAAGTATTCAGGCCGTTCGGCAGCAAGCAAACGAGCACGATCAAATTGATTAGCATCTGCCAGATGTCTCTCAAATTGGTCTAGCTGCAGAATGTCATCCCAAGCCCGCTGCTGTCCGTATTGACTCTTTTCAGGAGGTCTCAGATTTGCCGCACTACGTTTTGACCAAGCTTTCAAAGCTCCATTCCCCGCAAGAGACAATGATTGACATGGATCCGAAATGTTTAATAAAATAGATTCAACCAATCTCGTCGTAGAGCAAAAATAAAACAAGAAAGCTGGAGAAGCGATATCTCTGAGGCGGTGCACTCCTAAGCCACCAAAACTAACTGACAATTGAGCCGCAGAGAATCAATTATTTCCTCGTCGATGGAATCCAACTGATTCTAAGAAGTGCATATCAACATAACATCATTTCGTAGGGGACCTTGGTGGCATTATGCTATCTATAGTGCAGTGTCGCCTGCGAGGATCAATGAAGTCCTACCATCTATGATAATGCTTCTTATCGTAGCATATTTTGATAGCGCATTTTATTGAGCTTTTGTAGAAATCATTTTTGATACATATTGTTTCCATCAAGTTTTATCAAGTTTCCATCAATTTTATCTTCATCGTTCATTCCAACATCTAATGACATTGAAGAGGGCGTGAATTTTGACGGAAAAAATTTCGCCTAATTTGCATAGTGTTGTTGTTTCTTTGCCTGTAAATAAGGTAATAAAGTTTAAAATGAAAAATTTATTAAAGATTTCTTCATCGCTCCACTATCTGTGACTAACAGTGATCAATAACTGCAATATTCATAGACTCCTCTAGAGTTACATGCAATAGCATTATATGCCTGAATTGCATTACATATGCACACTAGCCCGGTAACAATTGCAATCTCAAATAGTCTGCACTACAATTATGTAGATTTGCTAATATTATGCGCACGTCGTAAAAAGAGCTTGAAGCGGGCCGCTTTGTTCGAACCCGGACCGAGTCCGAATCAACTCCAAAATATCAGTTTGCATTTTTCTTATTTTACAATCCTTAATGAAAATATTGATTGCGTTATTCAAGTACAATAGCATTAAAATCATTCTAAAAAGCAGATTATTGATAACATGATTATATGTAGCATGACCTCTGTACATGTATGTACCAGCTGTTAGCAAATTGAATACCATTGAGCAGCAACGTGAATTTTTTAACATCTGCTGCAAAGTATATTTTCATTTTTTAAAACAATGTCGCGAATGTGTAACGCGATTGTATATCATATATATTTTGGATCTCATTTAATGTACCGATAGCTGCTTATTCTTGTAAAAAGTATGTTGTATTGATTGTATTGCGCGTTTCTGCATTTTAAGCGTCGTGTCTCTTGTCCAGTGCATGACTGTTTCATTGAATAAACTGGTTGGTGATACGCAGGTCGTTCTCGCTCGCTACAAGCTATCACGGCTTATGGCATCGATCAATGTAAAGTTTGGTGATCTTATTAGACAATTTGATGGTGGTGAAGACTTTGCTGAGTGGATTAAAAAGGTAGAACTTGTTGCACAACTGCAAGGAATAAAAGACTTAGAAACTTTCGTCCCTCTATTTCTAAGTGGTGGAGCTTTTGCTGTTTATCAGACTTTGGACTCAGGTGTCACAAGGGATTATGCTAAATTGAAGTCTGCTCTCCTGAAATCGTTCTCAATCAACTGCTTTACGGCGTTTGAAACTTTGTTGGTCGTCGATATCGATTGGATGAATCCGTGGATGTTTATTTAGCAGACTTGCGCAGGTTTGCAGAACTTATTCAACCAGGTGCCGGCGATTCGTGGGTTCGTTGTGCATTTCTTAGAGGTCTCCCCGACTCAACTCGGACCAATTACAGGCATTAAGTGCCGTGGAATCTATGTCACTCAATGATATTGTAGAACGGTCTACAATTGTTATGAGCATTGAGAAGGAGAGGCAAAATAACTCAATATTCACAGATCATGCATTGATTTCAAAGACTGTCATCAGTTCGCGCGACAATGTGAGTTCTAGAGTGATCACATGTCACAAATGTGGTGAATCTGGTCATGTTGCCCGTCGTTGTCCACAAGGAACTGTAAATGGTAATCGTACTTGCTATAGATGTGGTGGCATTGGTCATATTCAATCAGTGTGTCCTTCCAAATGGCAGTCGACAAAAAACGAATAAGGGAGGGGTGGCATTTCTGTACCGGTACCATCCTTCCCACTATCGGCGCTAAACTTCCGACAAATACTTTGACCGTTAATGGGAAATTGACTTCAGGACTTGTGGATACTGGGTGCTCAAAGTCGATTGTTAGTCATAGTTATACCAGCTTCGAACGCCTATTTCCAAGTCGACTGCGAGTTATTATGATGAACGGACACTCACTGGTTTACACTCAATGCTGCAGATGTGATATCAAAGTTGAGAATACTGACCTGTCTGTTAATTGTATTGTGTCTACTTTGCTCCCCGGTTACGATTTCATTATTGGTATGGATATACATGTAATTGAATGTTTTGGCGGCATTATTTACATTCAAAATGGACGAGCAAGATTCCCATGTATTAACAGCTCTGTGGATAAAACTGATCATGCTTTGCAGACCGTTGCAGTTTGTGCCTCTGATGACCTTAAAATACAAGACACTGACTTTACTGGCACCTTTGCAGACAAGCAATGGACTGTTTTCTGGAATTGGAAGGACGAATGCGAACCAACTTTATGTAATCGAACCGCTCAATATTCAATTCCTAAAGGTGCAGAGCAGGAATATCATGCGGAGATATCTGAATGGATCAAAAATGGTTGGTTAGTGCCGTATGACGGATTTTGCAGTGGAATTTTGCCACTCATGGCAGTTGTGCAACGCAACAAAGGCAAGGTACGACCAGTTCTTGACTACCGCGAACTGAATCAGTTTGTCTCAAACCATACAGCCTCAAGCGATGTCTGCGACCAGAAGCTACGTTCTTGGCGTCAACTTGGATCGAATCTTTCCCTGATAGATCTACGCAAAGCATATCTGCAAATATGTGTGGAGCAGAGGCTGTGGCGCTTCCAGGTTGTGGAATATGTGAGAAGAAGATACTGTCTAACACGTCTTGGGTTTGGACTGAACGTGGCCCCAAAAATCATGTGCTCAGTCGTGAATAAAGTGCTATCTCTTGATGCTTCAATTTCTGCCGGCTGTGATTCATACATTGACGACATAATTGTAAACGAGGATGTTGTGTCAAGCCAGACCAATTGATCATCTCGAATTATATGGACTTATAAGCAAATCTCCAGTGAAAATCGATGGTGCCCGTGTGTTGGGTTTACGCTTGTACAAGGATGGTAGCGATATATTGTGGAGAAGAGACAACAATATCGAGTCTTTATCAATGCCTGCCACAAAACGTGACATTTTTTCATATTGTGGAAAATTACTTGGACATTTTCCCGTGGGAGCGTGGCTACGACCTGCTTGTGGATTTCTGAAGCGGTGTGCTGCTTATGGAGATTGGGACTCTAATGCTGATGAACATGTGGTCGAACTTGCTCAAAATTTGTGGCGAAGATTGCAATCTAACGATCCAGTTGGAGGAAAGTGGAGTGTTTCCAAACACGGTCATGCTATTCTGTGGACCGATGCCAGCTCGCTCGCCATGGGCGCCTGCTTGGAGGTGGATGGCAATATCATCGAGGATGGTACATGGCTACGTCGGACCGATGATACCTCTCACATTAACGTGTCCGAATTGGAAGCTGTTTTGAAAGGCATTAAGATGGCTATTGATTGGACTATATTCAAATTCGAAATTCGAGTGGACTCAATGTCAGTTTTTGCCTGGTTGAAGTCAGTGCTATGTGATCATGACCGTTCTCATCTACATGGTTTAAATGAATTGTTGGTCCGTCGCCGCTTATGTCTTATACGAGATATTGTTTCTGAATATGACCTCAAGATCAGTCCACAACTGGTAAAGTCTGTCGAGAACAAAGCGGATTGTCTCACGCGAGTACCCAGGGCTTGGTTGAACAAAACAATGATTTCTGCAGTTTCTGTCATTCCATCAGAAGATAGACAAGCAATGATCCAAGAGATACACCGGAAATGTCACTTTGGTGTTGATAAAACGCTTTACATGGTGAATCGTAGCCACGATGACAGAAAATTTACCCGAAACGAAGTTGCTGAGGCCATCAGAAATTGTGATAGGTGTAATTCAATTGATCCGTCCCCTGTACAATTTGATCCTGGAAGCTTGGAAGTGTCGAAGAATTGAGAAAGGCTTGCTTGTGATATTACTCACTACAATGGTATCTGTTATCTCACTGTTATCGATTGTGGCCCCAGCCGTTTTGCGGTTTGGAAGGTGGTCAAGGATGAGTCGCTGAAGCAAATAACGGACAAGGTCATTGAAGTATTTCGAGAAAGAGGTTCTCCAATAGAGTTGCTATCTGACAATGCACCATCGTTCAAGTCTGAACTTTTCGTTAATTCCTGCAAAAAGTACGGTGTGAAAGTGATTTACAGATGTGTGAATAGACCTTGCTGTAATGGGATAATTGAGCGTCATCACCGCACTGTTAAACGATCTGCTGCAAGAACTGGAAACAACATACTTGATATTGTGTTCTGGTACAATTTTTCACCGATGAAATCAGCAAAATTTGTATCATCTCCATCTTCTTTAATACATTCATATGTATGGCGCTATCCGAATTTGCAATCCATCACCTCGGCATCAAAGACAAACCACGATATTGGCTACAAAGCAGGCGATGAGGTATATGTGAAACCCGCTAAGGCCCGCTGTACAACTGAGTGGAAGAAGGCCATTGTCTCAGGTATAACACCGGAAGGGGCAATTGAGATCAACGGTACTCATCACGTCGGTGACATCAGACATTTGAACACTGAAAGCGATGACGACAGTGGGAGTGGTGACTCTAATGATGAGGAAGAGAAAGACGAGGGAGAATTGTGTGATGAACTGCAAATTCGTCGTAGCAGCAGAGTTCGAGCCCAACCTTTCCGATACGACAGCATGGACTATCCGTAGCTGAATTTATTTTAATGGTTTGTGCTAGCAATTTACTAACTTCGAATTTATTTGAATGGTTTGCGTTTGCAGTTTAATAACTTTGCGTTTTACTGAGTTTCTTTCCTTTGTATATGAATATTCTTTTTTTTTGTTTGTGATCTTTTTGATCAAGGGAGAATGTTGTATTGATTGTATTGCGCGTTTCTGCAACGCTGTGTGAGCCTTGTTCAGCGTCGTCTCTCTTGTCCAGTGCATGACTGTTTCATTGAATAAACTGGTTGGTGATACGCAGGTCGTTCTCGCTCGCTACAAAGTATTTAGGCTTATTAAAGCAGGGAAACGAAAACACTGAAGACATGCATTTGAGAAAATTAAGTCAGTAAGTCAAAAGTTAAACTTCATATTCAATCAATTCTGGTGATTTGATGGTGGGCTGTCAGATAATTGATAAATTCATGTAGCCGCTGGATCTTTTATTGATCACGTATTCTGTCACATGCCAGTGTCTTCGTTATTTTTTGTCGGTAAGGAGTCATGTTGATAAGGTCAGTTAGCCGAAAAGTAGGCGTCGCAAAGACCACCGTCCAAAGGAAGGATACTAATTTTTCTCCCTTTCCAGCAAAGTTGGATGCAGTTGGAAAAGAAATACAATTATTCTAGCAGATCGCATGATTATTTGCTGCGTCAGAAACGACTCCTCTTTGTCTTAAAGAGGTGCAAATATTAGTGATCACGAGCGAATGCAACATGGGCGCTTTTAAGGACCAACTGTCTGTACAGAGGCACTGAATAGCAAAGAAAATTCTGTTTCAACCTTTTTTTGTTTATCTGCCAAATTTGTGCCTGTAATTGACGAAATTTCATTAAAATAAGACAAAATCTAAAGTGGCCCGCTTTTTGTGATCATCAGTGTAGATAAGAGAACCACATGTTTAGTTTCAATTTGCCTGTTGCATAATGTGTTCTACTTCGGATATGCGAACCGACCGACTGCTCCCTACTATTGGTCAGTTTCTTAGCTGTTCCGATAGCCAAAAGGACTTTGAAGCAACTGCGAACATTACACATTACACCATCTGACGATGTCATGCCAGGTGATTCCTCAATGACAGGCATAAGATAGCACAACAACCAATCAAGAAACTTACCTTACAACAAGCATTGAATAGGTCCATTAGCACTTGGATGGAACAGGGATAAATAATCACTTATCACTACCAAAATAAAGATAAACTAACTTATATTCATTTGGTAATCTCTTTTACACCCACAGTTTGTTATACAATTTAAAACAGTGAACAACATAACAATGACAGAATCTCTCAGGACAACTTCGATCATGATAATATAGCAACTACATACATTGTAACAACAAGTCGAACAGAGGGGAGATCTTGTAATAATTTAACAGTTTAAAGTATCAAATTTATAACATTTGAGCATGAAAGAATTCCCTGAGAGAAAACTCTGCAAATGAATTCCTAGAATGAAACCACAGATAAGTTAGCAGGAATTTCATATCTCTCATCACTAATAATTTAGGGCTTTCAAATCTGGTCACCATGAAAAGCATGAAACACTGATTACAGCCTTGAGTCGATTGCGTTTATAATAAATCTGAAAGTTGTCGAAATTTCATGATTTATGCAAACTTATTTATGGAGATGTATTTTTAATTGCTCAAGACATACAGTACACAGTGACGTCTAGCAAGAAGAATTTTTGAAGAATTTCAACAGCCACTTGGAATATTTTAGTGACAACGCTGTGAAATGGGCACGCATCTGCACAGATTATATGTGTTACCACTCAAAGAATTAGAGGTAATCTATTCTTCTGCTTTTCTAGAAGGGCAATTTCCAGTGCTAAAGAAATTGCACAATCGAATGGCATAATGCCAAAGTTATCGAAAAATATGCAGCCAATTCAATAATGCAGGTTTGATCGACCATCAACGTCACTTACAGGGACAATTATGACAAGTGCGAATTTTTAGGAGAAATTCCAAGTCAAAAATGGATATTTTCTATTCTAATAGACGCATTTCCAGACCAATAGTGGACACTCACTGATCTCTAAAATCAAACTGAGGCAATTCCAGTTCATTTGCAGATTTCATTCCATTCACTTGCTTGAGGAGCTACACAATCTAACAATTACGAATATCACCAATAAAGGGTAAACAGAGAAAAAATGTGACCAGTTTAGCACCTGTCAGTTTCAGCTGTAGTGCATGACAATGCCGCTGGGACACCGGTGAAAGGCATCGTAAATAACTTTAAAAAATTGCGTCTGTTTTTCTTCACCAAACACCTGCATTGTCATTGTTGAATTGGTCACTGCAGTTTTTAGCTATTTCACATTTGAATGAATCCTTTATATCGCACTTCCAAAATAAATTCATGCTTGATGCAAATTTGGTGTACATTTAATTTTTGATATTCTCTTGCTTCCTACCATTGATGGACTGTGAATCGGCCTGTGAATGTTTTACGGCCTGACCACTAAAGCAACAGGTCAAGTAATTTGTAGACAACTAAATCTAGCACCCGTCTTATTATACACAATAAATCATAGGCGAGAATGAGATCACAAACGCTCAGATTGATAGCCTCCTGCAATTAGACGAATTCCATTAAGCAACTGGCCATCAACCTTCTCAGAATTGCCATTTTAAACATGCATAGTGACATCAAAGTCTATGCAGCATCGTCAATTCGCAAGCTTGCAGCTTCTCATGTCAAATATCTATTCCTTGACAATTGGATTATATTTTCTACGGAGAATTGGATTCTATTATACAACGAAAACGATACGAAAACAGGCAAGACATTAGTCTTTCATTAATTAACAGGCATTGAATTACTTACACTTTCAACAAATGGAAGTTATATAGAAGTAGGCCCGCATTATGTTAAAAATATAGCACGTGGCATTATATATCTAACATTAACTATGAATTTGGCCGTAAATTCTTTGTAATAGAATTCACGGAATCCATCACGTTTTCCCATTATTGACTTAAATATTAGCGACAAGGTGACGAAACAATATCATCCCCATGTTGTGCAATATCTTTAGCAAAATTATCAGGAAACGGACAGAATTTTTAAGGCAGATGTATATAAATATTGTGAAAACACGTGAGCTCATCTACTCATTTCAATATCCGCATCTTACAGGATTCATTGTTGAAGTTGACAGCAGATCAAATTACGAGATGGAAATCATACAAAATACAAACTCCGGGTTTTTCAAAGGTAAAATACACTCACGCTGAAATTCATGAGCGATTTAACATACTCAACCCCCTCCCCCCCCCGCGGCTTCCCGGTGTCCGATCCCCACTAATTGAAAGAAATTGTACAGGTAATGCCATTGCATGTTTAATTGTTGGAGGGATGCCACCATTCTTGATGGTCGGCGTAATAGTAAAAACAATTTTTATTCAGACGAGCGCAGACGAAGGCTAATGGGGTCCCTCCAACAATTGAATATTGAAAGAACCTCACTTTTCAAAGAGACCATTGCTTGTGCTGAGCCAGAAATGGAAATCGGCCGCCGGCCTCGATCTTATCCCTTTGATCTTTGTGCATGTAGTTTATAGTTTTGAATGGACATCACGCACAGTTGAGTTTTGTATGTATTTTCAGAGCACCCTAGAGGTTATAGGTCTTTATTTACAGATGTCTCCGAAATGTGTGAATAACGGCTGTAGATCAAATACGAAAATAGCAACAGTAAATCAGTCATGATCAGTATAATGTCAAGCGCAACAGCGATTTCATAAAGACAACCGCATGTGAAACGCAACAACCCAGAAAATTCGATAATGTTGCTAGTCCACGGGATGCATTACTCTTGTTGTACAGATTTTCTGGTTTGAGCTTCTCAGCCCATCAATGTGAGTTAAGCATTGTGCTGATAATTTCATAATAAAGGTTACCTATGATTTTGCGCAGCTTCACATATTTCATTGCTGGGTAAAATCATTACCACACTATTTTTGTATACTACGAGGGTGTGCTGAAAAGTAATGCCTCCATCTTAATAATTCCCACGTTTTCCATTAGAATTGAATATATTTTCAAAAATGTATCACTATTTTTCGACACAGTCCCCCTTCTCGACTGATGCACACCCCAACGGTAAGGCAATTTATCTATACCGTCAGCAAAAAACTGATCATCTTGATCACGGAACCACTTCCTGACCACAGATTTCACTTCTTCGTTTGACTGATAGCGCCGACTTCGCAGATGCTCTTTCAGCTTGGGGAAAAGATGGCATGTCAGACGGAGCTAAGCCCGGGCTGTAGGCGATTTGTTCCACAACTCTGAAGCCAAGTCGTTCGATGTGAGATGTGGTCTGAGCACTCGTGTGAGGTCGGGCGTTGTCATGCTGAAGATGAGAAACTTTCATCTCAGGTCGAACTCTCCGAATCCTTGTCTTGAGATTGTTAAGTGTCTTCACGTAGCTTTCCGAATTCATAATGAAACCAGGTTGCAGGAACTCAGCAAGGATAACACCATGAATATCCCAAAAGAAAGTTAGCATCAATTTGCCAGCATCAATGGGAAGATCTTGAATTTCCTCGAAGAAGGAGAACCACTACGACGAAACTCCATCGATGCTTTCTTGCTCTCCGGTTCATAATGATGAACCATAGTTTCATCACCAGTCACAATGCTTGCGAGAAACTTGTCTTTTTCTCTGTCGAATTGTGAATCGGCTCGACACACCTCAGCTCTTCGTTGTTTCATTGGGTCAGTGAGCTGCCGTGGTACCCATCTTGCGCAGACCTTTCTGTACCCCAAAAGATGGATGATGTGTTGTGTCCTTTCTCTTGAAATTCGCAGGGAGACTGCCAAATACTCGTGAGAGACACGTCGATTTTCTTGAATCATTTGATCAATCAAATGCTGATTGCGCGCGATCATCCGTTGCACTTACTGGCCCTCCACTTCGAGGTTCGTCTCTGAGATCTGCTCGCCCTGGTTTAGAATCAGAAGACCGCCTTGCCCATCGTCGTACCGTGCTGACATCAACAACACATTCTTCACCATAAACGGCCCCTAAACGTCTACGAATTTCAATCGGGGGAATGTTCTCTGCTTTTAAGAATTCGATCACAACAAGTTGTTTGTGGCGAATCGTGCCGCTTTCACTTCCTTCTGCCATGATGAGCTTCAACTGACCGACCTTGCTACCGATCTATGCTACCTTGATTTGTGAAGGCTGTAATGAAGAGAGTTCAGCGTGAAATCGATTAACATGCATGATTTTCTGTGACGATTGTTTGCAACATGTACTGAGTGAAAGCGCATTGGTTGAACGATCTTATAATGGCTACAAGAGCTTTGAAGGCATTACTTTTCAGGACGCCCTCGTATATTTACGAGCTTAACCATGCACAACAACATGTCCGTAGAAATTTCTTTAACAGCAATTTTCATCGAAGTTATGTGCGAGATTTAAAGATGTTAGACTGTTGATGCGGAGCATTACTCAATAGGCTAATTATATGCGATTGATAGACATGGTTATGCATCATGCAAAATTATAATCTGGTTTCACATCATGACTGCCCTCCAATCGACTTGGAACCTCGAATTAAAATAAACAGAAACCTCCATCAATTTGGCTTTGGCGGCCTTAAACAAGCTAGAATCGGCTTTAAACAAGCAAGTGATTAGAATCTTGCATTAATTCGGCTCAAGAATTGGACCGGTCTGAAGGCTGCCGGTCAATTAACCTGACATGCCAGAAAATCCAAGGCGGTTCCATCTCCGTTTGAACATTGATCAAGTGAATAATAAGTGAATAGCATGATAACTTAATTTGTTGGTCAACTGCGACGGAATTTTCTACACGTACACTCGATGGAAGTAGTAGCGCGTCCACTACTCAGCATGAAACAGTGGACAGTGTCTTCAACATTACCTTGCATATTAACAAATGTAAGCTGCGATGAGACTTACGGGTGATAAGGAGTTGGAAGTGTCGACTTGACAATTCAAATCCAGCATTCCATCTGAAAGAGCGATAATTGAATGCAGAAAATCACGCAGAAAACATTTTCGATAGGGTAATGGACATGGAAAAGCCTAATAAAAAGGAAAAATCGAAGAATGTTATCTGTGTTCCCGAGACATAAATCTGGATTTCCAATGCAGTGGATCAATACATATAAATATTTATATGAATTTCGTGATTTCGCATGGTTTAATGGAGTCGAAAAACGAGAAACACAATCACCCACATTAGGTATATAAGGCCCAATTTATTGATATATATATATATATATATATATATATATATATATATATATATATATATATATATATATATATATATATATGATCATGATTACATGTCATGCTACATGCACATGAAGCTGTTAAACATGAACTTCTTCAAAAACTATTTTAACATTGAACACACTTATACTAAAATTTTCAAGTTGTTTACAGATAATGAACATCTCTGGACGTAGTTTCAAATGTTTTGAAGAACTTATTTTTATGGTGAACATGTTGCATATCAAGATAGGCAAAATATATTACATAAAATGAAATAGCGTTATAACGCATAGTATGTTCGAATATATCAATGGAACAATCAGGAAGGGTTTATACACATTTAAATGAGTGATATTTTAATACATGGAATCGAATTCAGCATTGAATGTCACCTTTATTTCTAGGTTTATCTGCCATACTTACAAGTTAGCTAGTCAGTAGCTCCTGACAACGGCATCAGAGTGGTGCTAAGTGTACTTATTTTTCTTAACACTGCATATTTAAACTTCATTATACTATACTTTTTACACTGTTTGTGAGTTAAGTGCAAGGTAATGATCACTTGACTATCGGATGAAAATCCAAAAGTTTTAAAAACATTAACCACTTACGTCAATATCAAAGTAGACCTAGGCGAATAAGTCTTCGTGTTCAACAGAATGTTAACTAGCAAATACCGACAAGCTGTGGGATATAACTAACCGCAGTGGCTATACGCGTTTATATTTGATCATGATGATAAGAGCAGCGCAATTATTCAATTCACGTAATAATGAGCTTGTCAACCAGTCTTATTGGATGTTCTCAGCTGTCAACGCCAGCTCTGTGATTGCAATACACACCTAGAATAGAATAAGAACACACCGAGTCATGTCATAATCACAGAGGTCAGCTTAGATTACTTAATTGTAATAAAAGGACATCATTCATATTTCTCACCAACGCCAGATAATGAGAAATTAATGACTGCGAGTGAAACGCAGGAAATGAAAGGATATTGAGATATATGTTGACATAGGAGGAGCTACTCTGTGAGAAAACGATGGTGAAATTGAGAATAACTCATGAAGAGTCATTGGGACATGCCCATAACGAGTCTTACAAATTGGATGCAATTTTGATAATTGAACATGTATTCAATATAACCTATGGTTTGCCCTTAAGAGGGCAGGTGGCACGTTCCCACCGGCAGACACAGATGATCGCTACGTGTCAATTTTTTGACTATGCTAGGACTACTTTAGAGCCAAAGTAGACGGGATCTGTGTTGAAGGAACTTCCCCCATCAGTCCATTTATTGACTCACTAAGCGCTTCTTAGGTGGGACTGGACCGCTATGCGGGCTTAACTTCACCCTTATTGGCACGAGATTGTACAAGGCCACTAAACATATGATCCCTTACGTCGAAGGTTTCAGGCTCGATTTAATAGGAGCTTAGATACGAGTATGAATATACTTTGGTAATTACAGTGCCAATCCTATAGAGGTCAGTCTCTGACCAGTTATGCAGTCCTGCAATAGCAAAAAACTAACAAAATCGATAGTTGTGAAAAGAATAAAAACAAACAAAAAAATAGCCAGATGTCAGCAGGCACCCGACTGATCGGGCTTCGAACCCTCCACATGGACGCTGAAACACAGGTGGGCGGGTCCCCTCATAAATGCAACCGTCATTCTGAAAATTCACACAGTACTGATATGTAGAACAGGATAATGCTGACATGTATTCTGACTATGCCAATATCTAATAAGTTGAAAAAATTATAGAACCAGTAATACTGAAATGGCTTGAAAATAAGATAATAATAACAAATAAATAAACAACGGCTATATTTTCAAGAAAGCCCCAGCACTAGAAATCGTGGGGCACAATTCACATTTAAAAATCAATACTCAGACCACATGACAAAGAAAATCTAGAAATCTAGATACAATGATGCGCACTTATGCAAAGCTGGACTAAAATACTAAAATGCGCATTGAGAAGTCAGTTGCTTAGTTGAGAAGAATCCGAATTTAAGAAGAATATCATTATGATTGGACAAGCTGAATTCACAATTTGACAGAAACAAATAAGTAAAGGACGGTGTTCCTAATGTATCCGGTTAACTGGAAAAGAAAAGAAACCACCGACTAAGCAAGCGCTCGATCAACCTTACCTTTCTCAAACTTATCAGTAGTTCTCCTTGTGAAACAGATGTGGCGGATCACAATATGTAATCTACCAATTCTTTCAGGCTTTTTTCTTCACTTATCTAATTTTTCATGACGATCGGGAGATTTGAATAACCATCCGTCCCGAATTTTCAATTTTTTGACTGTTTCTTGAATATCTAACACGCATTGACTAGACACGGAATGTGAAGCACCGCGGTGGAGTGATGCTGATTGCTATGTGAAAGACATGTAGATCCCCTTCCGAGTCTTTGGCTGTGTTTTGAAAATAAAAATGTCATAATCTCCTAATACTAGTAGACTAATATTACTAATAAAAGTATTTCAAATCAATTTCAAAAATATTCAAACGGCTTCTTGCATGCCTTAGTAATTTGATAAATTACATGACTGACTGCGATGCACATATTACATATTATATTTTTTGCACATGTTCTTCATCATGACGAAAATACTGTATCCATGAAATCTTTGATTTATATTCACAAAAATGAAATAAACACTACTACTACTACTACATCCTCCTCTCGTTTATATTGCAGTCATTGTGCTTCATTTGCACGAGAATATAATATTCTCTGCAACACAATTTCGGAAAATTATCCATTGCGAGCGTAAACTGTTAATGTAGTTCGCATGAATGCTTAATGTCAAGGCAATTTGATCCAACGTTTTCTTCGTTCTATTAATTGTAAAATGTGTGAATAAATACCAATGCGTGAAAAAAAATTGTGCAAAAAAACATCTGATGCTCCGATGTTCAACCTTCTCCTTCTCGGAAAACACGTGTACCGGTATTAACGGAACTCAAGTAAAATCATCACTAAAATGGTGCGTAAAATCTTTGTGAAAGGAAATATCGAGAGGCTCATCAGTCAAGAACGGCGTTGTTATCGGAAAACGCTAGCGAATTGATGTGGTCAACGAGATCATGTTAAAAGGAAAACAATTATTCGTTTTCGATTTTATAATTCCGACGAAGCGCGATTTCGATTTTGAAAATTATTTTAATAATTTTATCACTATGTATGATGCCCGTTCTCACTGTACTCTTTGTTTCATAACAACTCTAAAACTACCTTAGTTGATTAGTTTGATGACAATCGCTTGAAAGCATGGTTTTAATTTCACGTGCTTTTAGGAAGATTGAATGCACCTCCACCGAGCAGCGAAAAAGCAGCAATGTATCACGACATTCATGTTTTGACGAATTTCTGAATTGCCGCCGAGACGTCGGCACCGAGAAAAAACGTTATTTTCGATGCTTTGTGCCTTATTGCATCATCTGGAGGTGACTCACAGCAAGTCTATTTGTTATATATGAATCTCAACGGCACTGTTATATATAACGACTCCAACTGGCAACCGAATGTCGTAGGTGATACTTCACTTAACTTGCACCATAAAAGAAAATTCACTCGTTTCAAAAATAATCTATTTGATACCGTATATCAACCCAAGATACATATTTGTAGTTCCTATCATCACTACATTATACAGTATGCGAATCAGTATTCTTAAAAAGTATACAATGCGTACAGGCCTTTCCACTTGAAATAACATGCAACAGTTTTCATTGTTTTGACAGTTATATGAATACTTGTGAATGGTATCTAAATTTGACTTGCTTATTTGATCGTATCCGAAAATTCACGAAGTTTTATATAAAAACACAGAATTTTCCTAATGAGTTAATCTTGATATATTAAGTCTTCCTCATTAATGATTTTAGAATGTAGCGGTCTTTGTGAAAAAGATTTTTGAAGGACGTCAATTTAACTACAGAGCAAACATATTTGTCTTGTGATAAAGTCGCGATAAAATGTCTTTAGTTTCTTGCTTCATTCGGTGACGCCGTGAGTATCCCAAGATTTGATGCAATTCATTTTGACCTTCGATATCGGATGAGTTAATTGTTTTCTTCAGCAAGACATGGAAAGAAGTGGAGAAAAGTAGCTGTCTACTTCGCATAAGGTTATCTGAGTTCAAGTTACTACACTCTCAGTCAAGCTGTATATAATAATTGCTGATAAGAATTCATCTTCATTACATAAACAATGCTGTGTGATTCTTTTTAAATTATGCAAAGCGTCTGGTGCTATTTTTCCCAGGTGGACTCTTAAGTCACAATGACTGTTACTGCATATAAGTCGGGAAGTCTGAAATAATGCTTGTAATTAGTATAGAAAAAAAGTTGCATACATCTTTCAGATAATAAATGTAAGAGAACGTCGTTCCGTGGAAATAAAGATAATACTAATTTCAGAAATCTTGCGATACCATATGACGAGAATACTTAACATTGTAGAGGTACAGTCATTATAAAATTCTGTGAAGATCAATAAAACATGGACAAAAATACTCACAAAATAGAGCAAGTCGGTCAAACCTACTGTATTGATAGATGATGAAACAGAATGCTGAATACTTTTCCACAAGAAAAACTGACAACTCAAAAGTATTAGCTGCAACAGTCGAAAGATAGAGATATCAAAGAGCAAAAAATAATCCCACGATTTCTCTAGTCGGCGAGCACTAGAACACGAGCATCAAATGTGTTTATCGGCGTGAAAATGTTAGGAGAAATTTGAAGTTTTATTGATCAAATTCATATGAAATTCCAATTATTTCCCCGGTGTTTGCAATGATAAATCATGATATCTCAACATTATTACGAAAAGCAGAAAGCAAGAGCAAAATTCTTCCCTACTCAAATAACGGATTTTGGAGTAATTCTTAATAAAGTGGCATGGGTTCACTCACTATATATAGGGCAACGCTCAACCAATGCTGTTAATTCAAACTTAATAGCATAAGGGAAAGTTGCTCTCTGAAAACAAATCAGTTTGCGATCAACTATTCAATGTCTAATATAATCAGGGATTAGAACTTCTCGAGTGTGGTGATATTCTGGGGCACCGATTGACGTGTACAAAGCGCTTTCAGATGTTGCATCGCCGAGCAGATCCTTTGAGTGCCTTACAAAATAAACAGCGAAACCCTAAAGTAGCATGGAAACACTTTTGAAGCATCAAAATCAACTACGCTCTCAACGATCCCTAAGTCCGTCTATCGTACTGGGTATTATGCAACGTCTACTTGTAAACTACTGTAATATTAACTATCATACGTTGACACTGTATACTGCACGTGTTAGAAATGTGGATTGTGATGTCTCATTGGCTAATAATCGAATAAGGGATATAGTGATAAGTCAGTTCACCATCCTTTTTCAGTCTTTGAATCCTTGGATCATAGTCAGCCACACAGATGGAATATAGATGAAATTATGAATTCGGCTAAGCAAATTGACTACAGAACACCTAAATTTGCTATAACCTACTTATTTCACTCATTGAAATTATAGTCTGAAAATAATTTTGAAATGTGTATTGCTCTTGTTTTTCAACATATCAGACAACATTTTCGGATGCGAATTAAGTAAGCTTCAGTTATCTCATGTCATCATCAAGTAGAATTAGCAGTCTCTTCTTCCTTATGGTAGTAATATGACTTTGTCCCATAAATAAGACTTGGCTCTTGCTAGTCTTAGTTACGAATTTATGAATTATAGTCACTTTCAAATCGGATAGTCTTCCTGTCGAAGTTTTGGGTCATTACGGCAGATAGAAACTTGTTCAAAAAGAACATGGGTGCACTGATTTCAACTTACTACATTAGCAAATACTGCGGTTTGAACTATTATTTGCGCATTTCGACAGAAATATGACCTTATCAATTCCTAGTCCCTTTTACTGCATGTACAGCAGTGTACACGGTGAGACACGTTCATGGAGCATCAATTTGAATGCAGCGGAAACCACTGATGACACGTCAACGACTCATTCATTGTTAAACAATTCATTATTCCACAAAAAGTATCAAGCCACGTCATTGTGCACGAAATAGAAAAGATGCAATTGCATTTCGGTCATCTGTTGCACTGGAAATTGCAAGTCCCAGAACCAGGGGACTGTAAATCGATTTTAATGTCTCGAAAAAGAGTACGAAAAAACGGTTCAATTTCAATTTCATTTGAAGTGTGACGGTCAAATAATAGCGGTCTGAGGGCTTGAGTTGCTTCCATACTCAGGTTGCGTCTTCTTGAGATTTATCATATTCACGTCGAGGTAGTTGAATTCTTCACAAACTTCAATAATGTCTCCACTTGGAGGTGCTGATGTTGGAGTTAGGGTCTAGTAAGACTGAGATGTAGAACCTCGGTTTTCAAGGAGATGATTCAGAGAGAGAGGCATTGTTATTACGACGATCGAGGTCTCGCTGAGCAGCTTCTGGAGACTTGCAGAGCGGAGAGAAATAATCTGCGTATGCAAGGGTATTTAAGTGAAAAAGCTGCATGTCGTCGATTGCTGCGGTGTTGCAGCTGGAAGTCGTAGTCGTCGTCGTCGTTTAGCGAGAGCAGCAATACGCTCGTACATGATCTAACATCATCACGAATAGATAAGGTGTCAGTGTCAGTTTGTAAAACTCCTGATGTGGTCAGGAACGGATTGGTAGGGTCATGACTGGTTCGAACAGCAGCAGTAGTGCTAGAATATAATTGCATTGTCGCAATCACAATTAATGACTTTGAGCACTTCAAACAAGATGGTCATAATTTTTGCAATCTTAGATTACAAATAATAGAGCATGTTGATTCCACATTGTCTGATAATTTTGACCTAAGAGATAAGGAGTTTGTGAAGAGAGTATTTTTGGTTTGAAACACCTTGCACAATCTTCCCACTTGGCTTAATCGATAGGATACAAGGTTTTGGTCGTGTCTCCTATGGTTCCTTGCATAAACATTGAGCAGTACTTCTCTTCTCCCTTCCGTAGAAGATCAAGAGGTCATGGGATTCACTATAATAAAAAAAATGGTTTGACCATCTGCTTAGCATTTCTCGACAATAAATTAAATGATCTTTACATTTCATTAAAATCTCTGAGTCATACTACACTTAAACAAATTCTATCTTTTACCCGAAGCATGCCTGACACATGCTCATATCTAGTTGAGTCCTTCTGTTCGAGATTTTTGAAGGTCGAGGAAGCGGTTGATAAGGTCGGCAGAGAACCAATTGTTATCCCTTTTGAGTGCATAGAAGTGGATCTCTTAAAAGTTTCTTCCGTCTTCGCTGATTCTCATGTCATCAGTATGTTCCCTCATCCAATTCGTCTTCTGCAAATGCACCACCCATATTGCAAGAAAGATTTTTAATTACAACCAAGTTTTAAAGAATGCTTCAATTCATGAGATCAAAGAATTCATTGACAAATATTGTCTTTGTTCTAATTCTACACACCCGCTTCACATGTGGTTGCTGGTGATTTGAGTATTATTTCCAACCCAAAACTTAGGGACTTGAAGGCCAGGGGTGCCAACTGCTGAGAGCCTATTCACAAATCTTGGGATTTTGTTTTGTCAGCTTTAAAAAAGCAATAGAAAATGCGCCCTTGAGAATTCAGACTTCTTGGATTGGTCTGAGGCTGTCCAAAAGATCATTGGTGATCGCATCTCCTTCGTAAGTGCTAACTGTCCATCCTTGCATTATAGCGAAGTATTTAGATCTAAATACTGCAGAAACTTCATTTCAAATTTTCAGACGGTATACGTCATTACTCCGCCAGATAAGGCTGATAACAATTTTGTCATATTGTGTAAGAAGTATTACCTTATTGCCGTGTTAAAACGAGCTAGGCTTTGACCCTGATAGTTCAGTGCTGTTGGTAATCAGACTTGCGCACCATCTCTCTCTTCATCGATGACATTATCGCCGAACAATGCACCACCCTCAAGGATGCTTTTGCTGTAGAGGTTAAGGATAAGGTTGCGGTTTTATCTGATCTTTTCTCGATAACCAGGTTACACAAAAATCCGTATAAAAGCAGGTTCATAGCTGGCACCAGAAACAGCACTTCAAAAGATTTGGCCATCCCTGTAGACGAAGGTTCACAATTATTCCGGGACGAATTTAGTAGCTACTGCCTCTCCATCAGGAATAATTCGGTCGTGATTGCTTTCTGAAACATTAACTCTTCTGGGAAATTTATAGACATGATGTTGGGTATGAATTGTCACTCTTTACAAGCTTATGATTTCTTCACACTATACAATCCTTAATTTAAACCAGGTTAAGGACTCCTTAAGACAGCCATGTGACCTAATATTTAACAGTTCAAAGAGCTTCATCTGCAATGGATATTATAAACCATTCTTCTCGAGCAAAACGTGCAGAGGTCATCACTGCTGGTTGAAAAATCCAATTCCTCACTGCTATTGATTTTATCCTACACTAGTAAGGCCCCCGGACTTCGTCCAGGATTTATATGCATAAGTATGTTAAATTAAGACAGTGCACATTGTACATGTATGTATGCACATTGTTGCATACCAGCCAACTCATTCGCCTACACTGATTACTTAGGGAACACTGATTACCATGTAGATCGCGTTCTCATTGGCTGTTGCTGAATCCGTCGTGAAACATTAAAATCAATGAGACGCATGTCTAGCGAGGCAATTTTTTAAAGCAAATGAGGAGTTCATTTGTAAATTTAATGTACCGTATTTACTCTAATAGAACCCGGGGGGCTCTATTAATTCAGATCGGTCTGACCAGGGTTCTATTAGAGGCCCGGGTTCTATTGGAGGCCCGGGTTCTATTTAATTACATTGAAAAATGATCACTAAAAGATTAAAAATATGACATCAGCCATAGAATTCGTTGAACCTACATAAAAATGCGGGCCTATTGTATGACAGTTTTTGCTGTTACTGCTCAGTATACCGTAGTAGAAGTATTTTTTACATTCACTATGCTCATGGCATATTGAGTGGCGGATGTGGAGAGGATTATGAAAGATCCGTAAGCTAACCCGGTGATTGTAATTTAGTCACAAAAATTTCAGAGACCCACTCGCTGTGCAAAGGAAGAACGGCTACCAGTTGAAAAAAATCTCTATTGGTCTCTATGTAAAAGTCTCTATAGGCCTATCTACATCTATCATTCGTCTTCATCAATAATCATCAGCTCGTCCTCTTCTTCGTGTTCTTCATCGTTGTCAAGGTCAACTTCTACTTCGCACAAGCGTGAGAGGGCATCATGGCATGGATGCCCTGCCTTGAAGCATTCGATGAGGTCATCTTCGCTACCATCCAATGCATTGGTGATGGCGCATTGTTTGAGTGAATCAATGATCTGCTGTGTAGGGATGTCGGCCCATGCATCTCGCACCCAAGTCGCGATAAGACGGAAGCTGGGATGTCTCATGTTGCCACTTTTCGTGAATTCATGTGGTCCACTAATCATCCACTCGTCGTAGAACGATTGGATCTTACTCTTCAGTGAACGATTCCAAGACACGTCTGGCGCTTGAATCAGGCCTGTGCAGCCTCCTGGTATGACAGCGCTGTGAATCCGCATCTTGCGCAACGTTTTCTTTGTCACCTGAGACAGATGACAGCGGAATGAGTCCCAAACAATCAACCGCTGGCTGAAAGAAAGAGATCCCAATATACGT
Organism: Prostheceraeus crozeri; assembly: GCA_907163375.1. NCBI lineage: Eukaryota > Metazoa > Platyhelminthes > Polycladida > Euryleptidae > Prostheceraeus > Prostheceraeus crozeri. Next base: position 120,849 of record CAJQUW010007054.1, on the reverse strand, counting down.
CGGAGATAGTCCTCAGTGAGTTCATCATCCATCCAACTTTTGCCGCAAAAGGCAAAAACGATGTCCTTCATTGCTTGGAGTTCTTGGATCGGTCTTTTACGAGGAACAACAAAATACGGTTTGCATTTCGTGCCATCTCCTTTGGCGGTGAGGACGACTGTCACACGCATCTTCTCATGCCCAGTGGATTTGAGAGGAACATCCTTCGCTCCTGTCTTCTCGATGGTGGTCGACGCAACTGGTTCGAGCCAGATAGGCGTCTCGTCCATCACAAAAATGTCGCTGAAGTTGTACTTGAATTTGCGGCGCATGTTCCGAAGATGGATGACGAATTTCACTGCCTTCTCAGTACAATCAGAAGGTAGTTTTTGGCTCACTGTAGTTCTTTTCCGCAAGGTGAAGTCGTTGCGATGGAGAAATTTTTGTAGCCACCCGTTGCTTGCAGTGAAACTGTCACTGTTGTCACACAACTGCTCGAAAATAATCATCGCCTGTCTCTTGACCATGTTCCTGCTTACGCGTAGTCGCTGTTCTCGTCGAGATATGATCCAGTAGGCTAATTGCAATTCAAGTTCGTCAGATTGTACCTTTCTACCTCCGCCTTCACATCGCATCTTCTTGCCATTTCCGACTTTTCTCAGTTCTCCTTCTCTTGCGCGCCAGTCTCTCACTGTCTTACTGTCGATCTTGAATTCCCGAGCTGTTTTTTCTACGTTGTTGCAGTTCTTGAGATAATTGAGAGTCTCGATTTTGAAGTCGATATTGTATTGTCTTCGCTTCTTTGAACTCATTCTTGTCGTGAAGAAATACGAACTGTTTGCATGATATTCATTCAAGCACTCTTAACATCCCCTTCATCGATCTTTTTTACGACACCTTAGATACTGTACTAGACATACTCCTAACGAAAAAGGGTTCTGATTGGCTCAGTGATACTAGCATGAATAATACGTTAGATAGCGCGGTGTGCGTATTGGTGTGTGAGCACGCGCGCGCGTAACATACCGCACTTTTTCCCGTCCGGGAGCTAAGTGGAGATGAATGCCGATAGCAGCGTCTGCTCTAGTGACCTGATGTGTATTGTTTCCTTTACTTACGTGTATCTCCCGTCAATTGAATTTTGTTACTAAAAAATACTTTTTGGTTCACCTACGAGGTCAATAAGATGCTACTGAGTCTCACCCGGGTTCTATCAGAGACCCCGGGTTCTATTAGAGGCCCGGGTTCTATTAATTCAGATTGCTCTGACCCGGGTTCTATTGGAGACCCGGGTTCTATTAGAGGTCCGGGTTCTATTAGAGTAAATACGGTAGTTACTTGTGTAATTAATATTTTTTCGGTAAAAATTTACACAAAAGTCTACTTTTCTCTGTAATTATGATACTTAGGGAAATGAGACCGGGCGGTTTTAACTACAAATTTTTTGTTCTATTAAATGGTAGTATCATATTGGCGTAAAGTTTCATGGTTTAGGAGGAGTTTGTCGGCGTTTTGCATTTTATATATAAGATGACACTTTTGTTCGGCCGGCTTTTCTTTAAGCAAATTCGGGGTACTCTTATGGGTGAGAATTCCAGTTCACTCTTGGCTGATCTCTTCCTGGCATATAGGGAGCCAAGATGCGTGATGGGTCTTCTTGCTACTAAGACATTTGGCTTGGCCAAACTTCTCTCAAGCATCAGGCATGTCGACGACATTTGTGTCTTTAATTACAAACACTTCGATGAAATCCTTCCGAAAATCTACTCAATACACCTCTTGGTTAGTAGAAGCGATAGCAATGACAAATGCGTGGATTATTTGGATGTTAAGATTAAGATCCAAGTTCAGCCTTCCACTGGTGCTACATACTTTTCCGAAAGTACATGTGATATGTCCATTAATACTGGCTTGACCATCTTTGTTGCCCAACTCATCAGATTCGCTAGAATTTCTTCGGATACTTCCACCTTCATATTCATAGCTAAAGGCACTTTCAACAACTTCAAGGACAGAGGTTATAAGGTTGATCCACTAGTGAATTCTCGCATGAAATCCTTCTCGAGAAATATGTTTCCTGTTTACAAGCTTGGTTGTTTTACACTTCGCCAAACATCTTCCATTATAGGAATGTTTGATTAACCGTTGTTTATCCTCATGTTCTCGTGTATCTAAAATTTCATTTTCAATTGTTTTAGCTATGTTCCCTCAGGTGTGGAGAGACCTTCCTTGTTCATTCGATATGGTTGGCCTGACCCCGCCATGTGGTGCAGGTTAGGGAGGTTAGGACAGGGTTAGGTACAGGGTTGGAGGTTAGGGGCCGGAACCTTATTTTATGCAGCTACACCGTTATTATCCAGATATCAATAAAAAATTAACTATTTGTTTTGATTTATTTCCCGCCCCCTTAAAAGTTGGTCAGATTAGCTTTTTGAAAGAATTACGCATCCTGCTCTGTACTAGGGCATGGATCTCTATGTTTAGGAATTAATTTACATTTATACGCACTGGACTTTAAGTAATCTAAAATTTGCTACACGATTTTCCATTAGGGTAGTTGTTTTAACTTTGTTTTGTTCTCCTTCCTGGATGAACCATGCCGTGATTAAATTTAATCAGAGGTACACCGTAGCATTTGATGACTTGTAGGCTTCGAAGTCGACAGATGATGTCAAAGGCCCTATAGAAATCAACAAAAATTATGTCAACTTTTTCATAATTTTACAGCTCCTACCAATTATACATGTATATAAGTCATAAACCCACAAATGTTTTTTCTGAAGTAAAACAGCACACGCAAGTCAATGTCCTCATGGGTACTTAGAAACAAGCGTTGATAATATATGGCATGTAGCAAAAAACACAAGACATGCGTACCAACATGCGCAAAGTTTACAATCATACATAAAATACACGTGACATATTTGCAAATTTACAGAGTGATAGCAATCATTATGATCGAAATTCAGTAGGTGGGAATCTTCACTATAGATCAAAATAACGTCGACATTTACCATCTACTGCATTACACAAAACATCACATCCACCACATTCTATGGTAGTATGTCTATAGACATGTGATACATGTGACATAATTATACAAAAATTGCACTTCAATGATCTTGGTCACAATAGACAAATTCACTGGCATCAATATAACAAAATTCACTGAGATCAACAGATTCGAGTCTCTTCTTGAATTTCACGAAGGTTGGAGCTTTCACGATTGAATCGTTCAATGAATTCCATATCCATATCATCTCAAAATTTGTCTTGTAGTTTATCTATCTGGTCTAAAAACCACTTTGAAGCTGATGACCTATTAAGGAGAATTTTGTTCAATACTTTAGCGGCAATGCAAATCACAGAGATTCCCTTTGCTTATTCATTGATGTCTAGTTTCTTCTCCTCGGTATTGAAATACTTACCAATTGTTTCCACATTTCAGATGGGCAATTGCCTTCACATCCAAAAATGTTTGAGGCATTGAGAAACGCAATAAAACTCTCTTGAAGGTTTGACAGTTGGAGAACCTTAAAGAAAGTTAATTCAAAAGGTTAATAAAGGAGCTTAGATAATAAACTTGGTTTTCTTGACGTGGTAGCAGATAATCCACTACCGTTGATGACATGCAAAACGGAAAAACGAATTAACGGGATATCGATGTTCCACCTTTACTGCTAAAGAAACAAGATTTCACCAAATGCAGATGGGCAACGGGAATCGTCTGTACTTGAGAGGCTGAAGTGGCTTGTCCTTTTCAATAAAATGAACCGCTATTTGCTTCCTAATGAGTTTCCATTTTTAACTTTAACTATGAGGGACATGTTAATGAAACAAGACTCAGTCAGCACATTGTCTGAAATCATTGGAAAAATGCGGGAACGGAACAGTTACGTTATCATGACGAGTGTTCACGCTTGCACTGAAAGACAATATTTGACACTCACTTAAGATTTCATCAGATTCGAAGTTAAAAATCATCAGAATAGTTTTCCTTGGCTCTTTGATATCTGGTTGCAGCTACCCTGAAATTCTTGCATAATTTCTAGGGCTAAAAACTATTACCGGAGACTTTAGGATTTCCTTGGATTACCGAACTCGAATGTAACCCCTCTTTTAACCAAGGTTATGTAGACATTTCATACAATGTGATTCCAACAAGATCTTTAATAAAGAATTCAGAAGCATCAAATGGTTGGTATAAAGAATATTTGATATGATAAAATAAGTATTAAAAAGAATTGGACGATTGTGAAAAGCAATTCTGCTCGACAGTACATCATTGGGAAACCATGAAGAATTCGTTGCTTCAATGTTAAATATTGCACATTACAATCTATTGCATGTTCGCTATGAATCGCAACAATTAATATAAATTTTGTTGCTACACAATGTAAGAAAATATAATAATTGAAATTAAAAATTGAATATAGTTGCATTACAAGATAAAGATTAAAATATAAAGATGAATTGAAATGTGTTATACCAAACGTTGATTAATGTGCTGCAAGCTAGTGAGTCCTCTATTTTTCCAGCAAAACAGCCGCATCTTTTAGATTTGCCGTGATTCTTAATTGATCGTAATAGTATTCGTGAATTAAATTGATCGCAAACTGTGACAATCTATACTGCGTTTTCATCACTTGTTGTATAAATGGGAAATTGTGCCATTACAACACTTAAAATGTATCACACTAAATGGGATGGCTCAACGCTAAAAGATATCCGCTTTTTGTACGTGTGGAATGTGGAACTTTCTAAATAGTATTTGCAAGCTATTTAAAGAAATGTCACCCCCAATGCATCATGATGCTAGAGGTTATTCAATGAAAATAAGTAAATTAAGTAGCATTATGATAATAAATATAAAAATCCAGATCGCCATCAGATTTATGTTCGCACCCCAAATAAAAAATACGAAGATTGAATTGGTAAGAGAACGAAATCTGGAGAAGCTGATTCCTAGATAATCCATACGAACAGAAATCGTTTCTAGTGACTCACTGCATGTGTATATTTCAATCGCACATGATATTGGGTGTTGTACAAAGGGTAATGCATTCCAGCATTCACTTAAAATAGCCTTTGGTTAGTTTTACTTTTTCAGTGTTTGAACGATTATACATAAGACATGATATTTCATATACTCAATTGTTAGAGGTATAATAATATGTCTACATAATTGTAATAATGATGTTAGTTACATAATGATAATGTTTTATATAATATTTCATATACCAAAGCGTAGAGCTGCTTTCGCGGGAGCTTCTGGGGAACTGTTCACCATCTCAGTCCCTGCACACCAAATGAACGAATGATGAAATTCGTAATGCAGCAGGTCTTCATCTTGGGACACCTCTGTGTGAGCCCCGTAAGTGTTCTGGTGGAGTAGCTGTTGATAAGACAGATATACATGGACTATCCTGCTCCAGAGCTGCTGGCCGCTCCAATCGTCATCATGCGGCTGACAATTTACTGTCAAAGACATTGAATTCTATCAACATGCCAGTAATTCTTGAACCTTCTTGTCTTATACAACGTGACAGTAAGCGGACTGATGGCTTGCCGCTTATCCCATTCATGAAAGGGAAACCGATTGTTTGGGATTTCACATGTCGCGACCCTTTAGCAGCCTCTCATTTACATGTTGCCAATGGAAAGGCGGGTTCAGTAGCGAAAGAGGCAGAGACGAAGAGGACATTGAAATAATAATAATAATCAACTTTATTTCCGAATACAGAGCGGTACTAGGTTACAATAGAAAATTTCAAACCATACATAGAGAATACAATAATCAGATCAGCGAGGAGAAGCGAACAATGGTATTGTTATAATAAGATTGGCGAATTTGACGAGGTGGTAAGAGTCGACGGGTATGTCTTAGAGAATCAAGGGGTTTACGGAACATGAAAAAGGGCACGAGAGGATGGGAGACAGGATTATGAGCGACTTTCTTTACAAATTTCACACAGATATTATCAAGACTGCAATCAATATCAGAAGACTGCAATATTATCAATCATGCACTGATACCGGGGAGAAAGAAATGTTGGCCCATTTACAGGTTCTCTTCTCTATGTTCAGTATCTTGGCCATGGCGGAAGCAGGGAGGTCACAAAGGGTCGGCCAGCAGTAGACGAGGACTGAGAAAACATAGGAAATGTATGCTTTTCAAATAATATGCGTAGGAGCCCCGGAAGACCACAGTGATTTAACCAGGAACATGTTCCTGTTTGCCTTGGTGATCATAACGTCAGTCTGAAGAGTCCACTTGGTATTGCATTGAAAAACGATCCCAAGGAGCTTGGCATCGGAGACTTCACTGATGAAAGCATTGCCAATAGTGACAGGAGACGAGGAGATGTTGGATCGGCTGATGGTGATAGTCTTGCACTTTTTGGCATTGATGGCTAGATCTTTGTCAGCAGCCCATGTCACGAAACGATCGATATCTGATTGTAAGGTATCGCGATGATCATTGTCAACAAAATGAATAATGGTGAAGTCATCAGCATACGCAAGTAATTTAGAATTGGTTGAAAGAATAGGAAAGTCGTTGACGAGAAGAGCGAATAACAGCGGCCCAAGAGCTGATCCTTGAGGCACACCACTAGTCACCTCTCTCCAGTCTGTCGGAATTACTCGAGTTGAAACCACGCGTTGGCGTCTGCTTGACAGAAAGCACTTCAAAAAGTTAATGATGGCTTCATGGCATCCAAATTTGGTTTGCACAGTGGATATAATAACATTATGACCAGCGCGATCGAAGGCCTTTGAAAAATCAAACATAGCTATTCGGCAATATCCTCCAGTTTGCGCGATGTGTTTAAGAGTAGCCAGTCGAAGATAGGTCAGAGCGTTGCAACATCCGCCAAAACCTGACGGAAGAAAACCAGATTGGAAAGGGTTCATCAACGATCGGACAGCTGGGAGGAGCACCATTTTAATAAAAAGTTTCTCCAGGACTTTGCTAGCACATGGTAGAATGGAAATAGGTCTGTATTCAGAGTGACCTTTTGGGATAGGGACAATTTTGGCCATTCTGCAAACACGTGGGAAGTACGATTCATTCAAGCAACGATTTAAGATGTAGAATAATGGTGAAGCAAGTTCATAGGCATACTTCTTCAGAGTCCAATCATTTATCATGTCAGGGCCGCTCGAGTTAGATTTGATTCGGCGCAGTTCAAGAAAAACATCAAATTCGGTTAATTCACAGACGGAAGTGGAAGTCACTGACAGAGAAGCAGGCGTGATGTTTACATCAGAGTTAGTGTTGGTATTCGGGACCAAAGTGTTTCTCGAGACTAAATGATCAGCAAACTTATCATTGAAGGAATGTGCGAGATTTGCATCAACTTCCTTCTTGCAGATTTGACGTTTGGAGATCAAGTTTATCTTACGCCATACACTTCGACTACTTTCATTGGCTATGAAAGCAGATTGTGAAAATCTGGATTTTGCCTCCTTAATTTTCTGATTGAAATATGAAACTCTCCTGAATTCATACGACTTCAGAGGAGCTTCAATTGAGACCATAGGTGCGTTCGGAGCAGGTGCCATCCTTCTTGTTCGACAGATCGGAATTCAGTCACGTGACCCTCTATTGAGTCTTGCCGTGCAGCGTGGTAAAGCTGCTTTGGTCAGAGGAAGCCTCCATCGAACTTAATCATCGATTTCAATTTTTGTTGCTTAGGGGTGTGCTGGCTGAACGGCTATTTTTTGTATAATAATTTATTGATTTTATATTTGCATTATATAAAAGTTGATAAAATTTCTACAAAAAAGTGAGAATATTCTCAACTATAATGAAATTTAATTCTGAGGAAATTAGCACTTGATTTTGTCAGCAGAACCTGCTGGCATGAAAACAGGTTCTTTCTCTTGAGTTGCGATGTTTCAGTAGTGCAGCCGATTTGTACAACACTTTATGAGAAAGAATTCAATATTTGCTTTAAAACTAGTCGCTTCAGGAAGAATTAAATTGGGGACAAAACTGACTTGTACATTTATGACGGAATTTATTTTCATGCAGTTGTTAAAAGTTTTCACAATTCGAAAGCACAAGAAAATTAAGTCAATTTTAACTATCACTTCCATGATTCCTATTGTTGAGTTTACACAACGAACTTTTCAGTGACAATAGCACGGAAAATATTTGTGAAGAATAATAAAAAATATGTGTTTGATACATACATTCAATAAAATTTATCGTGACTAGGAGAATGTCTGAATTCCCTCAAGGTTCATTGAAAGCATCAAAAGCATACATAAAATTACAAATTTCATCACGCTTATAAGCTTGTCTAATGGACATGCATATAAATTCCATGAATGCGTGTTATTCGTTTTATTTTCACTGTAAAGGAAATAACTCCATGAGGCAGAAATGTCGAATTTCAAACTGTGATCAATGCTAATACTCGCGTGAATGCATACCCACACGCGCATGCATCTAATGTCGACATTCTTGATCATGAGATCGGTCCAGTCTTCTCCCCTCCAGAGATCAAAGACAATCGAGAAGACTAATAAATCAGAGACGCAGCTAAGTGCGCCATATTCAAAATACAAAGCTGATCCGCCTGATCAAAAAACGTACATTGAAATAATAAGGAAAACATTGACAGGGTTCATACAGAAGTATCAAAGAATTCCAAAACTTTTCCAGGATTTCAAGGAACATATTCAAATTCCAAAACATTTCCAGGTTTTCCAGGACCTGTATGGAACCTCTATTGATTAAGTGATTAAAAGTTACTAATGAAAATTAATCCCTGTTGCTGCTCACATCCAATAGCATCGAGGGGAAAATCACTGGTCAGTGAGCAACGGAGATCATGATCTGTCTCAAATCAGTGGTGTAATACGTACTCATCATGTGTAGGTGCAGATGTACACCTACAAGTATGCAGGGTTGCCAGCGCCGGTAAGGAAAAGAAGGACGCAGGGCAACATTCGTCCTATTCTCTAAGAAAGACGCTTTTAGATGATTGACAAATGCAATTTTTGACTTCTACCATCATATATATTTATATCAAATGTCCACTCAATTGATTTATACAAAATAATTCAAACTACATTACTTCGCACAAAGATGTCGTGTGGAATTTCTAGAATCAACGCAAGGTTTCCATCAGCTTTCTCAAGATCACAAGATGGTAGGATGGCGAAACCGCGATCGACAGACAGCAAGATCGAAAGACATCTGACTATTAGCGTAGATAGCTCCCACACCAACAAACCACAATTACAACATTACATTAACACTATTTATATCTGCCAATGTAATAAAGTACAACTGTCTCAATTACATTAACCCTATTTATATCTGCCAATGTAATAAAGTACAATGTCTCAACTGTCCTTTACAGCTTTTTCCTAATTTTCATGCTCCTGAACGTCAACATTGTATTACAATTAAAATCTTGCTATTCAAAGATAACCTGAAAATGGCCACTGAAAACATGTGCTTTTACGAGAAATTGTGAAATTTCAAATAATTTCCACTGCTTCTCTTTCGTACTGCTAATTAGATCAGTCAGTTTGAATTTTACACTAAACTCAAAGATACAAAGCTTATCCTTTTGACAAGACATACAAATGTACATGCGCTTGTACGTAACGAAGAAATTTACAATGAAGCCTACATGTACATGATAGTCATATTTCTTCAATGACTCAACTTTTCGATACTACATGTTTATCGAAAATGAAGTACTGTTCAGCTTCTGGTACCGGAGATGAAATTGTAATGAGACAAGAAATGCCTTGAATCGTTTATTGGGAAGGGACAAAGGTAAAGGGAAGATTCATTCAATAAACTAATAAGGCGTCCAGCTGTCATTTTGTACACTGCATTCAAACGAAAGAGAATAAAGTAAAGTGCAAGAAGTAAGTCTAAGGAATAAGTGAATAAAGTAAGCAAGGTTTCAATACAATTATGCATACGGACGCTGTTATTTAACAATGCTCATAAATTGCATGTAAAACAAATTTGTCTTTTCTATTTATGCCCATGTTGCCAACATAGCTAGGTAAACGTTATTGACAAAGTTTTTAATAACAATATTGAAGTCCTTCATGTAATCATTTTAATAAATGAATTAAATTCATTAATTAAATTCACTTAACAGAAGGTGGATCTCAACAGCACTTATAGATCCTTTCAAAGTTGAACTGGAACTACAGAACGCTGTCAGAATGTACACAAATACAATGACGCTCTTAAGTGACGAACGTCCTCTGCGCTATCTGGCTGTGCTTCGGCTTCACAATGAACAGTTTTTATGAAAATAACAGTCGCCGGCCGGGACCCTCCCGCCAAGATAACGAATCGCTTCAAACCCTGATCCACATGACATTACACAATTTCATTTAGTAATCGCAAAATTGATAAGCTTCATTCCTTGAATAAATACAAATCATGGATACTGCATCAAATTTTCTTTTTGAGATAAATCTGCCGGTTGTTCTTATCTGCTTGGTGCAATGAGTACAAAAAGAGGATTGAATCCTTCAAATTCCAGACAGGAAACTTAATAGTCACAGTGCATATGCGTGTGAAAAAAAGCATTAAGTAGAGAAAGTTAATTTTAATTTTTAAAAATGGGATGCCTTGGATTTACACGTAGGCGCCGTGGGTTTCAATGCCACTAGTTAGACAGTAGACATAGTAATTATCATGTGATACATTACTTAAATCAGATACTCCTGGGAGAGTGTTGAACAGAATGGGATTCATTGTGAAAGAAACCGATGCTTGCTGTCCACACTTGTGTAGAAAGAAACGTTCCCAACCATGAATAGGTTGACAACACTATTCTTCATCCGACGGTTTGATGCAATAATGATGAGTTGTTGGAGTTTTTACAACTTGGGATTTCATTTCCCATATTGCACCGTACAATATAAATGCGATGATACACTATGTCTCAATTTTGTTCACACCACTGCTTTGTAATAATTAAATGCATATGCCTATATGACTTTGAAATGCATGCACCGCATTTCTTCAAAAAGCAGCCGCGGCCACTATTAAAGGCTGTCATTCTTGGCTGCTAATCGAGGGCGGCTACTAAAAAAAATCTTCTCATATCCGAATCATGACATCTCTTTATGAAAACTGCAATTTTTTGTGTTTATGAATGCACCATTTTTAACATGCAGACGATGTAGCATTTGGGTGATTGTAAATTCATTAACGTAACTTGGCAAAATTGAACAGATCTACATAAAAACAAGGATTCGAATCGTATAACACGGGAGGCCCGAGAAAATGTATCTTTGCTTCTCTGCTTTGATTCATTTGAAGCTTAAAACTTTTCGGAAGAACAATTGCATTAATAAGATTGCATATAATTCAACTCTCTAACACTCTGACTTCATATCATTCAATTAGAAGGTATGACAAGTAGCAGAATGATAATAGATGTCACAGAGGAGTTCCTCAACGACTTGAGGCAACGAAAATTGGAATGTGTGTTGCTTAAGCTTAAGATTCCATCTTTTATGTGAACTAATTATACGATCTACCACTCATCTTGACAGAGAGATTTCCATAGCAAGAAGTAGTAGGAAAAAATTCTGCCCATTTCGGGTGATTGAGTGATACGTTGATGAAGCCCGTTGATGTCAAGATGCATGCTTCCATTAAGGTAGATTTCTCTCATGCAAAACATCCAGTTATTCGAAAAATGTATTTTAAGCTTTATTTGATAGATGCACAAAACTAGCGGAATCGTTGTTTCAAATGCAAAACCACGCAGCGAATGACTATAGCCGCTAATCAGTTATAAATTGACATCTATGATCTGACATCTTTTGATCTTTTTATTGACTAGTACATTCTGGAAGCTTTAAAATGCACGTCAATCTACGCTTGAAATATTTGCAAAATTAACAGAAGCCCTGTAGTAATCACCGGTATTCAAACCACTCAGAAAATAGAAAAGCTACCTGGATGGATGTCTTACAGTTTCAAAATCCGTTCATTTTGAAAAAACTTGGCTGTCTTAAAGGTCACATATTAATGCCCGAATTACAATTAAGATTTGGCCGGTCGGACGGGTCGACTGATAAGATAAAGAGCACGTGAGCACACACACATCAGTCATCAGTTCATCAGTCATCTGTACATTCACATCATGATCCATAAAGAACTTTTGTGAGCAAATTGCAATGAAATATACAATTGACGATGCGAGACGGCCAGAGTAATAAATGAGTCAGCAGAATCTTAGATTATTAATGTGGATGGGAATCATATCGCATAAATGGATGCGCTTGAAAGAAGACAAATTCACATTAAATTCCTCAACTTTTTGTGTTATTTTGTGATTACTGACTTTTGCCTATTAGTTTTTCTATTTAGTTTTTTTAAGACCGCTGGATCTTCTAAAAGTCACTTTATCTTACAAGACCACAATGAGATAAATTTAGGCCTACTACCCTCATCATGTACAAGGTCTGAACCGTCGACGTGGAATCTAAAGAGCATGCAAGAGCATTCGCCAAACACCAAGTCATCGGACAATTTGTGAAAGTTGTCATTAGATGAATTCATTGAGTCAAGGAATATTAAACATTTACAACACATGTAGATCTGTGAATGTATCAATCATCGTTATGAATACTATGCATGTGATTTCCTATGTAACAAAAAGGAGCGCATTGAGAAGCAGATTCACCTCTATTGATTATAGTTTAAATGCTGTTGTCGCTTAACTCTTTCACTGAAGTATATTGAAAGCTAGATTTCCAAATAAGTTTCCTGCATGCATTTTCAAGTAAATGCTTGATTTTGAACCATGTGTCTATGACAGGGATTGCAAATAAATGGGTTTTTTCAAGCACCCGGATCCCGGATCCGGATCCGGATCCAGATACTAAATGCGGGTACCCGGGCGGATCCAGGATCCTATTATCAAAAGTGATAAAATTGCATGTAATTCTCTTTCATTATCATGAAATATTGAATAGTCTGTTTCTGAGATTAATTTTAAATTGTGCGTTTCATAATACATATTAATGAAGTAATATTGAAATCCTAGGATTTTGCTATCGCCAACTGTAGTTGTCACTCTACTTCTCAGTTGTTATTATATCATTTTACGAAATATCATTGCTAAATATCAATACATGATTACAAGTATTTAAAACAACGGTAATATTGAATATTGATAACTACAGCTATTGTTCATTGTAAGTACATGTATATAGTAAAGTAGTTGGACCAATACCATAAGTCTGGAGAATCACAGTGGAGCTTACTTCATGTTATTAGCTTTGAAATTCATGGATGTACATTCATTCCTTAGTGTGGATTAGTAAAGTGGGTGCAGGGGTTACAAGCTTACAACGGTAACATGACAATTAGAATGAACAAAGCATGAAAAAATTACTTCATCTTTTCTGCAACCTTAATAGATGGTCATTCAATATCGAGCTACAGATATTCCTGGATCAAACATTTCTATTCATATTTCTATTCACATTTTTAGCTGCCCACATGCACTCCCAACTCTAAGTGAGGAACGAGAAAAACTAGTTTGAGGTTCTATAACTTTCATAACTTCAATCGCTAAATAGGATTTTCCGCAGCATTAACGACCATCAACATTTTATATTCAACGCTCTTCACTGGATCCGGGCGGATATCACACCGGATCCCAGATATTTACACCCACACCCGCCGGATCCCGGATCTTGACCCGGTGCAATCCCTGGTCTATAAGTCTGAGGGCACTGCTAACATTGGTGTTAAAAGCCTGTTACTGTAAAACAGCAAATTTTTGCGGCAACATATTTTCGCGACTGCCGACTCGTGGACTAGTTAGCGAGAACTTATTTTCGCCATTTCATGGTCGTGCACCATTCGCAATATCCATGGTAAGAAATTTTCGCGCGACACTCGACCTCGCGAAATTCGCAAAAATTTGATGCACGCAAAAATGTGCTGTTTTAAAGTATTAAAGCCCGAAGCAGACTTACATAGGCCTCCTTCAATTTTATTTTGCCAGTATACCTGCAATGCAACTCTCATTCTACCTGGCCCATACGTCTCCATGATAGTTCTAAAGAAATTCTTGGAAACTAAATTAAAACAGAAATTATGATAATGTGCATTCTGCTAACAGCAAACAATGATGAAAGTTGCAGCACCTAAAAGCATCAGGAAAACTAAGGCTATTTTATGCTTTAGCCTTAGTGATTCTGGTCATTCTTAGCGTTCTTAGATTTCGGTTTTCTTTTAGTGATTTTCTAACTTTTTATTTTCATGAAATAGAAATTAAAAGTCCAGATTTAGTATGTAGCTCAAAATTGAAACATGTTCTCGTAGTTGGGTTAATTATGCTATGTTCAAAATCCCTTTCTCTCCATATTTGTTGTGACTAAGATTTAAGAATGAACAATACAGTAAAACATCAATTTGATCGAAATTTACGCATTTTTCGGTTCACGGATGCACTGCGCACAACCCTACTTAAAAGACAAACGGCATGTGAAATGAATTGGCAAGACTCTGTCCAGTCCACAGAAATAGATTGTTTATCTGAAGTTGACAAGAATGGAAATTGACTCAAGGTCGCGGCACAGCCGGGGGTTGAGTTTGGGTTGAAGTAAGTTTGGGGATGAATAACCAATGAAAAGCTTAGAAGTACACATGTGACTGATTCTATCCCAATCATACAGTGATAGACATGTGTTTCTAAGTGAAAATGTGTGCGATTTTTGGTTCCTCATTGTGAATTGCACGAAGCTACATTTCCATTCTAGCGATGTTGTTGTTATCTATAACTATGGTCCAGTCAATTCAGATCATAGGAGTACTAATCTGTTTTCAATCAAAATGTCAGATCTAGCACAACGAGAACTATATGGGAAAGTTACAAAACAACAAATAGATTTATGAAGGAAGAAGTAAACATTTAATGGAAATATAGTACGAAAGGCTTTTTTGCACTCGCTTCATTACAACGAGAAAATCCAAGTTGTTAATTGACATTTCACCGTAATTGACTTGGGGTATGTGGGTATTGGAGTATGCAGCTATGAAGAAAGTTGTTCGTATTATCACAAGAAGTTTAATAGACGAATTTGCATTTCTGTTAGAAAAATTCGGATAACTAGTAGAATGGCCTCCAAATAACCTCAAGCCATGATTTGTAACTCATATTCCAAATTGATGACAGAAGAATTAATCACACATCATAAACAACGCTTCATCTTGAAATCCGATGACATAACTAGCAAATACAAATTGCTATAAACGACTGACGATGAGTTGTCGAAGAAGAAATTTAATCAGAAGCTAACTCAGCAAACTAAATCTGTGAAACCTTTTAATGCCAACTACGAAACAATTAAACGAAGTATCTGTAAATTTTTATTTATGAATTGCTGACACGATTTACCTCAGAAAACTAGAATGATAGTTTTACTGTCTTAATTGCTTTTAATTTGCAGAATAAATAAAGCTCTAACCGTTTGAAATTTCGAACTACTCCACTCCTGCCACACATGACAAATGCCGCTTGATGCTGTGGGCAACAAGGTTAGGCAAAACTTTGGGCTAGTTTGACTCCCAAGTTAACCACAAACTTGGTTTAAAAAAAGCCCCAATACCCAAGCCGAAGGTTGAAAAACTTGGGTTGTGAAGCCCTTATCTAGCTGTCAGATCTTTCATTATACAGCATGTGTATCATATTCCTCAGTACTGACAGGTAAAAATTCTTCAGGCTTGGTCCTCTTCATAATCTGTCAAACATCGCAGCTAATTAGATTCTTTATCTTAGGATATGACATGCGTGTATCATGCGTGTCATCAAGATCCTATCTTACATCAAAGCGCTTGTTGTCATGATTTTATGATCATATCCGCGTAAGAGCAAACAGTAAAATGAAGGGATGCGCTGCGGTACAAGGAAAGGAATATTCAAGACGCTGTACTATCTTGCTCGGTACTGTATCCCTTTGTATTGAAAAGGGAACAATTGTGCTTCTTTAATCGAGCCTATGCATCTTGAAAGTATATATCGACCTATATATATCACGCTAAGTAGAACTTTTCTGTGAATTTTTAAATAATAGTATGTGGCGTCTTGGGTACCGTTCAAGGGAAACAATTCGTCACCGTGACGAATGCTCCTAATATCGTACCTTTCCAGTTTACACTGCATATTTGAATCGATAGGATTAATCCAATACACTGCATACTGGAAAGGTGCGATAAAAGGAACATACGTCAGGGGACGAAGTTTACCAACGAAATGGAACGAAATTGTTCCTCTTAAACGCTCTCGAAGACACCTCATGCTATTCTTTAAAATTCATAAAGATACACCTTAAAGACATTGTTCGATGCATAAGTTCGACTTAAAGGACACAATTGTGAAATTTTACGCAAAGAAAGTTTGAAACTGACCGTCTTAGGGGCATGTCACGCAAAGCAAATGGACTACCTAAAACCGATAACGAGAATCCCCCTTTGCGTGATATCGCTTCGTTCATCGGTTACCCTACTTAAAATGCGAAAGCAATTTTATCCAAGATCCTTAGGCCAAATACGACAGAATCTAACAATCGAATGAAGAGCTTTAAGGAAATCTGTGACATTAGAAGCAAACATATTTCCAATTCAAATATTATGGTCAATTATGATGTCAAAAACCTATCTATTCAGCTCCATACCTGTGCAATGAGCGCCATACAAAGCCTTCGAGGCGATGAATTTCTGTGCTTCCGTGCGAATCTAAGCCTGGACGAGATTGAGAAACTTCTGCACTTATGCGTTGACTCAACCTAGTTCTCAAAAGAGGTTCTACAAGACGTCAACATGCCCGATAGGATCACCGTCATCACCATCTTTATGCGAATCATTCATCAAAGCATTCGAGAGGAAGGTTCTGCAAAGCTTCAACTCTCCCTTTCTGCCGCTATGCTGGTGACACTTTTGTCATTCTGCAGGATGGTAAGGAAGCTGAATTTCTCAATCACCTCAATTTTTCGAGATGAAATTTAGTTCACGGTGGAGAAGGAAGAGAATAACTGGTTTCAATGATGTTTTATTACAAAGAAAAGACAACAAAGTACAATAGTATGCAACGTAGATCGCAAACCAACAACAACGAACACTGTCTTGCACGCAAACTCACATTATCCATTCAATGTCAAGACTGGTATCATCAAATCCCTCGTACATGAAACCAATACCATTTGTGAATCTCAATATTTGCACCAAGAATTAGAAATTTTACGAAGAGTGTTTGCATCTGATACTGAGCAAACTTTGTCTGGAAGGTTATGACCGTGAAATCCAGTGATTGAGTCGAAGATTCTGACGACTAACAACACCACAAAATATCCAGAGGCATGCGTTTTCCGCGGCTAGCGAAAAATGCGAAATTTTGCCTTGGAGGTGGAAATTGCGGAATTCTACTAATTCAACCGGATATTGCGGAATTCTAGTATATACAGCGGAAAGTGCGGAATTGTGCGTTTCAATTTATGTTATTTGATTAAAATTTGTCGAAATGTGGTCCAATCCAGTTGCGGCCGCCGGGCAAATCACGACAATAGGGGACAATGCGGGAATAGCAGGCCTGGGATTTGACTAGTCTGTTGAAGTACTCAAGAGACGGCATGATGCGACAATCTTGTGTGTGCTCAACGATTTGATTAAGAAATTTTCATATTACCGCGCATGTGGCCTAGAGGAATTGATGAGACATTGACAAGAGTAATGACTAATGACGTAGTTGACTTTTGAGCTAAACACTTGGAAAAAAACACTGCGTCGCAAAATTATATTTACTCACAATAGAACATGTCGAGTTAAGATGTTATCAGATTTCATTCTATCATTTATGTCTTAAACCAAAACTGCCCAAACTAACTTCCATTCGATAGAAAAATTTTTCCCTCTGGGGAAGGTTGTTATTTTGTGTCTTAACACACAATCATGAATTAAAAAATAGTTGGCATTACAAAACTACAAGAATCAGTTTGTGTTTTATAATGAATAATGGGCAGCAGAACTTAATCCTTTTTATATTACACCAAATGATTTCAAATCTCCACTTTTTTACAAGTGATGACATAAAATCATTTTAAATTTGACAGAAATCTATTGGGATAATAATGCGTTGCATTTTGATATGACTGAAAATCAACCCGTACAAGAAATAAGGGTTTACAACATGACACATCGAATTCATTAAGTCAAAGAAAAAATTAATGAAGGTTGTTATGCACACTAGTACAGAATTGTAAGAAAGAATTTGATCGACGTTTGGTGTGAACAACGGCCAAGACTAAATGGTGGGAATGGTTGATGAGACTTTGGGAGAAAAGATAAGGATATTAGATAAAGAGTCCATCATGTATCATGCATTGTGAAAATTAAAGAAACAGTTTCATGTTTTAGTAATACAGAGATAAACATTACATACACCGAACGAACGTGTAGATGACAACTTCTGACCTCGAAAGTTGAATACATTTTCTCATAAAGAATCGGCTACATGAAAACACAAGTGACATCAGGCCAATGACGAACAGTGATTGGTCAATTTACTGATTTCAACTTAGTTGCCTTTAGCGTTTACAAAATGTGGAATTCAGCCGAATCTTACTCTTCGAGCCGCGGAATTTCAAATTTTTGGCGGTGGAAAACGCATGCCTCTGACTATATCACTTTACATGTCAGAGGAGGCAGTGAAAAGTTGAGGCGTATTTAAAAACAACATGGTTTCCATAGTGTTTAAGTCCGCACCATCTCTAAGTAGTCTACAAGCAAAGGTCAACAAGGATCAAGGCGACGACAGACAGGCAGCATCTACCAAATACGTTGTAGCAAATGCTCAATGTTTTCCATTGGTGAGAGCGGTCGAAAGACAAGCACAAGGATGTCGGAACACCAATGAGTTATCAGAAATATTGACTGCGGCAAATCGGCGATGGCAAAGCACGTTCATGAATGTCGACAAAACCCCATCTTCCTTCCATCATCTTGTATGAAGAATCGTGGTATGACAGAAAGTCAATGAGGCGGTTTACATCGATTCGAATCGTGAGCCCGCCTATAACAGGGACTCTGGGTTTAAAATTAATTATGTTTGGAGACCATCTCTTCATACGCATTACGCATAGATCATGCTTTCAGTTGAACCGACTCTCTTCCTAAGTTTTTACATCTTTTCCTATTTATGCGAGCATTAGCATGTATAAATATTGAGTCTTACTTGGATTGGATTTTCAATTGAAGTTCCAATTTTGTAAATATATATCTATCACGAATTGTACTGTGTCTGTCGCCCTCACTTGCATGTTTAAGGTCTGCAGCGTTGACAGCCATTGAAAGCTTGCATTTTGCAATATACTTTCATAACGCAACTAGTGATTTTCCGGAAATAAAATCTGTCTAATGTATGAGTTTTACACGACAAGCTAAGTCTATTCATTGAATACTAAGTACATGAAGTAACTTTATATACATATGTTCAAACTTAATGAAGTTTACATGTTTGGATAGGTGATGAAAAGAACTGCTGAGTAGCATCCTTTTTTTAGAAAAATCAATTGGCCAACCCCTTAAATCATGTACCAAAGGAAATTATAAGGTTTTTCTTTAATTTATCCTGCTGACCACTACTGATTACATCAGAAAAAACTGATATGGCAAATAAAACGTTGGAATATGTGCTTTAATGTTCATAGATTTTGAATTCAAGTGCAAATAGTATCGTATCACTTGTATCTGTGTGACTTTATTAATTATGTCTTATCTCTATTACTCAAGCGTAAAATGGAATTAACGTAATGAATGTAAGAGGATTACTCCTGCTGTACGAATCTTGGAAGCATGTAAGTCTAAAAACATAATGCACTAAGTTCCAATCATTGAGTACTTTCAATATACAGTAGTCTATAACTAAGTGTACATGTACCAGTATTTGATTTTAGCTTTCATGCGATGAAACTCAAAATTCGGTCCATGAAACGGATATTCGGTCCGTCCCTAGTTTGGACCATAGAATTTCACCCTGCTTCCCACTCTTGTGACGCTGTAACTTGCACAGATGGGAAAAGTCTTTCATCGGAAGAGTGTGTATGTGATTTATTAACTAACTTGACGATCATTAACTGTCATATAGTCTAAGCTTTTTGACCAGACGTCCAGAAAAACAAGTTCTACGCAATAGGACTGTTTTGGCTGCTCATTCATTTTGTAATAATAATTTGTTAATGCAGCTAAGCACAAATAATTCGCATTAATATTTGTCCCAAATTGCATGATTGTTCTTAACATTAGGACTGACTAATGCAAAATAGAAGTATTTCATAGCTACGCTACTACAAACTTAAGCTTGCGATGCCTCTTGCAATAATTCAAATCCCAGTAAATCAAATAATCTACATTGATCTATTTCACAGTAACAAAATTCACCAAGAAGTAATGCAGACGCAAATACACTTTATAAGAAAAATCAAACAAACAAAAACTACAAGCCAGCATGATTACCTTCTATAACAAGCAAGCAGCATGCATAGGAAACAGAAAGATTCCGAAGAAAATGTGGGAAGTCATCAAAGCCATATAGGAGACATCAATTGAATTAAGCATGCCTAGCACCTTATTCATATGTTATTGATTTTCACATTGACTATATCAATTGTTTGCGAATAACGATTATCATGATTAACTCGTGTATATTTGTTGCAACTCGTAAGTGAATCAAATACAAAGGCACGTGAATATAATGAAAGTGTGAATGTAAAAGTATAAATAAAAGCATTGAAAAATATATCAGCTATAGTTAAAAGAATAGACGGTGAAGGATAATTTAAATTAATGACTTGTGGCTGCGAATTAAATACACAGGCAGTAGGACTGCCGTCGGATTTTACCGAGTCGAAAAACCTAGGCCAAAATCCAACTATGTGCTAAAAGCAGAAGAATAGACAGAAAAAAGATGTCATATCTTCGTGAGATTTATACATGAACGGAATCAAAAAGAATGCGACACCACCCAAAAAATCATCAAAATTTCAAACCACAGTAGACAGTAGCCTATCATAAAAATCGACAGCTATTGCAGTCGAAGAAAAGGCTGTGTGATCTAAGAAGCAACAATGACATCAAATGGACACTCAACCAACAATAGAAACAAATATCAAACATGCACGGAATATTGCGCAATTACCAGACAGTATAATGCATGTGACTGAAGTTGACATTAAGGGTTCAAGAGAAAAGCACTTATAGCGTATCATCCTATTGATTGAAGGTGAACGCAGTCCGATTTTACAAAAGGCCATATGTTCATTTCTGCGAATATTCTGTGATTTCACATGACAAATCATTAATTCGATCGTTCTTGATGGTAAATTCTCAAATTATAATCAGGTCATGCAACGAACACTACTAATCATATACATTGCATCATTTTCATCGTCTCACCGATCTTCGGAGAGTGAGATGTTCTATTTATCTACTAGGCACCACAACCCAAAGCAAACAAATTAGTGAGTATTTTCATGATTGAGCTGCTTCCAAACATTGATGGTAGTCCTCAAACAATGACAGCCATTTTTTGGTCAATGCCAATACCTAATGTCACTCCAAGCGCTAGGGTTTCAGTCGTCCCTTAGTGAAATAGGGGCGTGTATCTGTCTCGATTCATCAGTCGTTATGCAATGCATTGCAGTAACCGATAAACTCTTCCTTAGAGATCAAACGATGTTATTATTATCACTGTCACAAGACCGCAAATCTGCGCAAAACGGCCTGACAGATACTTAGCATTCATGTAATACGTGCGAAAATGAAACGTATTGCTATTGCTATGCGACAAACCATACATAGCAGATGACGCGTCAATAAATTTGAAAAATGTTGGTAAACTCCTATCAACTTTTTCTTGCTACGTAAGTGACTTTACTTTAACTTAAGCCGGATTCACAATGGCGTGTGTATACACAGTGTATAATATTTATTCCCTTGTGTGCACACAGGACCGCTGCAAGTACAAACAAGGGGCTTGTGTATACTCACAGAGGGCAAGAGATTTTATACATAGCGGGGGGTTGTGTGCACTTTCACAGAATTTAGCAGAATCCAACTTCTGCAGCGCACACAACGTCCGCAACCAATCAAAATCACTGATTCGGTATTGGGAAGGTGAGAATGACAATATTGACAGTGCGATAGATTCATTCAGTGGATTAAGTCATGTCGAAATCTGAGACGCCCAAGCAGCTGGATGTCAGAGAGAGAAAGAAAAGACAATTAGAAGGCGATGAACATTTGATTAATGTGGTGCTATTTTGTTCGATACAAATCTTGAAGATTACAAAGACATCAGGAAAAAGGGATCTGCATGGACAGCAGTCGTTAAAGAACTCGGGCTCGAGACTGGTAAGTAAAATCGTTCGTTAATTCACTGTAGTGATCATGTCATTACATGAGCTAGAACCAATTTCAAGCTTTCATCTATGTCGCAGCACATGGGTTTCCACCTAATATGTTTTATCACCTAAATGATTTACAAATTGCTCATGTGAGATGTTTATCATTAATTTTATCAGCGGCACTTCTCTAATTTGTTAAATAAGAGAAGGGTGGACAAGTGGCTTTAGCGCAAGAGAGTACTAAATTTTCTTTCCGTCGGAAGATAGCAGACATGAAAGTTTAAAAACCATGTGAAGAATTCCAAACCGCTGAATATTTGCACAGAAGAAATAAAGAAATCAGCAATCATTGTGGGTTGGAAGATAGATGAACAGAGTTCCAAAATATTGTCCAAACTAATATGATTATCTGAATCCCAAGATCGTCAGGATTCCCAATATGCCTTCAGAAAACTGTGATAATCAACATTGAATTATCATGTATTTAAAACATGCAAAACAATGATGATTATTGAAGTAAAAAAGACATTGCTATAGGTAGTTTACAGCCTAACCCGATTCGGTTATTGTATGTAAGCCTACTTGTATACTTGAATATGAATCCGATTATTTCAAGCATTCACTTTATTTCAGACTCCATCGATGATTGCAAAGCAAGGTTTCGATTCTTAAGAGGCGAATACAGCAGAATAAAGAGAGCTCTTAAAACTACAAGAGGAATGCCTGCCGCACACAAGAAGCTGAAAAGTGAGGATTACGTTTACCGACACATGAGTTTCTTGGATGGATGCATACAACCAAGAAAGTAAGCACACTTACATGTAGGCCCTATATTTTCTTATATGTAGTCCTACATGTGGATTACCTAAGGAAAAACATCCAGAGATAATTTACATCTAGAACGGCTGCATAATGATGTCAAAATTGTCAAAATCGTCAAGAAATTGGACGTTCATTTTTTTATACCGCTTTTCTTTTTAAGTTATGTCTTTGCATCTGTTTATTGATGTAATCTGAGTTGAAATACATAAAAGAGTAACACTTATAATTAGCACGTGCTAATTCTGTAGTGTTGCTCTTTTTGCGATAGTCAATCCTCCCTAGGTTAAATGTATTAACACTATCGGATGGAATTTATCGCACTTTATAAATGTCGCTTTAGTAAATTAGGGAAATGTTGATTTATAAATGTACAGCATCCTCAGAAAATGTACAACATGTAGTTATGAATTCCTCATTCCAATTTTTCAGAACATCGTCCAATATCCCCAGCCGATCACAAGCTTCTGAGCAAATGGAGACAGAATCTGAGAATGAATCCGACAAGGAAAACTGCGAGACCTCACTTACTGCGGAACCTGAAATTAAGAAACGGAAGGTCGATCGAGTTGATCAACTTTTAGGTACTTGTGAGAATATCCTCAGAAGGAATGAGACAGACGAATGCACCCATTTCTCCAACTAGTAAGTGGCCTGGATCCCGATAATGATATTTGTGACAGTTAAAGCACTTCTTTAAACACAAGAAAAAATAAGCATTAATAAAATATGACATTACAAAAATTGGGCCAGTAGGCCTATAAAAATAAACGAGGATAGTTCTGAGTTCATCTGATTGTTTTGGCCCATTTCATGTTTGAGAACGTAAATGTACATTAATAAGTGATTACCATGTAGCAGAATAACAACTTTTCGATGTAGCATATATTTAATTTCCATTTTATCATTGGTACGGTATTTTTCTTGATTTTCATTGCACTGTGTCATCTGCTCTTCGAAGCATGGAACCTCGGACGAGGCAGTTTGCAATATTCAAAATTCAAGAGCTCGTCTATGCGATACAGCGTGGTGACACCTTGCCGCTCAATCCATGTTCAACTCAGCCTTCAATGAGTCGTCCACCATCCTGGCCCCAACCATCTACTCCAACTCAAACGTCGTAGGCCCAACCATCTACTCCAACTCAAACGTCGTGGCCCCAACCATCTACTCCAACTCAACCGACGTGGCCTCAACCATCTTCTCCAACTCAACCGATGTGGCTTCAACCGACTCATTCAGTTGAATCTAATTATTGTCAACTTGACTGACCGTATTCATCTTTCCCACAAACGATTTGTCAGTTGTTCAGTATCATGACAGGTTTTAAATACAAATAGTGACAGGAACATTATTCATTTCTATTGTTGCAAATCGTATGTACAAATGATAGTTTATCATGCATGTACAGATGAATTGATATTTTGGCAATCTGACAGGAAAGCCTTTCAAGGTTCCGCGAAAATTTATTGAAGTAAGACACGTTCTGGAATAATAGGTTGCAAAACTATAGTTAAGATAGGATCTTTTTCGGGACCGAGATATATTATCATTGAATTGAATGACAATACTTTACAAGCCTGTATAAGAGGTTTTGCAATATCAGAGATTTCAATAAGACAGGTTAGACTGTACAGTATACATGTATGTCTAATGGAGAGTTATAAGCTAGCTGTCATGCGATACAATTCAATGACGATATTTAGAGTAACGCAGACAGAACTTCATTTCCTGAAATTATGTAGGCTGTATTAGAGTAATCAGGATAAAGATATCTTCAACTGAGGAACTTATCTTGTCATGGTACTCTGCCAGTCGCACTGCTGAAATATTTCGCAAACTGCTCACGGATTTGAAAACTTTGTAGATTGTTGTTGTTCGATCCGACACGTCCACAACTGGTTACACCAGACGTAGTAACATTCCGCCACTCACCAGGTAAGATAGTTCCAGCAGTGGTCTCAACATCACAAAAATTGCGTGGAACGTACTTAGCATGTGACGGATCACCAGTACTGTTCTCAACACGAAGGAAGTTATGCAATGCAATAGCTGCCTTAATGTATTTTTCACAGTTTTCGATCTCAGCATTCATTGGTCGATGAAAAATTCTCCATCGGGCCACTAAGATCCCAAAACAATTTTCGATTACACGTCGAGCTCTTGACAGACGGTAGTTGTAGATTTGTTCATGGGGAGGTAGCTTTCTAGAGCCTCTTCCAGGATAGGGTCTCATCAAATATTCTTTGAGTGGGAAAGCTTCATCACCCAAAATCACATAAGGTAGAGAAGTATCCGTACCTGGAATAGTAACCGAGTTAGGTAAGTTCAGTGTTCCGTCTTCCAAAGATACGAATAAATTTGAATTCTGGAAGACACTTCCGTCACCCTCTCGTCCTGTTGCTCCTATATCCACATAAGTGAATTTATAGTCAGAATCACACATTGCCAATACCAACAAACTGAAAAATGTTTGTAATTATAAAACGTCGAGCCACTTCGTACGGAACACTGAATTCTGAAGTGCTTCCCATCCAAACTTCCGACACAGTTAGGAAAGTTCCAACGTGTTCGGTAACCAGCTTCAACGTCGCGCCATTCCTCTTCGGATTCCGGACAACGAATGTAAGATGGAGATAATAGTTCCCAGATTACATCACATGTTTCACTTAGTAGGTTAGAAATGGTAGACCGGCCACGATGAAACCGAAAGGCAAGTTCCTGCTGAGAACAACCTGTCGCTAAAAATACCAAAGTAATCGTAAGTCTCTCTTCTGGTGAAACAGGCTCTCTCAGACTGGTTTAGTGTAGTCGATGTTGAATTTTCGAAAAAAGTAATTCAAATTTTTCGGGAGTCATTCGATGGTATGAGAAGTACATCTCAGGATCGTTAGACTCCAGGTGTGGTATCAGATGAATATACTCGCTGTGCTGCATTCGAAGTTGGAATGCAGGGCGCGTTGACCATCGACGTTTTCTTTTTCGACGAGTTTTTCTGGCTTCTTTAATAGCTAGAAGGATCACAGCTACCTTAGCTACTTCCGTCTTCGACGCTGTCATGATTCATGCAACCAATGCAATCAAAGTGAAAAGATTCCGATGTATCATCTATCCCTCTAAAAACTGTT
The DNA here is from genome assembly GCA_907163375.1 of Prostheceraeus crozeri. Taxonomy (NCBI): domain Eukaryota; kingdom Metazoa; phylum Platyhelminthes; order Polycladida; family Euryleptidae; genus Prostheceraeus; species Prostheceraeus crozeri. The sequence continues at coordinate 94,507 of CAJQUW010007054.1, read as the reverse complement.
CATGTTTCGATTGGTGGCGATCCCTGTGAGTTAACACACTATTGTGAACCGTTTCACCGTTGCAGTTGCTCACAGGATCGAAATTGAAATTACACACAAGGTAATGTGTATCCACACAATGTCTTGTGTGCGCACACTGTGAGTTGATAAGTGTGTGTATACACACGCCATTGTGAATCCGGCTTTATACTACACATTCTCCCTTTATGCTTGTGAAAATACAAGCATCCAGCTGCAAAACAGTTACATCATCATGATTTACAAGCACTAGTTTGTGGAAGCAATGAAATCAAAAGATTGCTGAATTTATTACTCCTTTTATAATTCATGTCTAAAAATGCGATGTTCAATCATTAATTATCTCAAATCAAAGATAAAAATGCATTTTGCTTTCAGATTATTCATTAGTGAACTGAGATGTAACTCAATTCTACAGCAGCATTGTCAAAACGATAAACTAAAAGCAAGTGTAAATGCTTGATGTCTTTGAAAGAAAAATTCACTGAATCCCCACTCTGGGATTCATCCCAGCTCCCTATAATGTACCAATATATTTAGATTCATTTTATCTTTTTTTCTAGCAATATTAAACGCACAATACATTAGCACACGTCAAAGGATAAATTAATTTCATTTCCTTTTATCAAAACATTTTATTTTTTAAGAATTTAGCCTTGCTATTGATATTTACTTCTCTTGAGCTTTCGCCAATAACGGCCTTCTAAAAGTATAAGTGAAAATTTATGAAATGCAATTAAAAACGCAACTTATTCATAGAAGAATCATACGTCAAATTTACTGCTTAGATCCAACGAACACCTCTATACAGTCCCAGCTCGCAAAATTGCCCACCCCGATTCACTGAAATATAGCGTTCACTGAAGGTGATGTGCACTTCTATGACGCTCTCTGCATTCATGAGCCTACCAGGTACAAACTATGAGAATTTGAAATCCCCAATCTCGCAATGTCAAGAGAACATGTCGATCATATGTACCAATCGGCCATAGATTTCGATGGTGGTAATCAAAGTCACCCGTTTGAAATTTAATGATAATTAGGTAGTTAAGAGGCTGACGTGCATAAGCGACTCGGATGCAGGTTGGCCTCTTGGATCTCATTCGATAGCTATCTCAACCATAGGCTTTCATCAATGTACGCTTTTCTACCTGTGCGTTTCGGAGTAACCAGTTTGCCATTCGTATTCTGTTAGCTTTCACTATTGCTGAATTTCGTTTGTCTGGCACATAACGTACTAGTTTCAACGTTATCAGATTCGGTCCAACACTTTGGCAGCCGAATTGTCCCGGATGTTCACCTTTTCTGGGAAGCGAAGTCGCAACTCAGCAATTGTTTGTACCAAAGTGAATTCAGGATGCTCCTCAGTGACACAAAGACGTTCTCCATCCAAACGAGGATTCCTTGCATCACCTCAGTTCTCAAAATGGTGGAAACTGTATTTGAGAAGAAACAGCAAATTGAGAAGAACCAATCTAAATAGGAGGGGCTTTTTATCTGTGGGTGGGGCTATGCATGTCTGAGGTCGCTGCACTGAACGTGTAATTGAATGGGAATTAAATAGTAAAAATTCTGAAATGATTTTTTGTTATTTCTATTGATTAGGTAAAGAAAAACTTTGATATCATTTTTCTTTGTTGCTGTTGCTGTTTATAAGTTGAAATTATTGAAATAATGTTATTTTTCAGCCTTTCTACGCACTGAAAGTACAACTGAAGTGCGTAGAAAGACTGAAAAATAACATTATTTCAATAATTTCAACTCATAAACAACAACAAAAAAAATTATAAAATAGTTAGGAAATATTCTTTTGCATTTGGTTGATATCGATGAAATATTTTCCATGATCAATGTGTCTCGATGAAGGTTTCGGAGTTGCAACGTGTTAGTGAATTTTTTATAGGGGGCGAAACCCTCTCTAGACATCCCCCCTGTTCCCCCATGTCTATGAGCTGTAAACTTAACGGTTACTTTTGCATGCAGACCTCAAAAGCTAATTTAGGAACATCGGACTTGGCCGTCAGCTGATGGTGAACTAAATCTAGTACTTGCGTTCTAGTCCTTACATGTAGATTACTGCTGTATGAAATTTGTACGATTATTTTTTGCTGAAGCCAGAAAAAATTGAATGACACTGCTTTGCGACTGATGACATTACTATGAAATTTCAAGTTTCACTTCTCGAAAATTCGGTTTCAAGTTTTGCACATGGCATCAGTCGTGTTATCGAATATTTCTAGCAGACTCATGCTCGTATAAAACAGTCATCTTTATAACAACTATTTACTAGCGCATATTTCCATGTGACGCATATTAGCGACATACTAGTACGTAAAACCAAATTATAAGAAATAGCTTTAAATTCCTACGGTGCTACCAAGACTCCTCCGATAGATCTCGTGTCAGGAGTCATTGAATAGCAGATACGCACATAATGCTGAAGTAGTAACGGTACTTGATAGGATTAAATGTCCTTTCTCTGATAGTTTGCATAAGTAAAACAAACTCACATTTGCGGCGCACTTATCCACTTCAACCTACGTAAAACCTTAATACAGTTCTCATTTTCCAACCGAAACATTTCTTAAAAGCATGCAGTAACACATTGTTTCAATTCAGATAAAGCACCATAGTATTATTTTAGCTTATAAGTTAATTAAATACACTAAAAGCCGTTAGTTCGCATAGGAGCAAAGTTCTCAATTCTCCAAAACACGAGATTTTGTCAATCGATTTCTCCTGATTTGCGAATTCGAATGTGTAATATTATATTTCCTTATGCACCTTGGCTCACTCTAAATTTCATTTAATACCAAACAGATCCGCAAAACAACTTTTTACCAATGAACACTCTTATTTGCTACGCACGCATGAAGTTTCTAAACATGCGAAGTAATCAGAAGTCAATCAATGATGCAAATATTTATGTTAAAAGTCAATACTAGTGTTTCGGCTGGATTCAAGTAGAGCTACTCGTTGTCCTGATATTATCGACCATACAAAAACTACTCTCTCTTCTTTCAAGAGGAATTTTTATTCATTCAATTTCGTAATATTTATTCAAAATCCTATTTTTATGCATTTCGTATTGCTTCCGCTGGTTCAACCAAAATAAATTAAATGCGTCTCCTATAACTAGGCGCGATTTTAAACATAGCATTTGTTTAAACGAACACTAACCACGTGAACATTACATTTTCCTACTCAATCCAGTTGTAGGAATCCAATAGATTTTTTTGGAAAAGTATCTGGGTTGAGAGTCTGATTACTCAAGTCGCTGAAAAGATCTTTCAACTTCCTCGAATTACAGTTTCATGCGATACATCAATGCATCATAGTTGCTCATATTCTCTCCCACCATTGCACGCAACTCAATCAGCTCTTTGAACCGTCTAATGTGCGTTTGCAGTTATGAATTCTTTACTTGGCGCTTTTATCTCTTGACTTTTCTGTGCCAAATAGAGAATTCATGAATAAAAATTACGAGCATGTGTTTTAGGAAAGGAAAAACATGAGATATCACGATCAAAGTCACTTCATTTATGTTCCCTTTGCGAGAACACAACTAGCTGTGCACTTCTTGATCATGACTAGCTCTAGCAAGGACGGAATGCCATAGATGGCTTTGAGGGTGCGCATCGCTTTGACTTGGCTTCCATCTCCTGCCATTCAAATAACGTCCAGTCTTCTACGGTTTTTCAAACTGAAAATGCATGTTGGCCTATGTATGCATCTCCAGTCTGATGAAAAGGAAGACGCTTCAAATCGCTGGCTCAGAGCAAAAACATCGCATCTGACATTGACCTTAGCAGGATATTGTTGCGCTACGCTTCCGTATTACCCAAAATAAAAGATGGAAAATGATTAAACAACTTTATTGTTTAATGTGAGTTTAAAATAAATATAAAGGGCAGGTGATGGTCCTTAAAAGGACCTTTTCAGCGTTCACGTCAACACAATGTTATAAGTCCAGGAGATCATCAACACCAAGAGTTCAGCAGCAGCAGAGTCTCGGGGATTGATAGGTCACTGTCACCACACTTCAGCCGCCTTTGTCGCACTTGATTTGCCTCTGCGCTTTACTAGCAGGACGCTGATCGATTGTCTTCTGCTCGGCCACCCTTGCCGCGATTGTTTGTCCTCTGATCCGCCTCTTCCTCACTCGTAGCGGGATGTCGACTGACTCGCGTAAAAGCGTAAAAAGCTATTGTGTGTCGCTGACTCTTCAACTATTGTTTATGAGGGATCACGATGAGCTTCATTATACTGACGTCACCCTGATGTCGAGAGCTGGCGTAACGCTGATCTCACTCGAATCAATAGATTTGCCTGCCGTCAATGAACGAAAAAAAATCATGTCTAACTGAAGACTTGTAAGAATGAAGACTCACAACAATATAAATGGATCAAACACTATGATCCTAAAGATAAATCAAAAAATTGACTTCGGTACCTATACCTACATGTATGAACCAGCTTAATTTTCTTTATGATTAGGATCACAAGTCAATATCCACTTGTCTCTGAATTAGGTAATATCAGATACAATGTTTTTGCTCTGAGCCGGCGCATTAGAAAATGAATCACGTCTCATTTTATGAAAAAATCGAATTCCTTCGAAAGCTCCACATCGAAAAAAAGTTGTTAAAATTATGTTTGCGGCTTAAGTAGACAATGAACTTTCATACGTTGTTTTCAAAGTGATCCCATTACAAGGTTTCTTTCATGCATAAAATATTTTAAGACGACCTTAATATGTCACTGTGCGAAAGCTCAAACATATCGTAGTGATGACGCACTCCGCTCCAAATAGAATAACAACACATATAGCTGACAACAAAACTTAACTCTCATGAGATATTAAAAACATTAAATATTTTTGCAAAACAAATCCGAATTAGGAAACATACGGTGCAAATGTCTAAGACGATTGCCAATGACTATGTTGGATTAAGCATCGGGAAATGTGGAGTTTCAACGTTGAAAGTATTTAAAAGAAAGGAGTAGATCCATCCATTGACTAGAATTGTTGTACCATCTCCAGCTCTTTTACTATCGACGAATTCTTTTCAAGTCAAGTCCGCCGGTTTTCATTACTTCTGCCTCAATTCTGCACATTTGATCTCCATTTGTCAAGAACACGTCTATGTACAAATTAATACACCAAAAAAATCAGTTAACTGATATTTATCACTTATTCGTAATGGCTTCAATCTTTAAATGAACTAGTTTCATTGTAGCATTGCTTCCACACTTATCTAAGGTCATGACCACCATCACAGTAACAGATTGCGGTGTTATCATGGTGAGTTAATTCGACGACTGCTTGCTCGAAGCTCTTCAAAGGGTACCAGGTGGCTAGTCGAAATTCATGATAGAATGGATAATCAATCTGTAAATCAAGTACTTCTGACCAATTCTTCAAACATGGAAAACAATGTCTATTTCTTTATCAGTGAATATTTAACTGTTATTTGAAATGCCGGTACAGTTTCAACCGGTCTCGAATTAACTGCAATACATTCAATTCACTTCACTTCAATCACGTCATAACTGGTCCTAAAGTTCACCGATTTCGACGAGCTAAACATCAAAAGAATGCTCAGAGAAAACTCTTTCTCCTCGAGCCAGATTCATCGTTATGCTCACATGCTTCCCTATTGAAGAATTGCGATTTCTAAAAGAGGTGATTTTGATATTTTGACCACTGTTCAGTCTACAGTTACAGATGCTAGTGCATAATAGCTCATTTAAAAGCTGCAAAAATAAGCTTTTTAATGGTGTATATATGATGTGATTGAAAAGTAGGGGAATCGATTGAAGTTTGACATAATTTAGGTCGTCCGTCTTTTTATGATCAACTCCGCAGTGAGCATCAAAAGTTAATAATTAGAATCTTAGGTGAAATGAATTATACATGGTGCATGAAAACATGACCATGTACAGTGACATTGTACTGTATACAACTTCGATATTAGTAGCATAAGTCAATATGATCTTTCTGATGCCCAACTGTTGTCTATTATGTTGTTAATGCAGCAGTAGTTGGTAAAGATCATAGATCGGATGATTCATGAATAGATGGATGCGAATAGATGAGTAGTATATACATGTAGTAGATAGTAGGTGATATAAATGAGAGCAGATTTTACATTACTGAAAATCAAATATGCTGGGAAGAGCTGTGCTTCGAAACGGCAGAGAATGACACTTTTTGACATTAGCCTTGAACTAATGGCACTGAAGTATCGAATACATCAGGGTTGTAGTGAATTAAGTGACTTGGTGCATTTGAAAATGAAGTTCTACCTCTGTTCGGCGAAATATTCGGCCAAATGACGAAAGAGATAAATGTTAAAACTCGCGGCAACGCACTTCCTTCCAAAACTCCTTATTGCTTCGCTCAAATGAAAATGCATGAAACCCTAATACACTGAAATAACAAAATGTATGCCTACTTTCTAATGCTAGTGCATTTTACCATGTGTTCATTATAGTGTTTCGACAGTCGACAGCTTTGAAGGCTATCTAAGTTTCTAAGAGAATCTAAGTTTTGAAATCTCTAAAAGATGATCAATTGTGAAAGCAAAAATTGTTTTAAAATTTTATCTTTACCCATTGATAATTGCAGACATAAGGGCGCGGATGGATATTTAAAATACAATTCAATGATGCAGTTGTTTATTGTACAACTAACATTTATATTGTTTTCATACATTTGTTAATATTTTTTATATTGAAGATTTGTTGATTCCTATATCTTAAAATACAAACGGCTTAGATCATTGGAGAATTCAAACTCTATGTGCCAGATCAAAAATCTAGCTAGCGAACAAAAACAACTTGCTGCATAAAATTTAAAGTTTAAGATAAAATTATTCCATTCACTCTTTTTTTATGATTGATTTAAGATCACATGACAAAATATGAGCAATTCCCCTAAAAGTAATGATGACGCAATACAAAGTACGATAAGCATTTCGTGCTTCATTGATGCTGTAATTCATGAATACAAAATATAATTCAGCAATCTGTCTTCATGAAAATCATGTAATCGCATCACTAGAATCTATTGTTTATCATCTATCAAAATTATGTTCATTACATTTGATGAGGTCAAATCAGAGTAACATCTTCCATCTTTAAGGATATGTTATTTTGCCGAAAGTTAAATTATGTTATTTCATCAGATTTAAGTTACAGCAAAGAATATTAAAGCTTTTCCCATGAATGTGATATCACCAGAGAGGATCTAACATTTAATGTCAGAAATCACGGATAATTCCACGCAATCCATTTATAACACAAATTTCATTAACTAAACAAAGCAGCTCCATGCTTTGATGGAGACTGATTTAAGCGTCTCCTTGGTAACCACTTGCATGAAAATCGCATCTTCTGCCTCCAAAGTTAGATTGCAAATTCACAGTGACTGGGTCGTGGAAACAGTGAGTGGGAAAACATCGAAGATATTTAATTCAGAAAAACAAACCCCATCGTCAATGGACATAACATTTCATTCCTCTTATCTTTTAGTTTCCTTAATCCAAGGAAAGTATTTAGATGCTTTGGAAAATCAATCAGAATGAAATATTTGTCAACTTTGTACCCAGCTTATTTGCTGATCATGCAAAACTAAAGACGATAGAACTAACTTCACTCGATTTCGGTGGCAAAAATTTAAATGCTGACCTCAAGGACACACGGACCTCTCACAACGCAGTTAGACCGTACGCGCCAGACCTTGTCTGGATTTGTCAAAATTCACTTGGCAATGTCATTCAATGCATATTCTGGTATAATTTAGATATGATTTCCGCATGAATTTTTAAATAGACCCATTAAATCTATAAACAAAACCTGAAGCAAAAGAACCCGGTGGGGCTTTTGGGTCTCCCACGCTGTCTCAGAAAATAGGTTTTCGAAAAAACCTTGGGTTTTCTAAAAATCTATTTTTAGATCATAAATGAAACATCTCAATAATTGGGTATATCACTATTACGTCCTATGCCGATGTATTGAATATCAGCTGTGCAAGATCATCATGAACCAATCAATACATTGAATGGACTATGAAGGAAATGAGATGAACGACAGATCAAATTGCCATTGAAAATATGTGCGGCAGTGAAGACTCGAAGCCACAACCAAAATCTATCTGGACATGGAACTCTGACCATCAATCATGCATCCATCTACTGCTACATTCACATATATTATTTTCGATTAAATGCGAAAGAAGTCAAATGGCAGGATCAAGTCTTAACCAACACACATCAATTGTCATAGAAACAATAATCAGTGAATAAATATTTCGTCAAAATAAAATAAAAATGATATAAGAAGTTTCAAAGTGTGGCTAGCGATTTTGTTGAGATTTGCTAACTACGAGTACTTAGGCTTCCTTCCTGACGTTTGACAATTGATTGCTAAAATTAAACTCTAGTAGGGGTGGGCGGCCACATTTGGTTTTGTGACACAATTTGTCTTACACCGATTGACATATTTTATCACACTGGAGATGCGGCGCTAAATTTTTACACTTGCCATTGAACAGACAATTGATAGCTTTTCAAATCTGCAGTTGACGTTTAATTTGAAAAAAACTGCTGAGTATGCAGCACTATCTTCATAAGACGGGATAATAACGGTGCAAAATCGACAAACCCCTGATTGTACCGCTAACTACAGGCTCACAGAGCCTATTTTTACAGATGCATGAACCAGAAGATTTAAGAAAGACAATCATTGACAGGTGTTCAATGTTCACCCTCAGATTTAGGGTAATAAGGGGACAGATCCTGGACAGAAACGGGATGCACGAGGTAAAACAGGACGCTCAATTTTAATTAAAGTGATGAAACTTCCACACAAATGTTGTATACAACTATTTGCATTCTTTTCTTGGTAAATGTGAATATAGACAAGCTTTCTGAATAAATTATAGAATATGAATTTACTGGCCATATTAGTTCGCAGAATAACGGAACACTTTCAATTTTGTTTTCAGTTGAGAAATACCGTGCTTAGTTATATTGCAACTACCATTATTCTTGTAGCATTTCAGCGGAGATTATTATTAATATTTTCATGCACCATCGGAAGCATGCATTCGAAGGGACTCCTACGCTCCGGACATGAAAATCGAAAAAAAATGGTTAAATAGACTGAATGCTACAATTATACCATCAAGTTCTAAATCAGATTTTAACAAGCGAACAAATGGCATCTTACACCTTACACTTGCAGTCAGGTTTTACCAGACGAGTTGAGTAGACTATCTAATATTAATCATCATCAAAGAACATTGGAATAGTGACTTCTCAAAACTATTATGCCAGGTTTCTTCATTTCACTTATACGAAGTTAATAATCCATTATAACTTCTGATTCATAATACTTTGTCATGCCACCGTGAAAACACAGGTTCTGTCAGATTACTTTGTGACTTGCGAAATTGTCACATTTTATGACACCAACAATGTATTATGATGTACAATATTGTCACATGTCACCTTTTGTCACATTGGCCCACCCTTGCTGTGGTAATTTACTGTTATCTGATGAGATCTGAGGCCAACTTTTTGATGAGGAATGCTTTCACCAAGCATCAACGTCCGCTAACACAACACAGTACTTGTAGGTACACCATCAGAGGTCTTTCTCCATTTTCGATTGGGTTCTCTATTCTCGTATTTTATTCAACCACTCAAATACCACATTTACACATGAAGTTGTAGATTATCATGTGTTTATCATGTAAGAATACGCAAGACGGTAAATTAACCGACAAGCAAACAGCCGTCCTAAATTTCACTCTAGCTATTATCGATGTTGTAAAATATGACAACTTACATGTATAATTATCTAAAAGTAGGCATTGAAAACTTAGCCATACAAGCCATGCATAATCTACCACATTAAGAAGTCATGCATGCATTTCGTTGTGCTATGATCGTTGCCGCAACGAACTACCTATGGAAATCTGATCAAGGCTGCGACAAAGAAATTACTTGATGATCTTATAAAACATTACACAGATTCATGAAAAACTATTTTAGAATTGTTCGCAGCTTGTTCTTGCTTTTGACAATATTGTTTGACAGGTGCTGATGGGCATGTACATAAACCTTGACATTAACAGGGATGTGAATGGGTGGATGAAAAGATCCGAAAATGTCCACGAGGGGCTTCAGGCAGACTTGGACGCCAAACTTTGAAGTAGACTGAAAAATTTAACTAGAGAAAAGCATAAACCACTATCTCATTTCGTTGATTTTACTGCAAGTTGCATATTTTATTCGTCTTCCTGTGAGGGGACCCATCACTGCCTCCATGCATATTATTTGAGAACCACAAATCGAAAAAATATAAACATAGGAGTTGCATTGTACATCGCAACAATTTAGGTCAAAATTTAGGCTTTTCATTGATGTCCTACAAAATGTAAGATATTTTACGTTTTTAGGCTTTTAGGTCACTGTGGGAGGCCTGACAATTCGTAGACATTGTTATTTCATAGTCTTAAAAGAAGAACGATCGAGCGGATCTTGTACTGTCCATTAATCTTGTATTTTATCTTCTACTAAATTGATAAATAATAGAAGAAAGATTATAAGAAGATGGATAAGAATACAAATGCAGTTCCTTGAAAGACAGGAGATTAGTTGGATACGTGCACAATGCTACCACATGCATTTACGAATACAATTATGCCATGTATATACCACAATGTCTAGAGCAGGAGTCTCTAAAATTGCGCTCAAAAGTATGCAATAAAGGAAGTTGACTATATTTCTGCCTTTTGAAATTGATGGCCCGCGAGCTTTTTGTGGCCATCTATTCCAACTTTCTTGCCCACCACTGATCTAGACGTATGTGTGTCTTCTATTGATTCTGCCATAACAGTGTCATGACCTGGAAAATGATCATCACCGAACAATACTTCAGAATTTTGATACCTTGTGAGATATCGAAAAGGAATAATCATTTTTCAGTACAAAGATTTTCCATTAAAGCATTAAAGGAAATTGTGTAACACAACGAACATGATGAGCAAAACCAAAGAACAATTTCACGCAGACGACAGCTTCCTCTTTTACTCGATGATGGTGAGATATTACGCAAGAACTTAAAATGGATTCTGAAGTGATAATCACGTCATCTGATTGCACAGCGGTTATTAATTGTTTCTAGTCAATCACACATTCTGCGATGTAATCCAACACCAAGAAACAGGCACCACAATTTAAACACTCTAATCGATATCTGAGCTTCTAAAATCCAACTTTCATGCCTTCAAAATAAATGGAGGAAACTAATGGAAGTATACACAGGGGAAGATTGTATTAATCATCTTGATTATGTAACTTAACATTTTCACGTGATGGACTATGAAATGATGAACAAATTTATTACGGAGATTGAAAATTACTAGCTATAGTGAATCTGTCAAACTTCATAAACCGAGATAGTTGGATTCAGGCTCGGCACAATATATGTATTATTTAGAAGTACAGCATTGTATTTGTATTTTGTGTGAATGTTCCAATAGGTCGTGATGGATATTTATGAGACGTGAGGGAAATCCCATGTGAGGGGGTGCCTCCTCCCTTGGTGGAGGGCGTTCGACTAAGTAGATAAGCAGGATTAAAGAACCGAGATCAATCTTGATTACAAGCTACCAGTGCAATTTGCAGTTGGCGTAATTCACTTGCTTTCTAGAAAACCGGGAATTTTACCACAACCCTTTGTTTGACACCCTCGACAGAAATAGCAATAGAAATATATAAGAAATAGATATTTAGCAAAATATTTTATGCGAACTCCCATGCGGCGCACCGCCGTCTAAGATGGCCTTGAAAATCCCTAGTTCTAACAATCTCCGATGAACCTAGATTATTTGATATCGAAGCCTAGAACAAGGTACGCCGTTAACCGCTTCATGAAGCCTGCCAATTGATAGTTGCAATAGTCATATGTGGTGTCAGGTGATTCTGATTTATCAGACTTGATAATATCGCATATTGATCTCTACCTTGATCTACGGCCAATCATTTGAAGACCTTGACTCTTCTTATGCAGATATTTTTCAAACAGGTACAGCTTCATCATTCGGCTTTCTTTTATTTTTCATTGTATTCATTTATATAAATACACATATGCCTAGGCTACATGCATAACACATCTTCAGCTGATTTCAAAAACGCAAGTGCAATGTGAATGTTAGTTAAATCTGTTATATTATATGATTATAACGCCTAAGCCTTACAATAATTAAGATGCCGATGCCAAGCTCTTCAGATTAAGCGGCAAAAATTAGAGGATGGCCATTGAAAATTGACATTCTTCCATTAAAATTGTCTAATTCGGTATGTTTTGAAATTGCAATTTCTCGGTATCCTGAAATCTCGGGATAGTAGTTCATACAAGTAAGACAAAATAATCAGACGCTTAATTACCGCGTTAAAAAGATAACTATGCTACCAATCTGCGCACATTGCTTACGTTTCAAGCTAATGCCTCTAATTTAACAAGGTGTCAGTTGCTAGTGTCAGAAAGGAAATCGAAAGGCAGCACCAGAAAAGCACTGGGTCAGACATAGCGTTGAGGCTAAAACTGCGTTGGCTGGCCACGTAAGAAGAGGTGAGACAGAGCGGATCAGGAAAGTCATATGAATGGAAGCGTATAGCAGGAGGACAAAAGAAGACTTCGAGAACGGTGGTGAAAGACGACGACCAACGATAGACCGAAATGGAGGTCAATAATCAAGCAGAAACCGTTTTCTGAGAAAAAGGACGGAATAAGGATGAGTGAGTGACTTTGCTGAGAAATGAAGTTCGCATAGGGTAACCGAATTGTGACGCAACAGATTTTTTGGCGATTTTCATCATTACGGCCGCAGCGCTCCACGGCTCTTCGTATTCTCAATTTTTGCAATCATGCCGCGATTCTTTAATTTTTGGGAATCCTTTCAAGGCAGGGATCCCTATACGTGTTTTGGAGCCCGGTTGAGTAAGTTGGACAAAGATGCTAGGGGAACCGCATAGACGTTGAAAGTCTCTGGTGAATTCTCCGTACAATGATATCGATTGGATTCAACATAATTCTTTTTCTATCGCTAATTTTTCTAATTTTCGTACATAGTCATCCTTTTGGAAGTGAGGTGGTCATCCTATGGACATCTCTATTTGTTCAATGAACGTGACATAAGAAGGCTCTCCTATTTGAGGATCTTTGGCTCACCCGATTGGCATGCCTTGTAGACTTTCTGGCCTACATAACTCCTTGAACAAAATCCCATATATATATATATATATATATATATATATATATATATATATATATATATATATATATATATATATATATATACGAGTATATGGTAGAACATCTGGCAGATATCTGGTATTATTTGTTTTCTGATGTACGCATGATGTCATGTTTTTTAAATCATGTCCATCCTCTTGTTTTACTGTCTCATGTCTCGCTCTTTTAAAATTGACTCACGATAAAAAAGACATCATTGTTATCCAACTATGCGAACTAAGAGTCCCTATAATTTACAGGATAGCACAAGATCAGAGTTTTGCTACAATTATATTCAGATCAGATGATCATCTCTTGATCACCTTGATGCGGATGATTTCACAGACAATCTCAAGAGGACTCAACTTCGATGCCATAAGCTGGAATTGTCATTAATTAATTAATTAATGGCAAATTTCATGAATGGAATATTCATCTGGCAGTTGATTTTTATTCAACCGATAAAACATTAACAGAATAAGGCGTGTCTTCATGACAACCGACGGAGTATTTATTCTTCAACATCAACATTCAAATTTGTTCATCTGAAGACTGTATTTCTAAGACTGCTGCTTTGAACTCATCTCATCTTAACTGCTTGTTGTTCAGTATCACTTACCTCTCACATTCGATATTTCTTGCATCAAACATCTTCCGCATCCTTGCACACTTAGCATCGTATCGAATGAAGACCTACAAAACTTTACCTGATAGAAGATTAGTCTTCTCTTAAAGACCTCGTTTCGTTGAGTACGAGATTCAGCAGTTTGATGGAATACATGTACCATGATTCATGACATTTCACACAGAGAAACCTGGTTATCAATTGGGAAAATAGGGAAAGTCCACAGACGGGCTTGAGCAGTGGAGTCAACCTACACTTATTGTCATGAGTGTATAACATTTTTAGATATCCGAAACCTTTTCGTGATTTGCAAGCTGTACTTGTCCGCACTCGCGAATAGCCTATTTCAGTGGTGGGCAACGCCTGGCCCGCGGCCCGCCGCCGATTTTCACATCCAAAGTGGCCGCGGACATTATTTGAATCGGTGATGTGAAAATGGCCCATTCCGACTTTGACCTTTAAGAGATACTTCCAAGTTTGAGGTTGATCTTCTTTAGAATTTGCAAAAGCATTTACTAATGACTTATTGAGCAATATGATGGCACGAAAATTTTCATTCGAATGTTCAAACCATATTCCGTTCGCAATGAATATCCTCTCAGTATAAAGTTGACATAGCCATCAACTGCGTAAGTGCTGTCACAGGGTGTTCGATGCCTTGTTGAGCATGTTTCACCACGTAATAAACAACGTTGAAATTAGCCTAAAAGTAGGTGAAGGAATCCAACCGTATGAAGATATTTAATTTTTATAAGCCACATTTTCTTTCTACTATTCTTTCTGGATTTTATTCGTATACTGTACCGCTTTTGTACTAGAATGGCATTATCGTATAAGTATCGTTAGGAGAGCCTGCGTGGTTTTCGATGAACTAAGGTAATATTATCATAGTACCAATAAAGTCATTATCACCATTCACAAACACAAAAAAGCTTCCGGAATTAGTTTGGCCTATTCACATTTCAATATTCATGTAGATTTAAGAATGTAAAAGACAGTAGCTTATGTCATGTACTACCACTATATATTCTACAGCAGTCGCTAAAATTGTGCTCAAAACATCCTCAACAAAGGAATTTTCAACATAAAACATATTATTTTCATTTACTTGAGAAATATGTGGAAATCAATAAAACATAGTGTGATAACGTTTTGATGCAAAGTACATAGTGTCGATGCTAATGTGACGCAAAAACATGCCAACTGGAATGCTGCATACATATGCACGAATCAAGCAAATAAAATTCAGCCGTTTAGAAATAATACAACCCCAAATGCGTTAACTATCAAATTCCATCATTTTTTGATGTGAGAATTAATAGAAAAAATAATTTCGTAAAAAAATTATCGGTAAACAGATTTAGAGGGATATAGGCCACCATAAGGATTGATTTACTGTTGACTATCCAGAGATGCACCGAATTTGAAAAATCTTAATCTGACCGGGACTGATATACCGGACTTGTTGTGCTAGGGATGAAAAATCTGTAAAAAATAGAATGCTTGACCTTGACGCTTGCATCAGAGAATGTTAATTATCCTTTATATCGCCAATTAAGGAAATTTGATTGCATCATAGAAACTTTTACATTTTTAAATTGACGGAATACACTGCATTCAAACGTTCTAAGTTTAAAAATTATGCGTCACTTAACTGCGACGGGGTTTAGCCAGTGTCGGGCGCAGTTTATCGATCCCTATCTGACCCGGAATCGAGCGACTTTTCTGTAAAATGACTACTCAATAAAATCTGTTTGATGAGAAAAAACTGGTCTATTTTCCTAGTCACTGTTTAAACCTTTGTCATAACTTTGCGATAGGAAAAGGTTGCCGTGTGACGCGATTGTTCACTATGACACCACAGTATATGTACATATATATAATACAATGGCACTTAACATGCTCGTACAGCAGGGCCTTCACGATTTATACGAGTCATCCATGTTTTAAGTAGCCATAAGCAACTCCATATGATATCATATCTCCGTGTTAAAAGCATTTTATTTTTCATTTGCCTGAATTGCATCTAATATGCAACATGAGATGCACACTACAAACCTCACCCGGTGACAATTACTCTCTCATCGACCCTACACTACACATATGTTGTAGAATTGCTGATATTTGGAAATGCTATTGGTTTAATAATTTGAATTAATTGATATGTACTGTACATAATTATGCTGATTGATAGATTGATGGAAGAAGCGGTAAATGCCTACAACTATGTTCAATAAAAGATGGTTGATGAAACCAAAAGAATGACAGATGGGAGAAACAAAATCTCAAAATATTCAGAATCGCACGATTTTCAATAAATCCTGCACTGAGTCGCACGATTGGGATTCGCGAAAAAATCGAATAACATCCGCCACTGGATGCAGCTCCAAAGCAAACGATGCTAATTGTGCAGAATAATGGACGTTCAAATTCAAATTCAAATCTAAAGTAATTTCATAATGACGACTGAAATTGTTTGCTTGTATAGTTCTATCTTGGTCAAAAGATGCTAATGAAATGTGGTCAGTTAAAATTTGGAATTTGTTGGCTGCCTCACCTCCATTTCTTTAACAAAATCAATAGGGCAACACCCCAAGTGCTCACATTTCTTTCGGACCGTAAAACAAAGTAACATATATGAGCGCTGCGCTGAATGAATGAATGATGGTTTAACGTCACTACTCCCCCATACTGGGAGCTTGGAGGGTCTGACATAGTCAGACTTTAATCTGGAGCGTTGTTATCTATAGTCCGGGTGCCCTTCCTGACGACTTCCAATGAGACTTTCGGAGCTCGACTTCTGGACCGAAGGGTCGCTAGGCCAAGCACTTAACCACTGTGCCACACAGACCACCCATCCTATCTAAAGCGTCGTCCTATTTGGAAAAGAATCGGTGAAACTACAAGAGTAATGTTACAATCCGATCTGATGTGTAATTCAATGAGTTATAGTTAAAGTGATTTCCTTAAATAGAAATTTCCTGGGGTAACATTGCTAAAGCGCATGATTCTTTCCATAAATGTATAGTGCGACTTACTTGTCTGAACTAGTATCATGAAATTACATTACTAAACATCTCTTCCGACAAAAAGAAATCGCCATCGATGATCAAGGAAATCCTTGTAGCCACACCCTTTCATCACATTTCATGTTTTAATTCCACGCCCAAAATAAAGGTCATTAAGTTAATTTCCCCCGATTTGACTACAAGATTAGTATCACTTATGTGCGAAACTCCCACGAAATGATCAAAGTGCATATTCTCGAACATCTTTAAAGAAAACTATGAAAAAGTCATTCTATCTAAAACAAATCATTTGATGGCAATCGTCATTATGTATCAGGTTATCTACAAAAAATCAGAGACTTTATTTTAGGACTTTTCATCTAACGATTTTAGTAATTTAACGTATTTTTTAAATTACTGGGCAATTCATCCTTTTACTTCTTTATTCATTTTATTTGCTGTGAACTGGATTGTTTTATGTCGTGAAACTTGTTCAGATGTCTACAAGAAACTTCTTCAAAGGTCAATTATTATTTTGGAAAATATCATTGTTTCTACCCCCATCATTCCAAAAAAGTACTAAAACGAATAACTGAATGATAAAATCAAATACCTTTATACCAAAACAACTTTTATATGTAAGATATTCGTTTGAGAACATGGCAAAAAGATATATGTAACTATCACAGGAAGGTAGAGGAGACCAACTGAAAACTGTGATTCAATGCTTTATGTTTCATCGATATCGCAGTAAAAATGTGACGAGAATATGCGAAGATCAAAGACATTTTTCTTATTCTGCACGTCAGTGATTTTGCGAAGTTAGAAACTAAGTTGTCCAGGGTAAGAAACATTATGATTTCTGTGGCAAAAAAGTTGGACGGTGCAACTGCTGCAACGCAGGGACCGGTGGATTTCAGTTTTCTGCAGAAAGTCTTAATTGTGATTGTTTATTGAAGTATTTCGAAGTCACTGGAAGCAATATCAACATTGGTGGAGGAATTAGGAAGTGATGTCAGGAAGCAAGGAGTGTAAGTGCTCAAAGAACACTTTGTCAAGGGAAGACTCCATCAAGTATCAAGTGTAAGAAGTGCGAGTCGATCTACATGTACAATCTGAAGCGCAGTGATCTGTCACTTTGCGAACTAGTGAAGTACTGAAAAAGCAGTAGAACGTTTGTCTGTATTTCCTGCATCACCGATTTGCACACACTCGAATTACAACGAATCACACAAATCTCAACATTTAACAGCTTACCAAAAAATGTCACGATTTGAAGAGAGAAATTGTTAGGAATTGCGATGGTAAATGAATAACATTAAGTGAGAAAAATGTTTCGTGCAAAAATTATCCAACGCGTTGGTGACATTCTTTAAATATGGCAAAAGATAGTATGGCAAAAGATTTCAACGGTATCGGTCCACAATTCTTTCTTGTTCTGTTATGCTCGGACTTCGTATCCCAGAAACTCCACCATAACCAAACCTATTTCACCTTATGGACAAGCAAAACAAATCAATGAAAAATCATTCCACTAATAACATACTAGAATAAAATTCAAGATGTTATTTGTTACTCAATACATCTGAGATGCATGTGACACATACGACACAAACGATATAACACGACCAATAGCGAAAATGATGGCTTAGCTAGACAATAAACATAATGAAAACTAAATGAGTGGAAAGTCAAGCAACTGATAGTATATAAATAATGCAACTAACTTAATACACAGTTGTTAAAAGTTGATTGATTATATATCGGTACTTCAGCTAATTGGCATTACACTCCTATAATTTCAAAAGCATATTTAACACCCATAATCGATCAGATCGGTCCTGCTTTTGATAATGCATCTTCGATGCCATTGATGTCATGCAGGAAGTAATCATGGAGATAATAAGAGAGTAGGCTACTATCATCTCCGCCATTAAATATATCGAAAAATCTAGTGTTATAGAAATCTGACGTGCTATCATAAAGATTGGTGGTACACTCGGTTCACATGTCATATAATTCTCTTGCCAATCATAATGCTCAAAACATCTACATATTCACCAAATTAAGACACAAGCTGACTGCTAAATAATTGCATGAAGTTAGGAAGTCATAACCTACCGTTCCTCGAGCTGGTGCTGACAACCAAGGAATTCCTCTCCTTACGAACGATCTTTTTGTTTACATCCATATAGATTTTGGAAGACGGATAGTACAAAAATTCTGAAACAGTGAAATATGATGCACATGAATAAATTATCTAATTCTAAGTGAAATAACTGTGATGTTCGATCATCACTTCAACCAGATAAAACAAAGAGAAAAATAATGTTTCCACAGATAGATCTTATAATGTTGAACGCCTAAATGTCCAAATGGTAATCATTGCAAATATTCAAAATTTCGTTTTGTGCGGCGACGCGTTATTTTTCCAGCTTCTTCATGTTCCCATCCAAGTCACGAAGCCGCACTAACAACTTAGGGGTGAAACAGCATTTATGCACAGGGGCGGAAAAACTCAAACCAGAGAAAAACACAACGACAATGCTGTTCACGATTATTCGATTAATCAATCATTTATCTTGTCGATGATTTGATTCTAGTTTTTCAACATCTAAAGAGATTGACAACGATTAAGTCAATAAAAGACACCAACACCCTTGATTCCCCGGCCGCACTCACTTGAACCAGGAATCGAACCGAAGTCCGCGGTAGAGACGAGTTCTCACATTCTTCACTAGGCCACGCTGACTGAACAAGGGATTCATCTACAAGTGATATCGACAGCTTATTGTCCGCGGACTTCGGTTCGATTCCTGGGTCAGGCGAGTGGGGTCGGGGAATCAAGGGTGTTGGTTGGCCTTTTGTTGCCTTAATCGTTGTCACTCTCCTTAGATATTCAATGTGTAGTGTCGGCAAACAGTATATCGTGCATCTTTTAAATAGCTTGTTGTCTGATCATCAATTCTCTATGCTACTTTGTTATTAAATTATTGGCATTCCTCGAGCTACATAACAATTGGTTTTTTGACACAATGCACTATATTTTTATATCTTATAGCTTCGTCGACTGAGCGAAGCCGATTACGCTTTATCACAATCCACACATGTGCTTCTGTACTCATAAACCTCACCAAATGAAAATTACTTTTCCTACCGTAACCTTTTCTTTACGGAGAGATCCCTAAACATGCAATATCACCTATCTTTTAACTGAATAAAACTGATAACTATTACAGAATTACATTTTAGCGATGAGATACTGCAAATCGGGACATTTATGTGTACCGAAGGACACTTTCAGGACGCCAGAACAAATGCACCCAAACCGGGATTGTCCCGGTTGAACCGGAGCGTCTGGTTACAGTGTTAACAGTGCACGCTTTCCAGTTTGTCAGCTGACTGAATTCGCATGCTCGAGCGTCTCTGATCAATTTCGACTTTCCGACCAATGACAGCGTCCACGTTGCTGTCACTTTTTTGCGCACGCTTTCCCATCATAGAAACTTAGGACATGACCTTACAACTATTCAGCGCTAATCTTGCGAATTTCTTAGAAATGTGGTGTCATATAAGATAGCTATATTCATTCTGGCTGACGTCGATACCCTGCCTACCTGTCTACTGTCATGAGCAAATCGAAGTCCAGATGGATCTGGAAGCATTATGAATTGAATAAATCGGAATCAAAGTAAAATGACTCGATTATAGTCTGCAGGTGTAGCATTCATAATAGTAGGCTACATGCATCATGCCGAACGACAAGTATTTTGTAGTGTTTTAGCTCTGTCCACATTCTTTTTTGATAGATCTACACGCTACTCATGCAACAATGAAGGTTGTTTAAAAAAGAACGTGGCACTTCTATTCTTCCCCCCCCCCACACATTTCTGTTGTTGACACCCGAAAGTGTTGCATCGTCAACGATCTTTTCTTGCTCCTACGGGCAATCTCATTAATATCGCATAGCGTTGAGTGTGCCTCTTATCTGACTTGTGGAACATTTACAGCATCAGAATTAGACAACTGCTCGTCATTTGTCTGCAGACAAGAATCACATGAAGTTCATGATCACAGCTGTACCTTGTATTCTAACTGAGTATCCAAGGTACCAATCTTTCATCCCAGGGTTCAAGTAAGACTTCTCAGTCGTGTTGAAGTGTCACTCAGTGATAAATCAAGTCTATTCTAAACCCAATGCGACTAACTTTGGCGAAATTTGATGATTTTGGAAAACTTGAAAAATTTGGGGGGAAAGAACATTAGATTTGAAGAAGTTAAAAATCCGTAATGGTATCTATAAAATCGCTAATTACACATCTTAAAAACAACACGGATTCCGCGCCTACTTATAGCAATGTTTGAAGAATACGCAACAGCTTGTAAGCTGCTAATATCAAGTAAGGTTGTCTATTTGTCGATTCAGCACACTTTTTTAATGCTCCTTTTCGTCAGTTTTTTTAGCCATTCAGGGCAATCCATCTATAAATATGTATAACAAGTTGATTCAATACGCCAACCTGGATGTGAGAAATTACAGGCTTCTAATAAACCGCTAATTTGCATTATCAAGGACTGGCACAGCTTGCGTTTATGTAGCGGAATCGTCATTATAATGGTTAATTGCTTTCTTCGTCAGTCTAAAAGTCACTAAACACATGAGAAAATACTCAAGTCAGTGAAATCGGGTATACCAGTTCGAGTAACCAGATCTAATGAGATTCAGATTCTAGAATTTGCACTTCAACCTATATTATCAGTCAATTACATGCAAGTTGTTTCATAGGCAAATACACACTTATTTAAGGTATACTACACTAGAAGATTAAGATGTATTAAGTGTGAAGTCTTTAAACATGAAGAAGAAAGCGAAGCCGATACGTAGAATTATCAGTGTATTGAATGTGTCCTATATTCAACATTCGTACTGGTGAATGAACCAACAGTATAACTAATTTTCTTTTTTTTCATAAAGTCGAAACTGTTTGATTGCTCAAGATCTAAGAAATCATGACCTAAATTCATCATGTCGACATCAGACACATACAAGTCACCTAGTCTACGCTAGAAATGACTTAAATTTCCTTTGATCTTAACGCGGTGATCACACACGTGGTGAGATCGTAGTTCTGCGATAGCCAGTCGTCTTTCTACGCTCTTTATGACAGTGAGGGTCAGTCCTTAACGCTCTATCTGCAAAAACACACTCTTTTGCCTTTGGTGCTTAGGTGAGCATAAATGCATTACATGTTTTAAAGTTCTCACTAAACCAATGACTCTGTTTCAAATTTAGATGACGAAAAGCCAAAAAGTAATAGGATGACAGGATCGCTAACTCTTTTCATTAAGTTAACGATTATGGATCTAAATTATTCCACTATCGTTCAGAAATGTCTTAAGAAACGACGTATTTCGAATTCTGCACTAACGTGTGTAAAATTATGATAACATTTGTTTATATGTGTTACGGAAACATTAACTCTTGTGGCATTACTTAACTAATGGGGTATTCAGGACTGATATATTTTTCTTGAGTTGGCGGCAACAGCCTGAGTCCGACTTCCAAATTCATGGCGACACGAAATTTAAGCATTGCTCAGTTGAGGGTTGAAGTATGAACAGATTTTCATTGAGTTTCACTACTGAGTTTTCAAGAGCATGCATGCTATGAAAGTGTTCTCTGCAATGGCATTAAAGCTTTCAGGCATGCATGAGATCTTGGTGATTGAATTTTGGGATTGAGTTTTGGATTTCTCAATTTTCTTCATCATGTCAATGATATCTTTTGAATTCATGCAACAAAAAATTTTTCATTATTGTCAATATTTCTACATAAACCTATATCGAATAAGTCGCTATAGCTAAACTGAGTCTACACTCTATATGTTTATTGTTTTTCAATTATTACACTCTGTATGGCACATCAGTAATAAGTGCATATTTCGTCATTATAAAAGCAGTAGAAGATCGGCGCTTGAGAGATCCGCGCAAGTAGCTCCTCTAATTTTCATGAATAAAATCTATAAGTGAAATTCTACAGACTTTGATTTTGCATTTTATTTCAGGCTTTGTGTTCTTAGGTAACGGATACACAAAAAATTGTGAAATGTGCTTTAAGTAATTAAAATACAAATGTAGCGGCAAATAATTGATGTTGAGAAATTACGAAATGACTTTGAAGTGATAGCTCACCAAAAGTTTCATCAGAATTACATCATAAAGGAACACATACATGTCCAAGGGATGGGTTCATGAAATCTCAACTAAATGCGATAATGGAGAGGAATAGATAGAAAAGTGAATATCGAAATGCAAAGAAGAAGATAAGATGAGTAACTGAAACATGTATAGGAACGATGATCTAATCAATATGTTGTTCCGCAAAACAATGACTAACAAAAATTCCAACATAGGGCATAAGGCGCAATACTTTTAGGGTGATATTTTATAATAATAATAATAAGCACTATATTGAAGAAATGAAAATCAGAAATTACATAAGTAGTACTTTTACGGATGATAAAATGTCACAGCTCCGCATTATACAATTTGCAAGCAAAAGGAAGAAACGATTTGGAATGTTTAGCAGTTGAGCAATAAGGAAGACGATAATGCCCTGTAACAGGTAGTTTGTTTGGTAAAAGATGATGCAGCGGATGATCCGGGAATTCACGCTTTCTGAAATGTCTCAGCGTCAAAGTTTCACGATGAGAATTCAAGCAAGGCATAATTGAACATTCACAGTTGTCTTCACAGATGATGTGATGCGAGCGCTTCAATACCCGATGAAGTTTGAGCGAAGTCGGATTGGAAATGTTACCGAAAAACGGTGTGGCATAAAATAAGAGGGAAAGGATCATGCCACTGAACACGGTGAAAAGCTTCTCCTTCGTTACAAATGGTCTGAGGACTCTCAAAACATGCAAGCGGCGCGAAGCGGAGAGAACAACGTTGCTGAAATGGTCTTCCCATGACATGCGACTATTCCACGAGACACCCAAGATGTGAAATGATTCAGAAAGAACAATATCGTCATATAGTGGAATTGATGCAGTTTTTGACTTCTTGATTATGATCTGCTTACATTTCTCTAGATTTAGAGTCATCTTATAGGCCTCCACCCATTGCTGAATTCGGTGTAAGCAATGTGGTGACCGATCCATGGTAAATGCCTCAATTAGAGTGACATCATCGGCATATTTCACTATTCTAGGGCAGTTGTAGTGAAGCCTCAATGTGGCCATGTACATGCAGAAAAGATAAGGACCAAGTACACTCCCTTGCGGGACACCCGACTGTACTTTCACCAGAGGACCAATAATACCATTAACATGCACTTTTTGAATACAGGATTTGAGGTATGAAGTTAACCAAACAATGAAGCCGTTACTGAAACCAAAAGACGCGAGGATGTTGAGCAGACGATTATGGTGAACCTTATCGAATGCTTTCTCAAACTCTAAACACGTAATCCGTAGACCAAAAACATTCTGACACTCTCTGAACTTCATGATGCTTTTATGAATATCGATAAGGGCATTTGTTGTCGAGCCATGAGGTCGAAAAGCATGCTGTTCGTCGTCGAAACAACGAATGAATTCGTTCTTCATCTCAGCGAGAATCAAGCGTTCGAAAATTTTAGAGATGATTGGAGTCAGAGAAATAGGCCGAAAGTCTTTCACCGTAGGGTTAGTCTTCTTTTCAATAGGACGGATGTAGGCACACTTCCATAAATCAGGGAAAGTCATGGTGTTCACTGATGTCTGAAAAATGTCACAAAGTGGAACACAATGAAATCAGCAGAAAAACGCAATAGCCTCGCTGGAATCTCATCAGGGCCAACAGATTGCTTCATTGGGAGTTTCTTTAACATGGTAAAGACGTCATACCAATCAAACTGCAAGCTCCATTTTGGACTATCATAGCATATACCCGTGATATTATAATCAGTATCAGAATTGGAATTGGTTTCAAAAATAGCAGAGAGATCATCGATGAATTGCTGAGTGAACATCGTATCCGAAACAACTTTGATGTTTTCGTCCTGAATTTCCCGCAAAATCGCCCATGCTTTGCTTTAAGTGTTTAAAAGTCTGTCTTCATAGAAGTTGAATACCATTGGGACATGATACATTAGAAATAACTTCATCCATTCCAAGTGGAGTGACAGACAACAATGAAAGGTGTCTTCTATGTTAATTCACTGATGGACGGACAGTTTCCACCATTCTTTAATTGATCATTAACTCCAGCCAGTAAGGCTGTGCGAGGTAGGGACTGAATTTCCGAGCGGCTTAGACCGGTTTTTTCGGACTATGCTGGACGGCAATATAATGAGAAGATAGTTGACGTTTGCTGTTCGTTGAAATGAAGTTTAAATTCAGTTAAATGCAGAACCTTTAAACGTAGAGATTGTCAATTTTTACTTATTATTAGACATGAATTTGAAATTAATGAGCGCCAAAATGCACATTTGTATGAACATGAATATCAGCAATTATTTGATATAATTATCAAGCGAATCCTAGGTTATATGAGTGGCGTAACTTTGTAACGCAAGGTCTGCGGAATTTCTAGGTACTACTCTAAAGATAGTGATAGATCAAATAACTTACTAAGAGTCAAAATACGAAATTGAATCATCTAATCCTTTTGAAATTCACTTCAAGATACAAATTAAAAACTTTTACATTTTAAGGACATTCAGTGAGAATGTAATTCTGTTCTAACAGATACTTATTCATAAATTGATAAATAGAAACTGATAATAGATAAATTGAAATTTAATGATCAAATTTCTTTCAATGTAATGATTCTCCCATGAAAATACTTTTAGTTGGCATTCAACACATGCTAATGTTTTAATACCTTTAGCTGATCACACATGTTCCACAAACAGTGAATTCTTACTTTAAAATCTGACCTTGGATCTGTCGACTTTAGATAATCATTCTTTCTCCATTGATGATCGCTGTTGCATATCAAGCAGCAATGGAGACTGTAAAGCAAAATATAAGCATCATTTAAAATCGTCAGATCATTTTTAACCATAAGGAGATAACACCTAGAATTTCATGTTACATTTCATGTTTCATGTTGAATTTTCATGTTACATGTAAATGTCGCCGCATCTATTATGTATAATCCATTCACAACCAAATTAGCACGAAATTGAACACGAAGATGAGCTGAGCAGAGGTGATAATAAATTATGGCAACCAAAGCTAAATCGTGTCAAAATTCAATCGATTCTCGTGCCCTCCAGCTTTACTTTAAATGAACTCGTGCGACATCATTTGAAAACCTGAATTCTCAGGTTTCCAATAATCAATGTTAAAACCTCTCTATGTTGAACACCCGTTAGAATGAACAATTTCTCCTTGAACCAAATGAAACTAAGATAAAATATCCTCAGTAAATCGAACGGTTACACACTTTTGATGGACACTTTGATATCCTTCGTAGGTATATATTCTCTCGCTATGTTGAAGGATATTATCAGTCACTATTGTGCTGTCACAATGTGGACAAAATTTGTTCTTATTCTACTCCTGTAGAATCCAACTGTTTTGACCTGAAACAGTCCAAATATATATATGAAAGTGCGTGCATTACTACAGAATATTCCATAAGCATGGTTATTGCTACTTTTTATTGCAATGTTTTACACAACTGCTGCTGATTTTCAATGACTTCGTAGCACTATCATTGTAGGGCACTGTTCAATCATACATGTATACAAACCATGAACCAAAACCTGTTCCAAGTTCCATGAGTTGGTATAGAATAAGAAAATAGGACTGTGTGCGGTGCATCGGTTCTTTTGCGAGAGCCGGTTTTTTTGATCCGGTGAGCGCCGAAGCCTTCGAATTTTGATCAAATTGACAATTTACTGTACAGTTTTACTTAAAATTAATTTATTCAATCTGCAACTATTAGTAGCAACAGATATAAAAGAGTGATCCTTAAGCATACAATATGGTTAATCCAACTATTAAAACATTGTTCAATTCCATTTATCAATTCAATTCATTTCAAGCTTTAAATTTCTAAGTGATGAAATTGAAATATTTTGAAAATAAAAGCTGCATCATTAAATTACTGATTCATTGCCTGATGAGAAAAAATGAGATAAAGCGACAAAAACAGATATTATTCAAGTTCATCAGAAATCAGTTTAGGGCGCCTTAATCTCATTTCTTGCGGCCTAAGAATCTCGGAATTTCATAGTGAATATGTCATAGTCTGTCTCATAGGAATCTCATCATAGGCCAGCCAGAATCTCAAGATATATCCTGCGTTCTGTGCGGAAGATGTTTTCGTACGATATGGTAGGTTCTTTCATTAATGAGAGACTACCTGAAACCTAGGAATGCTTAGATGTTGATCCTCCCGCGTAGCAATTTGTAGATTGCGGTAACATTGCTTCGATTCATTTTTTTCCTAATGCTTCCAGATATTGTACTTTTCATGATCTTGAAGAAAAAAAGTATCAATGATAAGCTCTTCCCTTGCTGCAAGTGCGTATGCATTTTAAAAAAACAATTAATGCGCGGACGATTCGTCCCTGACTTAGTAATATAGTCAATGTAGCTTTTTGCCATTTTCTGGTAGTATTTAGTATACTAAATAAAATTAGAAGCCTGATAAGTTCGTTGAATTTTCCTAATACTTCATAAAATCTGCATTGAACTCTGAGTATATATATAAGAAAGTGGATCTTCAAGAAATAGAGATCTTGAAGTCTTTATTAACCATCAGTCTAAAGCGAACGAGAAACTATACACGCATTTCGGCTATACTTCAGTGCTGAAGCACAGTCCTATTACAAAATATAATGACAAGGAATCAAGCAAGCTATTGTTAAAATGACAGCGAATATCGTCAGTCTATATAAGTTATAAGTCATCCACTGTCATACATTATGTTAAAAAGATCAATTCAGCACGTGTAAATAGGTGAACATATTAAATGGGTCCTAAATTAGATTGCCTGCTTCTTTGTTTGCCTGATGTTGTACTTAATGAAATGTAATAAATGCGTATTTCATCGGAATCTGTCACCGATATTTCGGGATTGCGAGGTACATTACTTAACAGATTAGAAATTAACACATTAGAGGTACATAAGAAAAGGTGGAGGTTCTGTTTATCGCCGAGCTGATTGCTATCGTTGATTTACAACCAGCAGGAAATACCTTTACATTAACATTAAACAAATATGATTCTCTTGTTCCCGTTCATTTACTCAGGCATCAGCAGAACGATCAAACTAGCTGTCTTACCTTCGACTTGAATATGACTTACTAGAACAATAGATCTACTGTGAGATTACATCAATTGTTCAAACTGCTTGCAGAAGCTAATCAAACAAACAAATTCCCTAGATAGAGACTAATAAATTAGTTACGGGGTACTTGCGAATATTGTTTTGCAATTTTACTAAGACTGTGCATGGTACACCGGGCAGTGCACCGGTTCTTCTGCTTGCATCGGTTCTCCGGCCGCTGCACCGAGATAAGCGAATTTCGATCAAATTGATGTTTTACTGTATAGCTTCAATTATATTTAACTCATTTTATCTGCCATATTTGTCACCAAATTGGAAACACATTTTAAGCATGCAGCGTAACTAATCCAACTAGGAGGAGAGCATTGTTCAATTTTATATATCAATTAAATTTAAACTTTGAATTTCTATATCATGAAAATTAAATTTTTTGAAAATCAGCCTG
Organism: Prostheceraeus crozeri; assembly: GCA_907163375.1. Classification (NCBI taxonomy): domain Eukaryota; kingdom Metazoa; phylum Platyhelminthes; order Polycladida; family Euryleptidae; genus Prostheceraeus; species Prostheceraeus crozeri. Next base: position 65,814 of record CAJQUW010007054.1, on the reverse strand, counting down.
TATCAAACAACAACTGGTATTGAAAAAAATGCGAAAGGTATCGAAAATGAGATAATTCAAGTTCATGATGTTATTTTAGGCCACGAAATCTTTGTTACCGCGTCCTCAGAATTTCGGAAACTCAAAGAATACTGCGAACCTGCTGTTGCTCATCTTCTTGCTAAGACATAATAGACTATCTGAACATTTCAGCGGCCAGCGATCCCTTCCAAAGATTTATTTCAGCACCCGGACACATCATCACATCACAAAGAGACTGCATGAAGGCGAGCAGTGTCGAGATGTTGACTTTCTTGTATAATAATTTGCAGATAGCGGTGACATTGCTCCGAATCTTTCTGTGTTTCCTAGTCTGTTCATATACTACGAAAAAATAATCAAATATAAACTCTTCCTTTGTCACTCCTGTTTTTAAAAGAATTAACTACATGTAAATACCAGACTTTTCGTACGCCACTGACTTAGTAATTTCGTCATTGTAATTTTCTGCCATTTTTTGTTGCATAGCTGTATTATTTCGGCTTTATCTTGTTTTAGAATTCCACTGAGACCATTCTATTCAATTTTTAGAATATCATAGAGACGTGCGGTCCAAGTGTGGTCACTTGCAAGTGTTGACAAAGTTGAAATAATGGAGGCCTATACAAGTCTGTTCCAAATTCTTTAGTACTATCGGAATATTCCTATTATACTCTACAACATTTGCGCTGAATTCTAGAACATATGAACATTTGCTATGAAAGATATAGTCCCTAGCTTCAAGATTCTGAAGTTTTACTTGACTATAACACGACAAGAACGTGAAACATAACGTGAAGCAAAATATATTTCGCCTATACTTTAATAAGCGCACATTTTTGAAATTTACAGTGCACCGAGCGGTGCGCCGATGCAAGTAGGTGCGGCCAGCGCACAGCCCTATATTATACAATGATGTTCATACACATTAATTTAATGAAACACTGACAAAAATCACTGAATAATACAGGTACGGATCACACACAAATCAAAAAACGAAAAAATTTGACCTAAATCAAGAAGATCCGGTTTAAGTCAGCAAAATCTGATTATTTTCAATTTTTGCCAAACCTGTCTTCAAATGAGATTATAGGATGAAATGCGGCTTGAAGATAGTTACCCTAAGTTTTCCAATGATTATTATAAAACTCAACAATTTCAGCTCGAAATATAAGATCTTATTAGAAAAGGCTACATAAGCACGGCGGCATACAATGATGTCAAATAAAATATCGCCAAAACTGTCACTCACACTTGCGCCGCATGTCTCGTCTCGTGAATCCATATCAGCAACTTACTCGTCAATTCAATTCACATGAAGAGAGGAGACCTGTTGCTTGTCGTTCTAGTAAGCATCTAATTTGAGGAACTTTTTATTTTTTATCATAATTTTTTATAATAATAATTTTGTGCTTACCCAAAAATTAATTAGTCGCTCGTGTTCTTAGTCACATTGACTAACACTCAAAACATTTCGTTGAATTGTTTATATAATGCCTCTTGAGCTGAAAGTGGATTATGTCCCCCACCTCTTGACCTCTACTAGCTGGATTCTGACCATCTTTCAATATCTGAGGCAGGTTTCAGCTAATAGCTGCTCTATAACTTTCTAAGTATTTTTCCTCTGCCTTAAATATCATTTTCACGCAATTATCCTGACCAAGTTCCTGTTGATGACCTAATTTGTTCATTTATTTAGTCAAATATCCCGTATGAGCATTTTGAAGTATTTCACTTCTTGTCCTAAATTAAGGAACTAGTAAGTTTAATCCGCTCATACATAGTAGATCTTAGATAGAGCAATCTCGTTGTGATAGCTAGATCTGATCTTATGATTGGAAACTGACCTGTCGTCTTATCACTTGAATGGGCAACCTGATTAATGGAATATTTTCAATAGACTATGTTCTCATATTTTTGACAGAACGACGTACTCATCAATTCACTTCACATGAACAGGGATCTGTTGCTTATTCTTCTAGCAACTATTTTAATTTCTAGAACTTTTCAGGATACAACAATATTTCAAATGATAATTTTGTACTTCCCAAAAATTAATCAGTCGTTCGCCTTTTTCATCACGTTGTCATCACTTTATCACGTTGAATCTCCCTCCACATGAGTTAACTGAGGTAATGGGGTGTAGAGAAGATATATTACTTTTCAAGTGACAGACTAAATCATCGACCCGTGGCGTTGGACGATTTATGCTGATCATTTGAAAGGTAATGTATGTATCGCCACTGAACCTAAAATTTATGACATCTAATATCCAAAATTTTGATCTCTCAGCTTTGATCTCTTCTTAGCTTTGACAATGTTTATTCAACACAGCCCAGAACTTTTCTATATCCTAGGCTTGAGATATCTAAGAGTCCAAATTATGGGATGCACTGTAGGTATCATCTCAGTGCCATTTTCACTCAGAGAGGGAAGGTGCAGAGTGAGAACCAGAGTAGCAACAATCTAGCCAAATCCACCCAGCACCAAACTAACAGCAACCCTGTAACAACCTTGGAGGCCCTGATGAAATATTACAAAGGAAGCAGGCATACAGGGACACTCCAGTAAGCCGACAAGGGACATAGCTGCTCTTACGGGAGGTCCCCATCAACAGCGTTTCAAATTGCCAAGCGGAAAATTTCCGCGCAGGGATCTAGATTCACCTCAACGGTCAGTTGTGAATAAGCATGCAGACCTAATTTTGAAAAATGAAAATATTTCGAGGAATTTCCCACAGATGCTGTTACTTTACAACTGCACGACGCTTTTTCGGCCTGTACTGTGTTCATGTGCCATGCAAATGTTAAGTGAAAAGATTGAACATGCAGATAGTTGGTGGGTATCTGTCAATTGGAAGACCCTGCTGTTTAGCATATGAGGCAAATGAAATTCACGCACTTTCGAATGAAAATTTCACCTTCATAACTCCCTTATCATAAAAAACTTTTTGGTGGTGTGTTGAGACTAGCGGAATTGCCTGTTATGGCATCATTCATAAATGGTTTTTTTTGCAACATCACCAACAAGCAACTGAGTTGTTGTTCAAATAAAGCCTTTTTTAAAAGCAAAATGTTTTCATATACCTTCAAAAAATAGTGCATGACACCAAAATTCTAAATTGAAATATTTGAGGAGAGCGTACAAATGAAAGCGCAGAATATCAGCAAGCAGATTACTCATCGACGAATATAAAATGTGAATGATAGGAGCAGAACTTTGAAAAAACGCTTCGAATTGACTAAATGGTGAGATGGTACAGTTGATAAAATCCGGATAAATGAAAGCATCTGATAGCTGGTGAGCAGTCATCGTCTCATCGAGGTTGATAAGAATAATAACAAATAATGTCGTTGAAGTTAGCACCAACTTCAACACCAACTTTTTGAATAGAGTTTGTACAGAATAGGAAACCACATGTTTAGGTACTACTGATGACGCAGAGTTTGTACAGCCAAAAGGTTTTCCAAAATTCGAACTCTTTCACCTTCAAAATTCAAATTTAAATTCGAAAAATTGGTGCAAGTATTGGTGCTACCTGGTTAGCGAGTTTGTACAGCATTCCGATGGAAAAATTTAGATACAAGAGCAAAAACCTGAGTTTGTACAGCAACTTCCAGCACTTTCCTTACACGAACAACCGGAAAAAAACCGCCAAAAACCGATTTTTTCAAAAAATGATAAGATTTTCCAGAAAAGTTCTTGGTGCTACATGGAAAATGAGTTTGTACAGTGCTCTAACCGGTGGAAGAGTGTTCTACTAATCCAGTCTGAGTTTGAACACACACTTCTCCGACACTCCAGCACTCCTACGACCGGTAAATACCGGTTATTGTACAGTAACTACAAGAATACCGCCCATTTATGAACAAATCAATTGGTGCTACATGGAAAATGAGTTTGTACAGTGCTCTAACCGGTGGAAGAGTGTTCTACTAATCCAGTCTGAGTTTGAACACACACTTCTCCGACACTCCAGCACTCCTACGATCGGTAAATACCGGTTATTGTACAGTAACTACAAGAATACTGCCCATTTATGAACAAATCAATTGGTGCTACATGGAAAATGAGTTTGTACAGTGCTCTAACCGGTGGAAGAGTGTTCTACTAATCCAGTCTGAGTTTGAACACACACTTCTCCGACACTCCAGCACTCCTACGACCGGTAAATACCGGTTATTGTACAGTAACTACAAGAATACTGCCCATTTATGAACAAATCAATTGGTGCTACATGGAAAATGAGTTTGTACAGTGCTCTAACCGGTGGAAGAGTGTTCTACTAATCCAGTCTGAGTTTGAACACACACTTCTCCGACACTCCAGCACTCCTACGACCGGTAAATACCGGTTATTGTACAGTAACTACAAGAATACTGCCCATTTATGAACAAATCAATTGGTGCTACATGGAAAATGAGTTTGTACAGTGCTCTAACCGGTGGAAGAGTGTTCTACTAATCCAGTCTGAGTTTGAACACACACTTCTCCGACACTCCAGCACTCCTACGACCGGTAAATACCGGTTATTGTACAGTAACTACAAGAATACTGCCCATTTATGAACAAATCAATTGGTGCTACATGGAAAATGAGTTTGTACAGTGCTCTAACCGGTGGAAGAGTGTTCTACTAATCCAGTCTGAGTTTGAACACACACTTCTCCGTCACTCCAGCACTCCTACGACCGGTAAATACCGGTTATTGTACAGTAACTACAAGAATACTGCCCATTTATGAACAAATCAATTGGTGCTACATGGAAAATGAGTTTGTACAGTGCTCTAACCGGTGGAAGAGTGTTCTACTAATCCAGTCTGAGTTTGAACACACACTTCTCCGACACTCCAGCACTCCTACGATCGGTAAATACCGGTTATTGTACAGTAACTACAAGAATACTGCCCATTTATGATGGAATGATAAGTTTCTCTAAGTTGGATGTCAAAGTAAGTGACTTCAAAGTCTCTTTTACCTCATGATTGGGGCAAATACGACATGGCCTGGGTGATTTTGCATCTGAGTACGTTTTCATATAGATTTGCGAATTAAACTCCGATGATGTGTTGGGAATGTTGTATGAAATGACGGTGATGTGTTTCGCTCCTATCTTGGTAATAGAGCAACTGATCTTTACAAGGAAATCCTAAGTGCTAACTTATCGCTACCTAGAATAGACATTTTCACATATAGAAGTGGATCTTGGTTTATTTGTGATTGCAGAATTGATCTAGATCATTATTTCGATACACTAGTTGACATGCCACGCTCAATCACGCGTAATTACACATGACCCCAAACATTCGTGGCTATGCGGGATATTGCTGCAATATAAGTTATATAAGTAAGTATAGTTGGCAGTCCTGTTATATAGACTTTGCGTCTCATGTGTCTGCCTGTATCAGAGGCTAAACAATGTGATAGGACCTCAATTTCATATTCAGGGAAGACAGAACATGCTTAGCGGTTCATATTAGTGGTTCAAGTGGCAGCGCAGACAACCGTGGACGACGCGCAAACTATAAACGCTCGCCCGCGCGTATTCTTAAACATCTCCCATGTTTTAACAGCATCAGATCAAGTGATTTCTGACTCTTAGTGCAGCGCATATATACGCGGGTAGAAGAATAGAATGTCCTTAACCACGGATGTTTGGGGTGTTCCGTAATTGCGCCTGAATAACGCGTGGCATGTCACCTAGTGTAGATTTATGTTTATGTGAGATAAAAATGGGCAGTGTTTATAGTATGTAAGCGTATTTTGAAGCTGAATAGGCCTATTTTTAAATAGGATACATGCATGAAATGCTACAACTGATATACGTTCAAAAACAGAATTAGCCTATTTTAGAAATATACGAGCGCATTAGAGAAAAGAATATCAGAATTAGGCCTAAATATCGTAAAGGTTTCTCGTTCTTTCTGGACGTAGATCCTTTCGTTTGATTGACTTGAAATGGCATCTAGCTGTTATTAATCGATCGAAATCCATGAACTCGAAACAAGCTTGGATCTTGAGCATTGCACCCTATTGTCGTTTGAGACATCTATGATTTCAAAATATGTTGGTGACGATTTTATTGACACATGCAGGAGTGTATCAAAAACTTAAGCGACAAAAATCAAAATTTTGCACGTTGTCGCACCTATCTCGATGGGCCTTGTCGCATTTACCCCGGACCTGGTTTTCACTACCAAAATCGATCGGGCTACGTGAATAATGAAGAGGTATTCGATCGAATCCGCTATTTCGTGTGGATGAACTTGACATCTTACTGTGATATAAAAGGTCGCCCATATTTAATTCCAGCTTGCTTCTCTTGACAGCACACAAAATTTGTTGCAGAGTAAAGCAAATAAGGCCCAATTTTCAAAAACTGCCAAATCTTTCACCAAGTGCCAGGGTGGCATGCAATACTTTTGCGAAATAAAATGCCTTAGATATTGGCTATCTGCCAATCTAAGAGATTGGCTATATGCAGGCACATATGGATGCAAACTTAACGGTTTCTTGGCTATGAGCTATTGGTTTGGGCTACAACCTAATCGCATTTACCTAATGATGCATTTCCCCAAGCCAGCCTATCGTAATTATAATCCTGCAATATTTTCAATATTTTCATCTACAATCAACGATCAAGGTCACTTAACTATCACATGTTGATTTAAAAATTTGGCGGATGACTGAAGGTCGAAATTCCATCTTTTGCAGCGAAATGCGTGTATTTGTATTTCTTAATCTATTCGCGGCTGTTTATGTTTAAATGGCACATAGAATTACAAACTTTCACATAGGAAAATGAAGTAATATGTAAGTTTGCTAGGTTTACGCTCATTTATACAGCATCATTTAATTAGTATTAGCACATGAAAAGATCTAATTGTTCAAATATTTGACGATGAACAAATCAACAAAAATGAGATTAGCAATGAATATATCCCGTAAGTTTTATATGTCAACATTTTATGGCTACTGAACTGAGAGCCTAACTAGCCTGCCTGACTGTGATACAATTTTTGATACATCCGGTGATTAACATCATCAGTTAAGGTTCAGAAAATCAAGTTCCTATTTCTATCAGTTGTGTTGAACCTACATACAAGGTTTATAACCTACATTGCGGTTATTGCAATGTAACGCATATTTCATTTGAAGGAGCTATACTTTGGGTTGTACGATATAACGACATAACTTGAAAATCAGTAGGTTGCCTTCTACACCGCTCGTTAAGACATCTGGTGATCACATTCTTTCATTTGAAATTATTCAAATTATCAACTTAGTGAGCATGTAGTGTATCTGAACATGCGTGACTGATTACAGAGAGCGTCTGTTCAACAACTACGATTATGACTCCCCTGCTCTCATGTTTGAGCGATAAGTCTTCAACATTTTTTGAGTGTGAACACGAAATTGAAATATTTTGACCACTACTTTATTCCGCTTGTCATGAGCATTCATGAAATTTGTTGTAATTAATCTTATCCCGACCATTTCCTTTTGTATTTTAAAAACTTTATCGCTTGGTCACATTTTTGGTCATTTAAGGTTCATCGTATAGGCTATACGCAAGCCTGTACAATTCTTACTTTTATACCTGTGACGTGAGATTTCCATGACACTTGAGATTCACTGTGTTTCAGCTATGCACATGATCGTGGACTGCTGTTCAGACCTTTGTGTAGTGAGTGATGGTCTCGATTTTAACGTAATGCTGTGTTAATGAAATATACGACATTATGTCTGCAATCGGTCTTCTTAACAATACCTTTGATTGTTTTCCGGATTTTACTTATACATAACCGCGGTACCTTAAATTCACATATGCAGACAAACATTTTCCCTTTGTATTCTGCGGTTTCCATTGTTTCGTCCTATCAGCTAGTATATCCAGTTGTTACATTTATTATACCTTCGATTGTTTTCCAGATATTAGTGATGAATTACAAGCAACACTAATTATCAAGATTGCTGTTTTTTGCGGTGATTTTTAAGTGCATTTGTAATTGTTTTGACTACAATTGGTTGACACAACTTAGTACAGGCATTTTCAGAGATGTTCCTCTTTTCTATACCTTGTAGTTGTTTTTCTATATGCGCCTCGGACTCTCCGATCATCATCGCATCTAAGATATTCGGTCTTCATTGCACAAATGTTGCAAGTCATTTTTATCCTATCTGACCTTTCTATGCTGTGCTTCCTACTGTAATAGAGTATGTAAAAATTGAGAACTCGATATTCATCTGTCGTCCTTCTCCCTTGTCAGCATTTGAATTTGGTGCAGCTATTGATTTTTGGAGTACCGCCTACATCAAGCTTTTCACCCGTGACCTTTATGAAGTACTCGGGCTTTTTCCAGAGTTTTGTGCACCATTCTCAGCAGAGTTCATATTTTGATGGACAATAACATTTCTTGAAACAGAATATTGTTTCAACTCGTTTCACTGGTAAGATAGCGATTCAACCGACAATTGAATTTTGAAACAAAACCATCGCATCGATGATGTAGTTACTGTACAATAACCGGTATTTACCGGTCGTAGGAGTGCTGGAGTGTCGGAGAAGTGTGTGTTCAAACTCAGACTGGATTAGTAGAACACTCTTCCACCGGTTAGAGCACTGTACAAACTCATTTTCCATGTAGCACCAATTGATTTGTTAATAAATGGGCAGTATTCTTGTAGTTACTGTACAATAACCGGTATTTACCGGTCGTAGGAGTGCTGGAGTGTCGGAGAAGTGTGTGTTAAAACTCAGACTGGATTAGTAGAACACTCTTCCACCGGTTAGAGCACTGTACAAACTCATTTTCCATGTAGCACCAATTGATTTGTTCATAAATGGGCAGTATTCTTGTAGTTACTGTACAATAACCGGTATTTACCGGTCGTAGGAGTGCTGGAGTGTCGGAGAAGTGTGTGTTCAAACTCAGACTGGATTAGTAGAACACTCTTCCACCGGTTAGAGCACTGTACAAACTCATTTTCCATGTAGCACCAAGAACTTTTCTGGAAAATCTTATCATTTTTTGAAAAAATCGGTTTTTGGCGGTTTTTTCCGGTTGTTCGTGTAAGGAAAGTGCTGGAAGTTGCTGTACAAACTCAGGTTTTTGCTCTTGTATCTAAATTTTTCCATCGGAATGCTGTACAAACTCGCTAACCAGGTAGCACCAATACTTGCACCAATTTTTCGAATTTAAATTTGAATTTTGAAGGTGAAAGAGTTCGAATTTTGGAAAACTTTTTGGCTGTACAAACTCTGCGTCATCAGTAGTACCTAAACATGTGGTTTCCTATTCTGTACAAACTCTATTCAAAAAGTTGGTGTTGAAGTTGGTGCTAACTTCAACGACATTAACAAATAGCGATTCATCGAAAAGTAATCCACTAATTGAGCGCTGCACAATTTTTGGCCAAAGCCATCGTCGAGTGCAAAATGCGTCTAACGTGCTCAATGGTTTCATCAGAACATCATATTCCTTCAGTTCTGCCAAAAATGTGCTTCTCTATCAGTTATATAGCCGCCCGAAAGCAATTGTCACATGCACGCAAATCAAAGAGCGTCAGATTGATGCAGAAAGAAAAATGAAATCAGATAGTTTTTACCAGGGTTGTGGCAAAGTAGGACCGAGTGCAGGATAAAGTTCGAGTCCGGCCAAAAACTTCGGAGTCCGAGTTCGAGTCCGCAGCCCTGGCTTTTATTGATGAATGTTGGTTAAATCTGCATCCACGAGAAGAACTACGGTTAGAGGGGTTCTCGTCACTTAGGGTGAGGGGAGCCGTCCGCTTTGATGGGGTGCGTCAGTTTGTACGATGCAACGGAAAGATCGGGATATGCCCGCTGTTGCATCCCCGATTGATGATCAATCGACGCATTTTGTAATACTATGATATCCCATGCCACACATCTGCTTCGATTTGACATTACGTGGAAATGAAAGTCAAACGACGATAAGCAGACAGGCTGGCACAAAGCCCTGATCATAACTTGAGCACTTGTGAGATTATTTGAAAAAATAAGAAACAATGCAATTCAACAACTCTTGATGATAACCATTTGGGCAGCAATATCGGACGAAAAAATAAGATGTCTATGACTCCGTACGAAAGGATGAACATACGAATTCAAGGTGTAGCATCTGCCGAAAACACCAGATACTGATTTTCTTTGTTCATGAACTTCTAAATCCAAAATTGCAATAATTATAAAGATTATATTTATTCTTTCAGTCTGATGTTTTCAATCGGTTAATTCCTTACAAGCTGCTAAAATTATAAAAAAATAGCATTTATCAATGGAATGATGGAAAATCTTTCTCTTTGATTGAATCATTTGCATTAACGCCTTAAATGTGAACATAAATGACTGGAGGAAATAGCTTGTTATAAATGATTTGATATGCAAGACTGATTTAAAGCAAGCATGATTACTTATCGTGCTCAAAACTTATGATCGGATGCATATTTTTTCGTATTCTCGCGATTCCTCGAATTTTGGACATCCAGCGCTGCTTCCCACGGACATCACATATATAAACAGGTACGACAACATGACCTGATAACTTGATGCAATAATATTAGTGACAGTCATAATAAACCTTCGAATCAGTTTATTTGCATCACTCAAAATAAATAAAAATCTCCCTTGCGCGGAAGCGACTTAAATTTCCGCGCTGCGAGGACGATTCCTGAATTCCGTGCCATTTCCACGCATCCGCGCAGCATTGGAAACGCCCATCAAGCTCCTTTACCCCGGTTCGTTTGCACCTTTGTCATTCTGACTTCCAACAGAAACAACCCTGTCAGCAATCATCCACATTATCAGGGATGTGCTCACTAGCGCAGATTCTGGCGTCTCCGGGACACATTGCCAGTTACAGGGATGTCTCCCCCAATCATAAGCACTAGCTCGCAGGGTATAGGAACCCAGCAAGAACCGTCCAACCCTGACACCAAGTAGCAATCAGCTATCGCTACCCCAGACACAGCCATCAAGCAGCCACTCTTGGACTTACATGCTCCCAGAAAGAATCACGTTGTGCGGTCTTTGCCAGCTGTCAATGGAACTTTTCTCCACGGTCACCAGATATATTCCCTAGAGACAACAGATGTTTCCCTGGAGCCATAGTTACTTCTGTCTACGGTTTCAGAAGCACCCGAAGGCGCGGAGTGGGACCCAGAGTAGCAGAAATCAACAAGAATATTTTTTACTCATCCCTGCCCCACCCACGGCACGACGCTATGCTAGCAAGTTAGGGGTGGGGCAGCATTCAACATTCGCAACTCTCACCAGGTTAGGGTTAGTAACCTATAGTGAGAGCAGTGGTGCATCCAGGCTGACAGACTCGAACCCTGGACCTTTCGCACTTCCGCACCCAAGCGCGGCCTTTAACAAATTGAGGTATCCTACTACCTACTTTCTCTGATATGCATGTGTATTTCACACTTAACTGTTTATAACTCAGGACTTGACCATTCCCAAATATTGCATCGCAATACATCAATTATCAGATCCATAAAATGTTCGATGTGGTTCATGGTGTTGGACGGCTGCTAGATCAGCGAAGAAGTCACTTGACATTACATGGAGAGACAGGGCCAGAGGCATCAAACTAAAGCTTCTTGTGACGATCGCATTGCCGGCGGCTTTGCACGATGCTAACAACACTGTAATGACATTATCATGCACTGCACATTTGTAATGACGTGTTGCAGACGAAGTTGACCGCTGTAGTTCAAAGAATCCATAAGAAACGTGAGAAAAAGAAAATTACAGTATTTTGATCATGTAGTTGAGAGTCAGAACCTCTAAAATGGCTCCTCTTTCATGCTGAAATTGTGATTAAGCATAGTTGTTTGATTTACTCCGCCTTTTAGGCTTTTGGGTTTTCTGTTGTTCTGATGCATTTCACTTAAGGGTATTTGTTACAATTGATTTTTCAGAATCAAACTTAACTTTGTTCACACATTTTCGCATCTCAGAACCTATCATTCACATTTATGATTAATTCTATTTATGAATTATCTATGGTTCTGCTTGGATTACTGGAGCAGCCTTCAACTTCTCTGAACATCAATGATGAAATATTTTAATGTTGTGATGAATGCAGACTATGAAGGCATCGAAATTAATTTGATCACCCATTCATGTGATTTAGCATTGTCAAGTATCTCAATGCCGACTTTACTTCATGTGTTTTTGATTATCTAACTGCCCAGCATCTGCTCTGCATCCGTTCATACGCTGAAAATAGCTAGCAATTTTTGAAAACTTATTTCTGACCTCATGCATTCAAATGCAGTTAGCTTACTCATACAATAGTTGTTCGCTTTCCTTTATTTTCTGTACTTTATTAAAAAAATGCAGAACATTGGTTGAAAGAAGCACTAACGTTCATGTGGTCACAGTCAAGAGCGATGTATTTTCAAATATGAATAATTGTTGCGTGCACAAATGTTCCTCAAAGCGAAGCCAATTCGTAAGTAAGGGAATACCAAGTTAACTTATATGAGCTTTATAACAAATGAATACCAATAAATTTTCGCCTTCTTTGCGAAGCTATCTTCAAGCAAGGATCTTGAATATTTGTTTACACTAATGAATAGTAATAATTAGGCTCTCTGAATATAGTTTCGTGGAGGCATATTGGAATTAATTTGTTATAAAACTAATTTTTGAAAAACTTTTGAAATTTTTAAACTAATTTTTAAACTTTTGAAATACTAATGAGTCGAGGCATTTTTTCATAATTTCGAAGCAAATTTGATCAAAGATGTTCATCACTCAAAAAGTAAACTGAAGTTTATGACAATGTCTTATTATTCTAGGTTCAAGTAAGTGCATGCAAATGTACTAGAGTCATGTGCCAAGGATTGATATGCAGAAAATGCAATGATGCAGAAAGAGAATTTCAAAAAAAGAATACATGCCTAGCATGGATATATCAATTATCGGGAGCTGATGTTAGAACAAACTGAATTCTGACATGGTGCGGTCTAATCTCTGTCAACATTTTCTTACTATTTTGCTTGCACGTGTAAGCATGCAAGGTGCCGATGAGTCGTGCAACATCATTGAGGTTGCTTGGAGAGGTGATTATTTGTCGAAGCTCTTAAATTACCACAATGAAGTTTTCATAAATAATTAATATGATTACCTCACATGCCCAGAATCAAACGCCAAGTATCATGCTGATAGATGTTTGCACAATGCAAACAATCGATTCAAGTTTATTGGAAGCACAGGTCTCCTCCTCGCATAACACTATTTCTTGAGTTGGAAGTGTGGAAATGACACTACAGAATGCGCCATTCATATGATATCAGAATAATACAACTATGAATTGACGTTGGTCAGAAAGATCAGCGGTTCAAAATTGCTTGAGATCAAGCGTATTGGCTATGACAATTTTGGAGAAAAGCAATTACCAACCAACTTTGCATTCATGGCATTCATTTAAGAACATCATGTTTTTCATGATTAAGAGAAGGAACAAACGACACGCAGCTGAATGAACACTTCAGATAAAACTTCAAGATCGGGTCAGTGATCATCCATCCTACTATAGCTTCAAGAAACACATTTGCGTTTTGTTGCCACAATGACTTTCTCAGAATATGATGCTTTGAAGGCGAATTCTCCATTTACATGCCATGCAAAACAAAATGAAAGACAATGAAGCAAACTATTCTTGTCACTAAAAGTACGCATGCCTAGACTTATTTGAAAACCGACACCGTCTCTACAATCCGATGCATACTTCATCCAGAAAGAAATCTGACAGAGCGATTTCATACTCCGTACAGAATCCTTCGACCTAACGACTACTCAGAATTTAATGCTGTGGGAATCGCAGCAGACAAGCTCACTTGCTTCATGGATGCATCATGACTGAATTCAGAAGTGTTTTCTACTTGAAGTGAAAAAGCTGATTAAGCGAATGAGCACAGCGAAAATAAATGGGAGATTATCTGATTGATGCAGCAACCAGTAGGAAAGTTTACAACAACACTTTTTTAAAAAGCAAATTGCAGGATATCAGCTAAGCTAAGCTAATACCTTCATAGCTAAGGTCTTCCTGGTACCAAAGATAGAGATAAATGCTCGCTTCTCACACTTCACAAGCATATATGTAAAAACATGTGATTTCATGAAAATAATTGAGGATTTCTAATGGGAAGACAATACAGCGAGGATAAGGAAGCAAACAATCAAAAGAAAAATAAATGACGCAATGAATAGGGTGCGTTTCATTTTTAATTGCATTTCCAGGTGGAGGTCAAGCAGGACTTCTACCGAGTTGTCCGATGCCACGAACATTTACATGCTGAGTCATTCACAATAAACATTGATCATACCGGGGTTCAAATTCACAGTTTGATTCAAAAATTGTCTAATGTCAGATGACACAAGAACTTTCCTGATATGAATGCTTTACATTCATAAATAAATTTGTCATTATTTTTGTGCGTGATGTGCAAGTACCGCTAAGTATAGCTACAGTATACATAATGCTATCAAAATTTTGCTTTACGAAATCCTTCTTCAGTTCACTAACCCTGATGGCTAAAGAGTGACCAATTTCATACATATAAAACTTATCATGCCATTATTACCCTTAATATGATGAACGCCAGTGCCAAAGTTAAGTTTAGGGGCATTCATAGAATTCAGTATGCTAGGATTAGAAAAACGACATTGCCTACTACCTACAATTCAAATTAGAACAACGGCTGGCTTGAGTGCAGGTATTGAGAAAGGGAAAAAAAGGAACAGATACACGGGAAGAGTGACAAGTTGGGTTAGAATGAGAGACCGGCTTAGAAAATGAAGATTTCACCTTAATATAAGCACTTAGGACTATTCGCTTCGGATAGCTCAACTTTAATAGAGTCAAAAATGTAATCAATTTCTCTATCCAAAACATTGGATTTGCAAATACGAATAGTTCGAATGAATGAACCGCGAGCAACACTTATATGAATAGAAAGAGGATGAGTCGAAAAGTCGATTCATGTGCTTCCATCATCTTTGTATCGTCTCTGTGATCATCAGACATATTCAGGGAATCTAATCATGTTAACCAAAGTCAATCGACAAGGTGGAAAAGCATTATTCCATCACATAAACAATCTGCAACTGCATTTTTGATATTCTTTATAGAATAATGAATAGATTTAAAAGGATAGGAGCCTACATGGCAGCAACATGTCGAAACTATTAAATCACTTATCAAATAAGCTCGTATATATTTCTATTGCACAGCAAGCAAAATTTCTTTATGTTCGACAGATATTAGTGACGATTGGTAGATCAATGTATCTGCTTAACTAACTGACTTGCCCTTTTACCATTTTACTTCAACCGATTTTGAGCTTTGGAAACCGGGGAGGGGCCACGGAGCTCCCTATCCAATTCCTATGACCCAATCGCTCCCATATTTACAAAACAACACAACTAACTGTGGCTTCAGTTTTACCAACTCGGTCATCGTATTTCTAGGAATTTCAGTTAAAAATTGAATTCCACGTTATCTCAAAAAATAAATTTTTCGAGTATCTGTTGGAAATTATTGGTCGATAACTTTGATTAACAATATGTTTTGATCAGCTATCCGATGAAAACATCTTTAGACAATGTCGGGACCATGCTTGATTACACTGGGAAAGTTAAGTCGTACTGAATACAGCTCAAATAGAGATCTTTGAAAATATTTGTAAATTACACATAGTCTAACACTTTCGTGGAAATATGCATCTCAAAAAGGAGATCCAGGCGGAATAAATAAACACTCGAACATGTGAACATGTGTAGAAGAAAGTGGTGAATATTAGCACAGTGTCCGTGCTAATACAACTCAGCTCTATTTTAGAACAAAGCTACTCATGTAATACAGCAAATCTTTGTTCCAAAGGCTACCTGAGATTGTTCGCAAAGTTGAAAATTAGGTAAGGAGGGAATGAGTGGAGACAATAGCATGAAGTTTGCTCAAGTGTATCTTCAAACAATAAGTCACAAACAAATTAACATCAATCATCATGAGAAGAACCCATAATCATCCAACCTGAAGATCTAGGATGCAAAGGAAGTGGAAGTACCTGACATAAGATAGCTTACTATGTAACTGAGATAGATAGCGGAATCACTCAGCAAATTAATACCACTTGCTTGTTCCTTGATAAGAAGCAAATAAATATATTCATTGATGGACTTTGTAGCCAGTTAATCGATTTGTGAGATTGCAACCCAGAGAAGTGCGACTGCGTACACAACCAGCAGGTACAATTCACAAAATATCACTCTTTTCTTGGATGTAGCGAGACATATTGATTGCCGACTGATGAGAGCAGCAGAACAGCCATAATTAAGATGGTTCACTCCAAAGAAAAGTCACATTTCCCAATTTTTTGGTTACACAATATCCAAAAGTATGCTAAAGCACAAAATTTACTTAAAATTCTTATTTAGTAACCTACAAATTTTTGTTTGAGAGACAACTCAAACAGCCGTAATCAAATATTATACTACTCCTTCAGTAATGCATAATGATGTTAAATTAGGCATCAGCAAAATATCTTCTGGAAATTTGATTGATGAGTAGTTGAGCTCACATCATATGATTTTATAAAGAAAAACCATAAGCGAAGATAGTCGAGAATTCAAATATGGCGCTGAAATCTGTTGATGAGTAACAAGTGAATTATATAAATAAACAGAACGAATTAAACAACACACTGGGGCCTCAGAGATAAATTGTTTTGTCTGCGTTGTTTGGTCTATAGATGACACTTTCAATTACTGATAATCACGCTTTGAGCTAGTCCCGAGGGGCAGAAAGATCCGCAAAGATCCTGGAAGTAATGCAATATCAAGTCTGAACTCTGACGAACTCGTGATGCTCGATGTCTGTGAATCACATTGAATATTTGCCAACAAGCATCTTAAGTAAGCGGAAATTATGCTGATTATCAAGGGGAATTTCATGATCCGTCCATAGAGTACACTGTAAACCGTAGACCGACAATTACCTACAAAATTACTGACAAAATCAACCGACGATTGTCACCTCCAGTATCCTGCGATATCCGAAGAATTTGAAGGTTCTCCATCGACATCGAAATTTTGCTTTGTATGCAAATTAACTAAACAAAAACTGTTGAATATTGATTGATTTTTTCGATTACTGATTGCTTGACTTTTGGGCAATCTGTATTATTGTGTGGCAAAACAATGATTTATTTTGACATAATCTAATTAGTCATCTACATTTTTGATAAAACTTAAGCTATAATTCATTGCTATTCATTTTGTCGCTTATTGTCAGATATTGTAGGTGTTCGCAGTGGCAATCATCCTACAAGAACTAACAATGACTGACAAAATAGATTTTGTAGGAAATATGTCTGTCAATTGTCAGTCAACGGTTTGCAGTGTAGCATAATACTCTATGGATCCGTATTATAATGGAAGTCTTCATGAAAAAGTCGCGATATTATTCGTGCTTTCTTGGCTGAAATTTCAATCTTTTAATTCAATTTTCATCGGCATGATTTTATGATTCATTAAATTCATGTTTCATTTCTTGAATCTCAATGGTGATGTGGACCCATTTACATCTTTCAAAGTCAATTGAAATCATTGTCTTTGATTATGTGATTTTGCTCTGCCACTTTGGGCAGGCTGCCTGTGATATGATCACTCTTACGAAAATACTCTTGAGGTTGAGCATGAAAGTAATAGGAACCCATCGAATTGCTAATTTAGCAGACATTAAATCTCCAAGGCTGTCATAACACTGAGACTCGATGGATTTTAAGTGTCATCTTACCTAATTTTCCTTGTCCATGTTAGTTGATATTTAATAAAATATAACATTTCGTTTGCATTTATGACCAAAGATGGCACGAAAATGAGGCAGTCATGGAAACAAAAATTTAAACCCGACCAATTACAAAGTCAGTTAAATCAGAATTTCTATTTCATGCGAATCTAATGAGATTTATCATGTTTTACTTCAGAAAATGACATTGGTCTAATACTTGCTGCCAATAGAGCTCTACTCGGGTTAGTATATACATGTACTATAGTATATGCTAATAGTTTTCTATATCGCACTCGTTTAAGCTCGCATCGGATGGTTAGTATTCCCATTTTACAGAATGTTTATGATGATACTTAGATCACTTTATCTTGTATTTTGATATATAGGATGCAGATCATGCTACCGTTATACCAAACGATGTATTTTTTATTGTCAAGATAATCATTCAAAATTAGACTCATTGCTTAAAATATGTTGTACTACAAATCTTCTAAGTTTCTTTTAAGATTTACTGCCAAATCTTTGCAAGACTTGATAGGAATCTTAGAAGAAACTTGGAAGATAGGTCTGTTGTCTTGGAAGATTAGTCTGTTATCTTGGAAGATTAGTCTGTTATCTTAGAAGATTAGTTTGCTATCTTGGAAGATAAGTCTGTTGATTGCCTTGTATCATGGAAAATATCAATGTTTCGTCTACAACAGCAACATGAAGAATTTCAAAAATGACTCAGCAATAAGCAAGCATGCCTTTATGCATGTACCGTAAATTTAGAAATCCTTCTTGCTGCTCTTGTAGACGAAACATTATTGATATCTTCCATAATACAAAAAAATCAACTGGCCAAATGTATGCATACAGAGATAAAACTGTGAATGCACCAGTTATGCATTACTTTGGTTTAGCGCATCTGCTTGGCTATAAAATCAAAGGGAATGACAGGTAACACACAGATGCTGCATGTATTGAAAACATGTATTTGACAGAATATGTGATTAATCAAGATAGTCTCTCTGGTTTTTCTTTTCTCCTCAGATGCAAGCCTCGTTGATTTACGGCAGACTCTGCCTCTTCCCAGGTGGTTACATTGCAAAATCTTAAAGTTATCCATGGCCTCTGAAAAAGATGATCAGGAAATAATTTATAGGTGAAAAAATGTTGTGCCATGCGCATATGATAGATGAACAGTGCGAGATTTATAACGAATCGTATCAAAGGAGAGCGACTTTGCTTTGATTGTGAAGAAAATTTTCATTCTTAAATGGTTGAACTAAGTGCTTTTTAACAAACGCAGGAAAGATGATGTGAGTATTGATCGCATTGTCATTTTCAGATTTGCCAAGGCTACAGTGGTACGATTTTTTTTACTTCTATACGCATGCATGGGATTGTTTTTGATGGAATGAAAAACACTAAATTGAAGACAATTTGATCTAACATTAATTAGAGGCAATGAGAAGACTTTAATTTATTATTGTATCCAAAGATAATTGTCTAATCCATTAATCCACAAGATAATATCCATTGTCTTTGATTGTATCTATATTGTGATATCACGCACTATGCATGCATACAATTGAGATATCTCTCAGTAATTAATTTGAGTTCCCATGGTCTCATAGTACATATGTCCGATGATAATATGAATCATTTTCTAATCAAATCTTGAGCATGGACACACCAAAATCGTTCTATGAAATATATTTGTTTCTATAATCTTGGGTGATACTCAGAGTAGAATTGATTCTTTCGGCGAATGTTCACTTCATTCAACCAGCGAGTATACATATATGTGAAATAAAACATACATTAACATTGATGATATCATCCTGGAAAGGATATTATGACCGCAGTCTTTTCACTGAAGCAAATTTCCTCTTATTAGATAAAATACGCGCAGGTTTTACGAGGATTCAGTCAGTATTCCGGCTATCTTCCCTTTGCCCTGAGGATGCATGCACGAATTTCGGTGAAATACCCACATTAGACGGGAAATCTCAAAATCCTCTGACGAGATTCTATTCTTCGTCGCCACGATACAGAGATAAGCGACATATTCATTATCACCGTATACTCTGATTTCTATTGCGCAAACATTGATACACAGTACATACATTGATACACTCATCGATTGACAA
Source organism: Prostheceraeus crozeri (assembly GCA_907163375.1). Lineage (NCBI taxonomy): Eukaryota > Metazoa > Platyhelminthes > Polycladida > Euryleptidae > Prostheceraeus > Prostheceraeus crozeri. The sequence continues at coordinate 45,836 of CAJQUW010007054.1, read as the reverse complement.
GAGATCTAGTGCCCTAAATGGAATAAATGGTCCTATAATGATTTTTTATCGAAATCTGTGTTTATATGAATTGCACCTTATATACCATGATCGGCATCTTTCAGAGAGACTATCCCGATTGCTCCTCAAACAATATGAATGGGACATACAAATACGAATTCTTACACAATAGAAACACGTGAACAAACACATGGGAAATTCCACATGGATGGCACGTTACCGCGTTTAGAAAGATAAATCCCTTACTTTTCATCATTTTCAGTCTGAGCTGTTATCGTCCTCAAATGGCTGCCTCCCATCATGGCTCTTTCTTTGAGGAGATATTATCTTGGTCTTTAGCTCATCCTCCCTGAACATTTCTTCCGCAATTCGGAGGGCGAAATATGCTGGGCCTATACTCCTCCTGATGGACATCAAATCCTTTCCATTAAAAATCTGAAAGATGAAATATTGCATGTGATCCACTTTTACGTTTTAAATGATGAGCGAAGTCTGCAGTTATGAACAAAGAGGCTAGTTTCATTCAGTACGGCCTTTTAACTTACGACAGGCTCCGCTGAAGAACTTGATGTCTCGTCTTGAACTTGAACCAAGTGTCTTGATGCTTCCTTTCGGTTCTGTAAGATAAGGGCAATTTCACGTAAGCATCAACCTCGGTGAAAAAATATTTTTTGTTGAATACAAACAATTTGACGCTTGATTTATCTGAAGAATACTTGAAATCATCAAGAATCAATAACCATATTACTTATTCTACGACTTATAAAAAATTTCAGTCAATTTTCAGCAGACATCTGAAAATGTTTCGAAATTGTGATAATTTAACTGTTTTTTAATCGAACGCAGTGCGAGGATGGTTCGTGGCCATTCGCATGCACGAAGTATTTTTCAAGACAGATTGACCTGGGCTACTTGACTGTGGACTCGCTCACTGGGATATCTACGTGCTTCAGTGAAAAAAATTGATTGAAAGTTGAGCCTCTAAAACGAGCGTCCGTTGCGCCTTAAATACGTTTTATTTATCTACAGCCTAAACAAAGAGTGATAGAAAACTCATATCTCAGATTATAAGCTAGATATCCCATATATATAAGGTCATCATAATTAATTAGCGAATGAAGTACTTCCTTAGTCACTATTTCAGATCAAAAATGCGAGCGTCCGTTACGCGACGGGTGCCCATTTTCGAAAGTGTTCACTGCCCTTTCTTTTTGGGTATGATCTGCCCCCACATTGTACATCTGATAAAAGCTTGGTGCTTTGTGTCACACAGAGCAGTCAGTCAAGTTGTAGACAACCTGAGAACAAATATTTTTCTCACAGATGACGAAGGAGAATGGCGACTTGCTGTCGGCAGGGTCGAGTCACGACCGTAGTCAGCAGCTGACTACGGCAAGCTGCCTGCCGCGTCTGATGCCCTGTACATGTAGATATCTATGACAGACAATAAAATTGTTCATCTAAGGCTTAGTCGGCAAGGCAGCAGGGAGGCGAATGATTTTCTCACAGCTAGCCCATGACACCTAAATTCCTATTTACTTTACGTTAACCTTAACAGAATCAAGTTGAGAGCATCATTAAACTGCTTGACTGCGTCGATGGATGGTCATAAGAGCAAAGCAGCGATCCGCCAAAGGCGATACCGAGATTCTAAACGCGCCAACGAGCAACATCGACGTAAAGAGAGAGAAAGCGAATTGCAAGGGAGAAGATCAAATCGAATGGAGGTGAAGCATTGAGACAACACAGGATGAAGGAGAAAGAGCGCCACAAGAAATACAGATTATTGAAGAAGATAAAGAAGTCTGAGATTATCGCAACGACAGATCAGCCTGAAGAACCTTACAACACACCACAGGCCCTTGGTAAGGCAGTGAAGAGAGCTCAGGACGCTTTGCCAAAGTCTCCAAGGAAGAAGCGACGTGTTTTGGCTGACTTGCTCAGGTCACACAAGCCGAAGATTATATGCCCGCGACGAAGCAAAATAACAGAAGAGGTTTCGAGAAAAGTAAAGGACTTCTATCTCTTGGATAGTATCTCGTGGCAAGCACCAGGCCAGAAGGATATTTTCATTGAGAGAACTGTAGAAGGAAAGCGATATATCCCCAAGCGCTACATGGTGATCTCCATCAGAGAAGCGCATGCAATCTTCAAATTGCAGCATGCTGACGTCGAAGTCGGTCTGACAAAGTTTAGTCTGCTGAGACCACGTCACGTATTCCTGATGTGCAATACACCTCACTCCGTCTGCATTTGTCAAATGCACGAAAACATGCGCCTTCGACTCAAAAAGATCAACTCCGTTGACCCAGGCATCAGCTATCAATTTCGTGAGTTCATATCGACCATCGTTTGTGATCAAGAAAGCGAAGATTGCATGTCATCGCAGTGCGAGTTCTGTCGCGATTCTATTGAGAATATACACGTCGATGTTGAAGATGAGAGCCAAGAGATATCGTATCACATTTGGGCTAAGGACACTACAAAGCTGCCACAGTTGATCTCAAAGTCGGAAACAGTCAGAGATATTCTGAAAGGCATCAAGTCCGACCTCAAGCCATTCTTGCTACATACCTTCATTAAAAGGAAGCAACAGGAGTGGTTTGAAATGGCAAAATCTTCGGTAGATGGAAAGACAGTTCTCGTGCAAGTGGATTTCAGTGAAAATTTCACAATTAAGCATCAGAATGAAATCTCAAGTGCTTACTGGAGTCATAAGCAAGCTTCGCTGTTTACTTCTCATGCATGGATAACGGATAACACCAGAGAATCAATTGTGATATGGTCAGACAACTTAGAACACACAAAGTTATCAATCTATGTCTTCGTACAAGAGATCCTCAATCATTTGACCTCGAAGTACATTGACATAAGGCATGTGAATTTTATTTCCGACGGTCCATCTTCTCAGTTCAAGCAGAAATTCTTGTTTAGCAATCTGCACTTGTGGGGCTCGCGCTTCAATATTTCAATCGATTGGAATTTCTTTGCAACGTCGCATGGGAAAGGTGTCGTCGACGGCATAGGAGGATCAACCAAGCGAATGATCTGGAACAGGATTAGATCCGGTCGTGTCGTCAACACTCCACGAGAATGCTTTGAGGTAAGTTTCGGCTACATGTTCATGTACGTCTATATTTGATTCAGCTCTTAGTGCATTAGACGACTTGCTATCAATGTGTCTATTACATGTAAATTGAATTAAATTTTAAAGTATGCCGACACATTTTGCTGCCTACATAGGCCTAATTATTATCTGTGTTATAAAGTGGTTGGCGTCAAATTTACGTAGGCCTACATGTATGTGCATCCATAGGCCTATCTTCTGAGGCATACGTATAGTTCTAAATTGTGAATGATTTGATTTTTCCAGCTAGCCAAGGAGGTGTTGAAGACTGTCCACTTCATGTGGATTCCAAATGAAGAGATTGAAACCTTGGCTGATCAAATGGCTCACTATTGGAGTAAAGTGAGATCAATTCCTGGCACGCAGCAAATCCATCAAGTGAAATCCATTGATCATTATCGTGTGGAGGTCTCTGCATTCAGTACAAGCATGGACAGCAGAACAGTGATCTACGCAAATCCACAGAGTAAGTTCAGCATACTGAGACTATCACAATTTACGCGTAAGCTTACAATCCGTGTAATTCAGTGAGCTAAAAATCTGTGTACACGTGGTTTACTTCATCTACGAAAAAGGATACTACGAGTACTGTTTCCACTGCATGCTGAGATACAGTAGGTCAACTGTAGCACAGAATTTCTTTGTCGGGGTATAGGCCTATACTGTTCATACACATGTATATATGTAGCACACGCCTGTGTGCGTACTGCAGGGTGTTTAATATTCCTTTGCAGACGAAGTTGCGCAGACAACTGAAGAAGCAACTGATCGGACCAGCTCTGAAATGCCGGATACAAGCCCTGACGTCCAATGTCTCGTATGTGAGGACTACTGGAGTAACTCTCTACCAGCGGAGAAATGGATTCAGTGTCTGCACTGTAAGGAGTGGGCTCATCAATCTTGCATTGATAGCGAAGAAGACTTGGAAAGCTACACGTGTGACTTGTGTAACATCATTAAAACTTTGTGATTTTAAGACTTCGTGCGCATGTGCTACACTGCATATTTACAGCACAACGTGTGCTGAGCTTCCTAAATACACATTGATTCAAATGGAATGTGAATATTTTGACTGAGTCGAATATAAAGTGGAAGTCTAGAAATTGTGCGTAAATACCAAAAAATCGAGCGTCCGTAACGTTATCCTGCAAAAATCTGTTAGAATATCATACCAGCTGTGCAGTACAATGCTATTCTAAAGTTAAGTCGGGAAAAAGTTGGTTAAAAGTATAATTATCTACGAAATTAGGCACTTGGACAAAACGAGCGTCCGTTACGCGAGCGTCCGTAACGATGGATTGAGGTCTGTAAAATCAAGCCATCTTTGTTAATCATCAAACCAAAAGCATTTTCTTGAAGTTTTGTGTTTCTGGTTTCAGAAAAATGTAATTTATTTGGATTATTTAATGTCAATTCGCAGAGTTTTACATTTTAAAATTAAAAAGTCAAAACGCGTTTTTCTCCGCGAGCGTCCGTTACGGCTACATTTGTGGTCGTAGAATTTGCTACAGTAAATTGAATTTTTGGTAGTATATAAAGATGGATAGGACGCATATATATCTGCAAAATAAGCGCTCTATGATGTTTTTAAAAGCCTACAGAGCTTCTAAAAGCTTCCGAACGAGCGTCCGTTACTAAATGAAATTGCCCATAAGATCAATTGTCCGTGATTAATTTAAGTCAACCATCGAGAGAAAGTAATGTATTTCATTATTTCTATCGTACGTAATAAAAGTATATAAAAAACTAGTGTTTTGAGAAATTACATGCACATGCGTCTACTGTAACTCAATGTGACTAAATTACACTGTAGTTATACAGCTCACACTAACTACTTACTCTCTAAGTTTCTTTCTCCAATGAAGCCATCCGCTTATTCATGTCCTCCAAAAAATTCTTCATTTCCCTTATTTCAAGAAGAATTTGATTGTTAGTACATAGTGCCTGCAAAATACGCCAGCAGCAGTGTGCATTTAACATTTATCAAGTTTCAAGTAACATCACAATATAACAGTATAACAAGAAACAATTAATTTTAACGCATCACTTGTACAAATAATTGAAAATTAATGTATTCAGTCTCAAACAGACATCCATACTTTAAAGTAATGTGCACGGAATTGTAATATGTTCCTAGTTACTCTATCGTAAACAATAAACCTAGATTTTCAACAGTTCAAGAATTTGCCGGCAAACATGATTCTCAACTTATATTTTTAAGGCATCAGGAGCAGATTTAATTTCGCTGAAAATGAATTGATGTCCCTTCACCATAATCTAATTATCTTTTTTCTATGGCTAGGACATACCTCTGTATCAGGATTTCTTAGTGGCTCCTCATCTGTTCTAAGAGACTGTGCATCTATTTCTGGTTCGGATAGTTGTTCCCCTGAGGAATCGAGGAAGCCGAAGCTCCTAATAGTGTCGTCGTTGTCATCTAACTTCTCCTCCAATGTTCCTCTCTTCTTTTCCATCTCTTCTTTTTCCCCTGTAAAAAAGTGCAGAAAGTGGACTGAACATTAGTATTTTAGAATTTTGAAAACTTAATGTAAATGTTACTTGTGACCTAATTAATGCTTTAATTCTAGCATGAGGTTCTAAAGGAACCTATCGTAAATTCCAACTTGGGTCCTCTTCATTACATTTTAATAATCTAATACATCACTACATTTTAATAATACCTGCATGCATATTCATTATTGTTTACTCAAAAATGAACATAATACAAACAATGTTGATATTTACAGAAAAACAAAGAGACAATGATATTATGCGCATTTTATAAATATGTTTATGTATTTCTATTCATGAACATGCTATGTTAACTTTTTTCGCTTGACTACCGCATTTTCTCGAATAGAACTCGCCATCACATACAGTCCGTTTCACAAAAAGTGGATCATCCTAAAATTTGACTAAATAAAACATAAGTATGATACAGAAAGCATTTTTCATGTTATTCCATGTCCCTAATATATTTAAATGTCCTTATATAATCTGACAAGCTATGATACAGTAACGGTTCTTAAGAACATAAGCTAATATTTTGTGGCCCTACCCTTATTGTCAATGACATTACCAATTCGTCTAGGCATTGATTCGATGATATCGTTGATTTTTGACTGATCTAACTTTCTCCACTCTCTTTTTAACAGTGACGTAAGTTGTGATACGCCATCTGTAGGTAGCAGTGAACGACGAACGTTACGTTTTAGAATACTCCATACATTTTCTATGGGATTCAGATCAGGAGAACGAGCTGGCCAAGATAATGTCCTAAGCCCTAATTGAGACTTGCATAAGTTGACTCTACTACTCCTGTGAGACGTAGCATTATCATCCATAAATAACCAAGTCGATGGATCACCAAGTTGATCTGTCATTTGGCCAATGTTCATTCGTAAAACATTCACAGCGTTCAGAATTCATGGTTCCTTGCTGTATATGAAGTTCAGAGCGGCCATTGGTCCAAATGCCAGCCCAAATCAGTAGAGTCGCACCACTTTGTACCCGGGGACGATGTAAATGTCTCGGAATTTCCTGATCAGATTTTGTCCATAATCTCAATCGACCATCTCTACCCTTCAGACGGACTGATGCCTCATCAGACCAGACAACCCGATCCCATTGATTTCGCCAGTGACAATGACTCATTGCCCATCTGAGACGTCTTTTTGTATGCTGATCTGATAATTCGATCTGAGAGGGTCTCTTACAGCTCTTGAAAATTCGACTCAATAAGTTTTCTACGAATAGTGGACTTAGAAATAGACGAGTCTAGTACAGCCATCTCAGTTAACGAGAGACTTGGATCAACTTTAACAAATCTCAAAATTAGGCGGTCTCTACGTTTGGATGTTTTGCGTGGACGGCCAGAGCCCTCTTTACGACAGAGTTGAAAATCATCATTATGCCATCGATGCACATTTGTGTAAGGGACATTTAGTCGCTTGCTTGTAGCTCGTAAAGAAAACCCAAGTTCTAGCAAGGCTGACACTTTGCCTTTTGTGAATGCGATCTCGTTATTGTTCATTTGTGCTTTGTATTGTTTTCAACCGGTAAGAGATAGATTTCTAGCTGAAAGCAATCAGGAGTGCTGCCAACACCACCGCAACGAAGTCAGGAAGCTATGGAGCATGAAGTCCAGTTAATCACATGTAGCAGTTACATTATTGTTGATGAATAATGGTGCTATACTGGCTCTGATTGACCGATTTTCTATATTTTTGTTTTGCTTGATAGCTTTTGGCTTGTAGAACAACATATTACATAACAAAGGAAACAAATGTAATTTTATAAGAGTGAGGTATGATTTTGTGTAACATTGCTAAATGAAGATCAAATTATCTACTACTTTTTTATCTATAACAGGAAAACAACTCAATATTCATGCTTGAAATTTCCAACAATGATATTAGTAAGCACAACTGACATATCTTCCAAATTTCAGAGAAATTCGTTCAAGTTTGGCGGAGTTAGACAAAGTTGAAGTTAAGGCGATGTTTAAGGGTGATCCATTTTTTATGAAACAATCTGTATTTATGTGGACTTGGCTATAATGTTCAAAAATATGTTGCAAATTATCAGCGCTGGAACTAAAAGAATCATGATGATTAACCCTTGTACGGTCCATCCCGTGACACTACGTCCCTGGTCCTATTGTTTTAGCTGTAGTTCTTGTGAAACGATGATTACGCAACTGGCGATGCGCGACTTTATTCCTGTGGTGTTGCAGATGAAAGCAACTCACAATGTTCCATCATTCTCTTGAATATTCAATTGGATTCATTCGTTTTCTGCCGACACCGCTGTCAGATTGCAGGATGACTTCCAGACCGAGACGAACATGCGCTCCGAACATAAGTGATTCAATTGATTCCCCGAGACTGATCGATACGGCGTGAAAATCTGGATTCTATGTGACCAGGAAACTTTATGTACAATCATCAAATTTATTCGGGTAAGGAAGGTCACACAGAAGAAATCGGTCCAGGCCAAAGAGTTGTGACAGACTTAGCTCGTCCTGTTTATGGTTCATGCAGAAACATAACAACTGATAATTTTCTCACATCAGTGCCTTTCGCTCATACATTGCTCCGAGAGAACATAACAATTTTGGGAACCTTACGTGCAAATAAAGCCGAAATCCCACCAACAATTCAGAAGAATCGATCGCGAGAAGTGTACAGAACGGAATTTGGCTTTACACACCATTTTACAATTACATCATATGTTCCCAAACAAGGAAAAGCCTTAATCCTTCTCTCTTCGACCCATCATGGTGAAGAGATCTCTGATCGAGAAGATAAGAAACCTACAATGATTCTCGACTGCAATGCTAGTAAAGGAGCTGTTGATACAGCTGATAAATGTCTCTCTACGTACAGCTGCTCAAGGCAGACCCGAAGATGACCATTGAAGTTGTGTTGCAATTTGGTGGATGCGGCCTCTACTCATTCATTGTCTGGATCAAAAACAATCCTGAATGGAACTGCAATCAGAAGTACAAGCGACGTCAATACATAATTGAATTGTCGAAAGAATTGATGCTACCTGCAGTGGAGCGGAGATCCCGAGGTCCAAATCTTCATAGCACTGTGAGAAGTGCGATGGAGCGAATCGGAATGAGGATACAATGCGAAAGATCCTCGCCCATGGAGGGCGTTTATCGAAGCCGTTTCCATAGTTGCCCAATCCGCAAGGTTGCAAGGAGACAGTGCAGTGTTTGCAGTCTCTTTTTCTGCAGATCACTCATCTTCACAGGTTGTGTGTAGTGTGAATGCACAGTTTGAGTGCTGCTTTTCAGAAAGTGCAGTTATGCGCATTTTGAATGTTTTTTTTAAATATACATTTATTAACACCTTCAATTATAGTTGTTTTTCAAGTAGTAATCAATTTATTGACAGTCATTAAGCAACATATTGCACTTAAGAGTACATTTACATTACACAGTTATCATTGATAACCACAACAAATAAGCGTTAAATAAAAAATGATAGACCGTGACAGAATGTCACTACTTGGACCCAACTCGTTATTATTTTTCATGGACCGTACAAGGGTTAAACGTTATCGAGCTTTTAAGATGTCCTAAGAAAGACTGATCTCAAAACCAAGATCTGTTATCAAATTTTTGACTTTCTTATTCTGTTTCCTTTCCTACATAAACCGCCAACAATTTTGTATAGTTTCATAGAAAACTTTGATGGGAAGTTATACAAGGAAATCTTCCAGAAGTGAACCTGAGCGGGATGGCGGGTTGTCGGTTGCTTCATCATTATTGGTTTCTGTGTTCCTAGACAAATCAGATACACTTTTGAGATATAAATCGTTTGAAGCATCATCTTCCGTTTATGTGGTCGACCAAGTGGATCCATCCGCGATACACTCTCAATGACGACTTTGAGTGATGAGGATTGTCGACCCCATCCCTCGCTGGTACCGTGACGGGTTCAGGGTCCGTCAGATGTTTGAAGGGGGAAGGAAATTGCCCGAACCCAGCGGTGGCTGATCTCCGCACAATCAATGGTGCTCTTATGGATTCCATGGGATGGAAACTTAGAATTTTCTTTCGTTGTTTTTATTAATTGCAAAATCGATTAACATTGCAAAATTGCAACGTGCGTTAATTCCGTTGGTGTGCTTAGCTAGTTGGTGTGCTCAATATAGGACACGATTGATATTGCACACATAATCGATCAGTCAATGCTTTCCACTGTACGGTATTAAGAATTTTGCTAGAGATATCGAATAAGTTGTCGCCTGTTTAATAGCAATCGGTCCTCCTGTCAGTCACAGCATTAGTCGGGCATTCGATGACGCCGCAGACCGAGTCAGACAGCAGAATTTGGTCGCGAAGCCGGCTAAAGACATTGTTGCACGGTGTGACACGTGTGTGCTCAATGCACATTTCTCGATGAACACAAAACGAGCAAAAGAAGGATTGGCACAGTGGCAAACAAGGGGGAACGATTTTTCAGTCGGGGGGGGGAGGGTAGAGGGCTCTAAATTTTAGGTGTTGCAAAACGAATTTGTGGCGGTTGCCCGGATGCATACCTATACTACTCACTTTGGCGGGCACTGCATTCGTCGTGGATGAAACTTATATTTGTTTTGCTGTTTTTTTCATTCAAGCTGAATCTTGCTATTAAGTTTGGCTTCAGCTTTTTTATTATCATGGCCTCTCGTTATCTTGAGTTTGCTTCATCGTTGTCAGAAACTAAATGACAAATAGGGGACACACTCAAACACATTTTATTATGCCAGTATAGACATAAATATATTTTGATTTTACTGTGGCCATTCGAATTGGCTTGTGTTTGACAAGATTAATTCTGTCTATTTCGATTGTTGGGAAACAGGGATATATTTTTCCGCCAATCTATCCGCCTTGGCAATTTTTTAAACCGCCTGCGTGTCAATTTGTTGCATATGTACTATATTAATGTATGGCTGTATATACTGTATTACTATGCTGTTGGATATGCCCCAGAGATATATTGCCTTGTCTGCGTGTTTAGGTCCACACGCAACTGAATCTATGTCTGTGTATGTGACACTCAAAAGTCTGGAATAAGAAGACAATTCATTCTAGCTGCACTTTGTGATGTAGTTGACTTCTACCACGTTTTTGACCTCCCATATTACCGAGAAGAATATTGCAATCAAAAGATTCCGATGAACTCCACAAAAATGATTATTGATAAAACTAAAGCATGTTGATTGTTGGTGTAGAAAAACGTCAAATTGATAGGGCCTCTATGTGTCAAGCACTCAAAAAATGATATTTATTAAAGAGGTTCACTTAGGTGTGCAATGTTTTATCGCATATGTAAGCTTATAACAACGATCACGTTTAAAAACATCAGCGCAACCATTAATCATACCATGTGTGAATAGAATTGATTTTGTACTATTTCAGTCAATTATTATGATATATATATTGCTTGACTGAAATTAAGGGTGCTTTACAAAAAGATAGTAATGGCGTTTTTCATCATTTTTGTGGTTTAAGCCTTTGTAATGCCTTTCACTAGTGGAGCGGAGGTCGTTCCGGGGGAGGTAATACTAATTTGAACATGTCCCGCTCAAGCCATTACAGATCAGCTCAAATGCAGCCAAAGCTCTTTGAATGCCCCATTCAAAATAAGCCTAAGCTTATAGCATTTAATTTATGTTAACCAAAATTGGACCTAAATAATCATCCGAGAAGACCTATTTTTTGAACGCACATAGTCTTTTGCAATCAAAATTACCATGCCTTTACGAGCGGATTTTTTTCTGAATGGAATGTGAAATGACACAAGCTATAACTGAAATGACTGAAGTTAGAACAATGAGAATGACATAACATAACAATGAAAATGCTCTAAAATTTCAAATTTCCTTCAATTTCTGGCTGGCTAAATGACTTATGAGTTGGTTTTGATAGATTAGGCCTACCGAAAGTTCGTAAGTCATTGCTTAATAACTACCAAATATTACCAATTTTCTGAAAAATTATGGGTAAATTTACATCACTGCCTCATGGCTCTTCTTTTGCAGGTGTGCCAGCCACTGACAATCCTGTAGGGGCAGCCTGACACCTTACAGCAAGCGACTTCTACGCACTAAATTCTTACTTGTCTTTCGCCGTTGAATAGTAATTAATTGCATTTCCAATCACCTAGTGATTGACAAGCTCATAGAATTGGTGTAGCAGATATTTCATTATGACTTCACAATTTAGCTAAAAACTTGCTCTGCGTCTACAAAAGCAGCTAAGTCAATAAACGAAAAAGCGGGTCATTGGCTGAGTCACCGAATGATACTGTTGACCCACCGACTCGGCTTCACCATTGGTATGCATACTATCATGTAACCTTTTACCTTGGCAACAATTTCAGCAAGCGATTTTCTTAGACTTTTCGAATGCAAGAACGATTTTATGAGTGTTTAATATACTCGCAGCTTCATTACTGAATTCCATCCCCGGAGATATCGTTTCAAAAAAGAACCCGCAACCTCTCCTTGCATTATAGGCTTCGAGGACTGCTGCAATCATCTTCCAGCCTGATAGGTCGCAACCTCGTCTTATTTTGCCATTCACCAGATTATCAAAGAGCCCTGAGGGTCGTTTTGAGGCCCAAGTCGAATTTCTCTGGCCGACCCGTCTGGCAAAGTTGTCGCAGAGTTGTTCTTAGGATCCTATGTTCAAGTTGTCATGTTGGCAGAAATCAATGGCATTCTCATGTGGTAAAATCGTGACGATTTGAACATTCTGAAGACATTGATGACGCAAGAGCTCATTCTTAGAGCTAATAATATCAGCTTTCATTTAAGCCCATACGCGAAAATTCTAGCATTAAAGTACAAGAAAGAAAAGTTGAGAAGTTGTTGTATTGAAGTGGTTGGATTGCCTTTTTATCTCACTTGGAAGAATATGAAATGACGCAAGTTATAACTTGAATGAAAATGCTCTAAATTTTGTCAAAATTCAAAATACATAACATTGTCTAAAAGCTTATTAAAACCTGATTCAATGGTGTTAATCGAACATTTACATTTTGTGTAGCTCCTCATGTGGACATCAGTAAATAAAATGACTGAAATTACAAGTTTTAATTCGCACATGACATGAACAGTCTGCTAAATCAATAAATCAATTTTAACCTTTCACACGGCACAAAACTTGTTGATATTGACTTTTTCTTTCAATGAATAAGATGCGTATGATGTCTTTGAGCAACGATTTTGTGATGAATCTCATTCGTGGTGCATATTTTTGTACATTCACGCAATCTTGATTTCCATTTAGCATTAGATAACTGATGGATGAATCATGCCTTCAGTCAATTTTCATTGAAAAATTCAGTCGCCTTCATTTTGAAATCCTCCGTCAAAGAAAACATGTTGAAAACAAAACTGAACACAAAAAACATTCAATTTCTTTTTTCTAGGCCCTGCTGACCCACAACTGACCACTTATGAAGTTAAAATATATATCAAAATAATCTATGGAACGTGAGGTTTCATATGCTATAAAATTTGTCAAAACTGAACCACATATTCTACACGAAAATTACATTTAAAAATGGGTTGACATTTTTGGGCAATCATTTATGAAACGTGTGTGGCTGTGATTTTTAAACGACATACAATGAGGGAAGAGAAGATGACTGATCCGGTGGGTTTATTTTGTGTTAATGCTGTATTTGAAATTGAATTAGATTACGCATCCGAGTCCTCATTCCGATCGTCTGATGTATCGCTCTCATCAATACGTGCTTCAATACTATCATCCGATTTAGCCTATATCATCAGTTCGATATCGAGCCAACGGTCATGTGACTCGTGCAGCCATATTGTTCACATATATAGTGATTTATATTCCAAATCCTTTTCAAAATGCACAAGCAAATGTTTGGGCAATGGTAATAGAAAGAAAATTGGTCTCAAGTTATCTACATCGAATTTGTAGAATTAGGAATCGGAAATGCATTCATGGATAAATTTCCACTTTGATGAAAAAATACGTTCTTGCCATAACTGGAATTGTCATCATTCGCTGTTTCGATTCGTGTGCAAGAAAATATCTGCATCCAAATCATAATCCGATTCGTCATCGCATGATGAACTCAGAAGTAGAACTGGAAACAAGAAAGACTTCCTTTCGTCGAGCAACATTTATAACCTCAGATGATGACTGTGACGTCGTGTTTCCGCAGAAGTTGCGCAGATGTGTAGATCAAGAGTGTTATAAATATTCTACCAAGACATTGCCCAAAATATTCACCCTTTTGATTTTGACACTTCTATAGTAACCCGCATCCTATCAAAATATTGCAAAAAATCCCTCCTTTAGATCTTTTTTGCAAGCAACATGACTGATCCCGCTCAGTTGAAAATGTCAATTATGTCAAATAAAAAGATTGCTGCAAATGATATGATATAGCTACAAACAACCGGTGCCTTAGAAGCTTGAAAACAATCAATGACACTTTGAACATTTCCTTCGTAGCAATTGCCTCTACACTTGCATATATTCTTGAAATAGTTCTTGAATAATCGCACACATTGTTTCATTTTCCAATCTGATCCGGAAATGAATGAATCACAATCTCTGAAAAATACAAAACTTGTGGCTGATGTTTTATAATTAGGTTTATGAGAAGCAAGGTCATTTTTGATAAACAAGCATTACACGGATAAATTATCATTAGCAAGATAAATGAACGATTAAAAACAAGTAATGAGCCCGCATGCACAAATTTAGCAGCGATGAAGGCCTATATCAATTAATTAAGTAACAGTATACAAAATTATAATGAATTATGTGCAGACAGTTGATTTTAGCTTTTACAACATCATAAAGCTGATCGGCGAGCGCTGAATATAAATTTGTAATGGTTTAAGTTGGGAGGTGCATATAATGACAAAGACCAAAAATATCAATCACTTCTGAAATAGGCTTGCTTTACCTATATGCAAAAAGTTGATAGTAAAAACAATAAAAGCAAGTTTAAGCTGCATTTATTAAATATGGTTCGCGAGCAAAGCTTGGTCACTGCCATTACCGACAAAATACTTGGTTCAAACCACGAGTTGGTTGCACCGAAGTAAAATTTCAAATCAGTTTTTGACGAATTAGGCCGAAGATATACGGTATATAGTCTTAAGTTCAGACGCATGCTAGGTAAAGAGCTGAAATATGTCTGCAAAGATGACAAAGGTAGTTTAAAAGCTATCATATAAGTTTAAATGATGCCCCTATTTTATGAACTGTGTGCTTCAATGCATTTTGTACATGAAAATGTCAATATTAAGTTGAAAAATCGTTTGTGATGCTAGAAAATTTCACGTTAGTCAATGTATCTGAAAGACAACTTTCTGTCAAAGTTAACTATGACTCTTTAGAAAATGTTAAATTTCTATATTAGAATGTCGCGAGCGTTACCTAAAATATTGAATAAGTTTTTTCCCTCGGAGACAAGAATGATTAGCCAGTTTATACTACCACAGATTATCGACTTTCCATGAATGCTAATCAGTGTGATAATCAACTAAGTTACTCTAAGTCTACTTCCTGGTAGATAATCAATTTAATATCTGTTCCGAGCGCTACCATGACATACACTTAATGAATTTAATCGCGATCTTGAATCTCAATCTCGAGAATCAATATTTATCAAATACCGAGATCTCGAGATCTCTAATTCGATATTACGATTAGGCCTATATCAGATTGTGCCAATTACTCAGAAAGTGTAATTAATTGCAGACAACTGCACTTTGCTGTACAGTAGTCTAATTGTTGGCCTAATCGCAATTGTCTAGTTTTATTTGTTATTGAAATTAAGATAGCAATACTAATCTGGACTACATTTGGCATTCATTAATATGCCCAATCCTTTATTTAAGATGTTTAACCTACAACACAGACAGAATTAATTCATGTGCAGACATTAATTCACGCTAAAGCGAGGCCTATTCTTCTAGGCTTAAGTACAAGAACAAAAACGTGGGGAAGGGAAGTATATGTACAAGGACTAAAAAAAGTTCCATTGCCTGTCCTACGTCAGAGAAAGACTCGCTGAGGTAAAGGAAGTTTCTTCCTCAAGTGACAAAAGCTTGTTCATGATTCTATGGCCATAGCTACCCAAGATAAAGTACTCTCCGATGTTGACGTTCATCTTACATTAATCTAAACTTCTGTATTATGATTCCGGTACAAATACAATGTTTGGTGTGCTGTTTCTAAAATAATCGTTCAATCTTGTTATCTTCATTATTATTATCTTCTGTGATGACAAATTTAATGGCAAAATTTATGTTATCCGTAATTTTATTAGATAATGTCGCGAGCGTTACCGTCAAGATTGATTGAAATCTCGCAATCGGTGCATTCAGTAATCTATTCAAGCATGAAGAAATCATCAACTATTTATCATTTACCTATCATTTCGTTTTTGAGACAATAGCTTCTGTAGTTTAGATAAAATATCCGTGCAACCTCAAAAAACCTGACCGTTACCATATTAAATGATCTCTGTACACAAATGTAGAGATAGTATGAAATTGATATTTTGTATGTAATAGGTCGACGTCGTGTTACATCAAACTGCATCTTCAGAATATTCAAAAAGAATATCGTATCATAGAGAATGTTGGTTTTAGATCGAGCTTTGCTATCAAATTTAGCGAGCGTTACCGTGGTTTGGCCCGCCTATCAAATTATGTGGTGAGCAAAAATATGCAACATCCTCATAACGTCTGCAAATTCATGCTCTATCAAGCTTGTCTTAATCAGATCATTCACAGTATTCAAGAGCTTAATGTGAAACTTTGATCATTACAGTATCTGACGAGTTTTGACAAAAGTCACTTACGGCGCTAAGCGACATCTATGTGCATCATGCCAACAAATACATGTATATCTCATTCGCATCCATAGGACTGACTTTTAATTTGTTTGATTATTCTGAGCATTTTGTATTTAACTTCTTTTGATCTTTGATTTAAACAATTTTCTTTCGTGCATTTATTATTCGCATATGATGCCGGTGTTGTACTCGATATCTTCAATTCGCTTTCGAATGGTACTTTTGGTTTGAATTTTTACATTTATATAATCAGGGTTTAAATCGAGATCAACAATTTCAAATTCGCTTGATATAGTTATTATGGATTTTGACATGATCAAGTAATCAGTCATGGATTTCCTTACAGCATCATTTTTGAATACCTTGAAATGCACACCTTCCTGGCTTTTTTTCAAGACATTTGGTATACTGGTATCGTGTGTTACGGAAAACGTCCGGCTAGTTGAGCATCAACATATTTATTACGATTTACATGGATATCAGCTATAAATTCAAATTTATGTCAAACATAGATAGAACATGAGCACATGTACATAGATTGGTAACCGAGCAATGAACGATCAAGTCATAGAAATAGCGTAGGATCAGATAGAAAGTCACAACACTCCCCCAAACTTTCATGAAATGCAAAGTTTATGTAGAATGATCCAAAAATATTTACAAGCATATACATGCATAATAAACACTATTCGTTTAGTTCAGGGGAACTAAAGAGTTGATGGGTCGCCTGGTTACACGTCCGTTCGGCAACCTTATGAGAGCCGACCTGACGTCGTCCATCACGTCCAATTTTCACTGACTCAATAATAACCAGAGTCCATTTCAATCTGAGACCCTTGTCACTCAGCAAACAAACTTCGCCCTTCCGGGGCTGTCTGGGATCACCTCGCCGTTTATGTACACCAGAAAATGATCGATCACGTAAAGAGAGAACGTAAAAGTTCAGTCATTTGTCCCAAAACCTGTCCACTAGTGCTCTCATTAGTCCAATCGATGGGACACATGGAGTAAATCGGTCTTCCCGTTTGCTTGTTGGTTCTTTTGTCATTCTTTGGAGGATCAGGAAATGTGCAGGTGTCAACACTTCATCCATTTCATCTGCCACGTACAGCAATGGTCTGCTGTTCAAGATTCCTTCGATTTCGCAAGCGACAGTTCTTAATTCTTCCAGTGTGAGAAGCTGCTTACCAATTGTCTTTCTCAGGGCTGATTTTACCTCTCCGATTAGTCGTTCATAGAAACCGCCTTTCCATGGAGCGTACTGTGTGACAAAGTTCCAGGTGATGCACTTTCCGGTGACAAATCTCTGGACTTCACTTCTCGACAACATACGGTCTGCACATCTGAAAGTTTGCGCATTATCAGACACAGCATCAGGAATACCGCGCCTCGACACAAAGCGTTTCAGAGCAAGCAAGAAGGAAAAGGTGGACATATCGCCTGTGACCTCTAAGTGAATTGCACGTGTTGATGTGCAAACGAAAACCACAATGTAGCCTCTATTCGACTCCTCCCCCTTGCGGAACGAATACCTAAGAGGTCCGCAATAGTCGATCCCAAAAGTATGGAAAGCTCGAATACTGGCCAGACGATGATCAGGAAGGTCTGGAGGCGGTGGAAGAACGAAAGGTAAGCCCTGAATTCGTTTACACGTCACACAACGTCGGAGTACTTTTTTAACCTTCTGCCTACCTTTCAATAGCCATGAATTTTCTCTCAATTTTGCAAGTGTCGCAGACACTCCCCCATGAAACACTTTTTCGTGCGCTTCAAGAATTACAAGTCGTTCAAAATCATTGTCATCTGGTATTAGAACAGGGTTATTCATCTCAGTACCCACAGCACTTGAAATTCTACCTCTACATCTCACAATGTCGTCAGAATCAAGGTGCAAATTTAGATTTTTAATTCGTGATGTACATGCTCCATGCCGCTCTTTCAGATAACGGCACTCCGAATCAAAACGTTGGTTCTGCAGTGATCGAATCATGCAATTTTGAGCATTTGTGTATTCCGCTGCATCAATGTCTAATGAATCATTTGTACATGTATTTCCTTTCAGCCGATTAATAAATCTCAAGATATAAGCAGTTACACGTATCATTTTTTCAAAACTACTGAATCGAGTAAGTGGAATTTCATTTGAAATAAGTATGCATGTATGTCCTTCACTGTTGCTCACATAAGAACTAACGTGAATTTCGTCAGATAAACAGCAATCAGCATCTTGCTCGACACAAGATTCATCCACTTTGGATTCATCAATTTCAAATGAGGAACATTTTGGCCATTCGGACTCTGGCTGTGACAGCCATTTGGGTCCTGTCCACCAAATATCGGAAATCTGCAATTTCTCAGCAATCATGCCACCCCGAACAAATATCAGCAGGATTATCAATCCCTGGACAGTGTCTTCATTTTTCAGAAGGACAGTGCATTCTTATTTCATTCACACGATTACGAACAAACACTGGCCACACCTTTTCCTGGTGAATCCAATGTAATGCAGTCATGCTATCACTCCAGCATATCAAACGAATTGTATGCAGATCATTCAATTCCTGATAAGCTGTAATAACAGATTTCAAAATATCTTGACAATATCAAAGCTCCGAGAAGTTCTAATCGTGGAATAATCATAGGACGTATCGGTGAAACACGCGATCGAGCCGAAAAAAATCTCACACATACACTTCCATTGTCGGAAAGAATTCTGAGGTATGAAACTGCACCATAGGCATTGAGAGACGCGTCAGAAAATCCGTGCAATTGGACTTCAGTTACCGATTTTTTCATCAATAAACAGCGAGGAAGAGTCACGTGGAACGAAGGCAAACTTTGCAGCCAAAGTTTCCAAACTTCCACAATATCAGCGGGAAGGATTTCATCCCAGTCTTTCTTCAAAATACATAGTCTCTGAAACAGTTGCTTTGGAATTACGGAGATCGGGCAAAACACACCAAGTGGATCATAAATGCTAGCAAAGGCTGTCAATACTACTCTTTTCGTAAGTGGGGAATTTCTGAATTTCTCGTATATTTCAGTAAGTGAAGACTGTAATCGGGCGTCTACTGTATCCCAAGTGACACCTAGGACCTTAGTCATTTTTTTCGCATCCATTTTTTCTTTGCATAGGCCCTCGAAAGATTCAATTCAATCTTTTCCAAGAGGTTCATGTCATTGCAATTCCATTGCCGAAGGTTCATGCTAGCCTCTGAAAACAAACCTTTTGATACATCATAGATTTTTATGGCTTCTTCAGCTGAAGCACATCCAGTCACTAAATTATCAACGTAAAAATCGTTCATGAGTTTGTTCGAGACAAACTCGTTCTCTGCATTTGTGTTCTTAAGTATATGCTGCTTAATGACTTCCTGCAAGATAGACGGACTCGTATTCATTCCGAAAATAAGTCGTTTGAACTGCCAATGCTCAACATTGGGCTCTGCACTCAAAGGATCATCAATCCACAAAAACCGGAGAAATTTCCTATCATCGGGGTTTATACCGACCTGAAGGAAAGCTTTTTCAACATCAGCAACAAGAGCTACTTGGTGCTGCCGAAACTTCATCAATAATTGAGGTATCATAGGCGTTGTTGAAGGTCCTACTTCAAGACAGTCATTCAAGCTGAGGGACGATTTTGTGGATTTTGAGGAGGCATCATAGACAATTCTGACTTTCGTCGATTCTTTATCGGGACGCACAACAGCATGATGAGGAAGGTAGTGTCCTGAACTTTCACAGTCAGATTCAGGTACCTTTTCAATTATGTCGTTCACATGCTGGTATTCAAGAGTTTTTTCATACTCATGTAAAATGCTTTCTTTATTTTTCAGATTATTCAATGTAGAATGAAGTCTCCTAGTTGCAAGAGGCAAATTTGAATGGAGATCATCATTTAAACCATCCTTCCATGGAAGGGCAACAGAGCATCTACGAGAAGAATACTGAATATCTCTCAAGACTGACTTCCATTCATCTGCTGTGTGCTCTTCATTAGGAGTAACACCTATCGACTCAAGATTCCACATTTTTTCAAAATTATGATTGTTTCGATCAATTTCACTCATCCTACTGTGCAAGCTAATACAGCATTCATCTGCTGGTTGTTGACTAGATTCAACAATTTGTTCAAGCTTGCCTGTCAACACCCAACCAAATCTGCTGAATGTTGCTACAGGACCCGATTTTCCCCTAAGAACATTGTCACCGATAAAATCATGGTACTGATCCGCTCCGATTAAAATTGAGACAGGCATTTCACTGTCACGTGGATCATACGGAGCCTCGAGATCAATATTCTGTAAGTGCGTGTATGCAGACGTTACATAAGACCGTTGGGGTGCACAAATTGAAGGACTTGTACTTGCAGTAAGACACAGGGGCTTGTCATTGCACAAACTCCTCACTTTCAAGGAAACTGTGCTGCTGTCAATTGAAACATTTTGGTTTGAAAATGCGCTGACATTCAATATCTCTGTCTCTGCTTTACTGAGGTTCAGCTCATCTTTCAGATCACTTCGAACAAAAGTTCTGTTGCATCATGTATCGAAAAGGACTTTGACTAAGACTTCACTGCCAGTCGGACTAATCACAATAGCTTTGGCACTTGGCATGACCGTTGTGGTCGAGCTTCTCAAAGTCAAAGAAAATGTAGTTTCATGGTCATGATTTGAACTTTCATGCTGAGAATCTGATGCAGAAGTATCAGAAGCGACATGCGAAAAAGTCTGTTCGAGTTTCTGCTTAGTCTCTGAGGATTTTATTGGAACGACTTACGATGAATTTTTCCTATCAGTAGCTTCTCCTTTACACAAAGTAATGTGATGGAATCTACTACATTTGGTACAGGTCTTGCGAAACCTACACTGTTTCGAAGAATGGTTCTTTTTCAAACACATGTAGCATAGCATGTTCTTCTGAACATATCGAATACGTTCGTCAGCACTATTGTATACTTGACAGTTCTTCGAACTGTGAACATCATGACAGAATGAACATTCTTGATGTTCAGAATGTTCCCGCGGATTTCTCCTTCATGCTTTTCAACATTAGTAGAGAAGCCCGCGAGAGTCATCCGACCATCAGAATGATTCATTTTACGTTCGATCAAAACTTTTGCACTACTTTCTTCAAGAATATGAATTTCATCACTCAACAAATTCAGGAACATTTCAATGCTATCAAGCGTCAAGTGCATCATTTTTTATTTACTAGTCAGATTCACTCTGACTTGCTCAGGTAGTCGAGAAAGCAACAAAGGTGATAAAAACAATTCATACGAAGACGGATAAACATGCATGTTCTGAAGACTACGTACATGGTTGTTGATGGCATCATAATACGCACGGAGCTGCTTTGCAGTAGTACCATTACAGTGGACATTCGACAAGGCGTTTATGTGTTCTTTGCGAACATCAATCGGGTTGCCGAATCTCTTTTTCAGGCTTTCAACAGCAGTTTCGTAATTGGCAGCCGTAAGGCTGAGACCTCGAATGCATGACAAAGCTTCGCCTGATAAGCAAGTACGTAAGTAAGAAAACTTATCGACATCATGAAGATGATCATTTTGATCAATATTCGCATCAAAAATATCCCAGAAGGAAGCCCAGTCAGTTTTGTCACCGGAAAACATCGGTAAAGTCAATTTTGGCAATTTGGCTCTTACATTGGCAGTAGCACGAGCGGGACTATCACATTTGGTATTATTTGAAGCACATGCAATAGGCTGCTTCCGGTGCAACTGGCTTTTCCTTTGGGCAAATCAGCTTTCGCAATCTTACAATCATAGTGTTAACTTGGGATTCATACATAATACATTTTCCAGCTTGTCTTCTAACTCTTGGTCATCATCAATATCGGCATTAATTGTATTATCCAATTTCAATAGCTGTTGTAATTTTGACTCAAGTGAATTAATCAAACCTTCAACTTTTCATGTATCATTCTCATCTAGATCGATCTTATCTTGTTTGTAAAATTCATCTTTTTCAATATTTGACGCAACCTTAGTGACGTGAGCTCTTAGGACTCTGCGGGACTTGAT
The DNA here is from genome assembly GCA_907163375.1 of Prostheceraeus crozeri. Classification (NCBI taxonomy): domain Eukaryota; kingdom Metazoa; phylum Platyhelminthes; order Polycladida; family Euryleptidae; genus Prostheceraeus; species Prostheceraeus crozeri. The sequence goes on along the minus strand of CAJQUW010007054.1, from coordinate 23,299 downwards.
AGCGGTTGTCATAGACTCGCTCATTTTACCAATATACAGAATGCTTTAGCCAGAATGTGAATTTATAATTAAAAACATGAACGATTCTTCTCACCGGATCCGTGTACGACGTTAGCATGCAGCCATGTTCCGAAGTAGGGACATATTTCCAATTGATTGGGAATTCACAGGACATTCAGTGGACATTGGTTCATTTTTTCGTTGGGCGCCATGTTACGGAAAACGTCCGGCTAGTTGAGCATCAACATATTTGTTGAGTCCCTATATTTGCGTTATTTTTTGATTTATTTCGTTCATTTCATGTACATAGCATATGTTGCTTTATTTCTATGTAATATTGTAGTGCATGCTCATTCTGTTGATTTCTTTGGTCATTGAGGTCATCGAGTTAGATTGTCATGGCAATCTATGTTATGGCTTAAGTTAGATTTGGCTATTACGAAAATATAAATAGCTGGGTCGTCCATGTAGCTGGTCGTTTTTAACCCTCAATATACCGTGGGGTCCATATGGACCCCATATCTCACAAACACTGATGCCAATTTTTTTTGTTTGCAGTATTTTTCATTAAAACTTCATATGAACCTAAACCTGATTAAATTTCATCGGTTTATGCTGCAAAACTGAAATTTGAAAATATTTGTTTTTCATACAATACATTGATACATACATACATACATAGATAATTACAGTTATAGTAACGATAACTACCGTGAGGTCCAATTGGACCCCTTCTTTTTTCTTTACTTTTCATATCAACTTTCCGCCATTTAAACTGTTTCGTATATCTATATCTATGTACTACACATCTTAAGTTCAGAATGTGAAGCACTGTTTCCATTTTTATAGATATCTATGTCTTGCATTGACGTAAATTTCAAATCAAGATGATACATGCAGGATAGAGCAATTCTTTCATCTCTATTTATTCTCTCTCTCTCTCTCAAAATTCAAAATTCAAGGGTTTATATTTCATCAATGAAATTACCCAAAAGGATGGAAATACAAATATTTGAGGAAAAGTAAGCATGAATGGAGAATGACTATCACCAATGTTCTAATGTGTCACTGAACCACATATAGTGTAGATGAAGGATGATGTCGGAGGATGCTTCAGAAAGTCATAAAATGTTACATGCCATGATGATGCTATGATTATACACTATGAGAAAAATATGAACATGATCATTTACTATCCATACGAGTAATAGGCATTACAGCACAGTAAGTATAACGAAGGAGAGGAGAAGTCATGCATAAATCGGAATTGGCATTAGTTTATATCAGGTGAAATGCATAAAATATTACCCATCAGTGTTTGATATTATTCAAGTTATTTTTTCATCATTTTCTCTTTTATTTAAATCAGCAACATCGCTACCCATCACACTTGTTATTTAATGGCGGAGATCGGTCAAGCATGTTATGCACATATCATAATATTCTAAATCGCAATAATCATCATGATAATTCAGTGTTGAATCACTGATGCTGCTTTAATATTAATTTAGTATAATAAATGAAGGAAGAATATCTCACCTGTAAATCAAATTGAAAATAACTAAGATGATGTTGCAATGATGGGTTTGGACCGATCTCCGCGTGTTGTTAATAGTCTGACGACAACGGCTTGATTGAATTTCTTTGTTACCTGCACTTGATCGTAGCAGATGAGTATTAGTCATATCTTGCTGCATTCATGGTTAGAAGCTGCATCGTTCTTTGTTATTTTCTATTTCTCATATTTACAGCTTTGCCACCTATTGCTGTAGTCCCGGTTTGAGTGTGTTCACTGTGATATCAATAGACATGCAAGAGAGATGGAAAGTTCTTTTGCAAAACTGGAAGATATCAATGACAATCAAACCACTAACTTTCGCGTTGACTATTTATATATCTATGTATTTCGTACAACTTAATGTGTCAACGTTTGCATAGACTAATGATAAAGCGGTTGGAATTGCATTGTTTTTCATTATTCATTATTTCTGATATCTATGCAGCTTGTAAGGTATTTCGTTAATGACTGTAATTCTCTCGGTCTGAGCTTGTCCATCAAAACATAGAAATCTGGTCGATCGACATTCGCTAATAATGGAATATGCAATTCTCTTACTTCATGATATCGAGGACATGTCGTAATAAAATGATATAAATCTTCTGAGCTGCTATCATCACAAAAGCTGCAAATACATTCATCATATTCTCTTCGATTTTTGTATCTTCCAATTTCAGTTGCTAGGTCATGGTTTCCAGTTCTGAATTTTACTATCAGATTCATATTGAGTTTTAAGCTATGGTACTGCAGATAGTTTTTCATTTCACATTTAAATCCAGTTAGTTCCAAGTATCTGAGTCCTCTGTGACTATGCCTTGCTGAATCAATCCATCTCTCTCGAAAGTAATCTTTCAATCTTATATTAACCACTTTGTTAAAAGTTTTCTTCTCCATTATCTGATCATCAATCATATGTGCTAGGTTGAGTTTCGTCAACAGTTTTTGTATTCTCCAACACCAAGTTCTTTTATGAATCTTATCGTTCACATTGCTACTAATTGTTTGAAATATTTTATAAATATAACTTTCCTTATTCATGTTTTGTATTTTATTCCAATATCTTAATGCCGATTTGTAAAAATGGAATTCCATAGGTTTTAGACCAAACTCTCCAATGAGGCAGTAATTCGGAGTAGATAATTTGAGATGAAAATATGACTTATAGAATTGGTTCTGTATTTTATTTAATTCATCTAACTTATTGTGAAATAGAAATTCTCCACAATATCTCATTTTTGATAGGGTAAGTGTTTCGAAGGTGTCTTTTATAACACTGCCTTCTATCTGACCGAATTCTTTTAATACTAGTGCTGTTGAGAAAGATGATCGTCTACCTCTATTGCTTAATTCCTTTATATGCTTTTTATCATTTTTTGAGAACCATATGCCGAGATATTTGTACTCTTTTACAACTTCTATAATCTGCATTGAATTATCGAGATTTACTTTCACTTCACTGAATTGAGCTTTATCTTTGACCATAATTTTAGTTTTGTCAAAATTAATTTTTAATCCGTTATTCGAGCAATATCGTTGCACTATCTTTATTTGCTTAATGAGACCTTTTTGACTTTCACTCATCAGTAAGATATCATCCGCATAGGTCATGATAGCGATTTTCAGATCCAAAATACATATAGGGTCTATGTGTTGAATTTCTTTATCGAATTCGTCGAGCAGGTCGTTAATATATAAGCAAAATAAAGTAGGTGAGAGACTATCTCCCTGAGGAATTCCATTTACAAGATCGAACGGTTCTGTGATCTCCTGATTGAATAAGATTTGAATTTTCTTTTCACATATTAGTCGAATTATCAAGGAAGTTACTCTACTATGTGGTAGATAGGCCTCAACTTTTGATTTTAACATTTCTTTTGGAATTGAATCGAATGCCTTCGATAGATCAATAAAGCAAAGATATAGTGGATGATGTTTATTTGAATATATCTGAATTACTTCTCGCAATAAGAGTATGTTATCTAGCACTGAATTTCCTTTTCGAAATCCAGTTTGTGATGCATGAATAATATTGTTATCATCCAACCATTTACAGAGTCTGGCGTTAACTGTTCTAGTCCAGGGGTTCTCAACTCAAAAATTCGGCGGGCCACATTTCCTGGCATTTTTCTAATGAATATACTACCGGGCCAATCGACTGAATATATGACCAAAGAACCCCTGTATGCCTATTATATTGTTTATACATAGGTACCGTTATTAGTTAGAGTTGACTAGCGCCTATAGGCCTATTTATGTTTCATTAATAATCCTTCTGAAAAAAAATTTTTTTTTGTTTTGTGATGATTAAGTAGAGGTAGGGTATGGACCTATTGGCATAATTAGAAGGTACTATATAAGCTTACCTAGCTTATAGGATAGATCTGTAACTCTGTATACATGTATACTTTTACAAAACGCATGTGGTTTTGAAAATTTATTGCCAGTGAGAGTTTATCGTTTTTGTTGAAACCTAATGCGCATTCACAAAATATGCAACGCTTATAGATAAAGAGAGGGAGGGAGGCATACATTCATTGGATGAATGCTAACGTTTGGGAAATATTACATATTATGTATGCATGCGTACATGAATATAAACGCTCCTTGTTTAAATTGAGAAGAATGATGATAATCCAATAATGATATTATAATTATAAATTGCAACAGAAAAATAGAAATGGCTTCATCCAAAACATCATAAATGCTATTAATTGTGTCAGTGAGAAACTTGTCCAGGCTTTGCTTTTGTCAACTTGACGAATCTTGGTTTCAAACCGGTTAATGCAAGACGCATCATGTTTTGTACATTTGCGTTAGTCAAGCGTGATCGATATTTGTTTTTTATGTAGTTGAGTGTAGAGAACGAAGACTCACAGTGGTAAGTTGATCCGAACATTGCAAGAAGCCTAAGTCCACATCGTCGAATATCTGCATACTTCTCATCCTCAGGAATGTCAAACCACATATCAACCATAGTTGTTGCACCTCTAACGCATTCTTGAACAACACCACTATTTCTCAGCGCAATCAATTGCAGCTCACCAACAGCTCCATTCACTCCAAATTTTTCGAATTGACCTGCACAGATTTCAACATTTGCTTCTACAGGATTTCTCATAAATCCTATCAAATGAATAAGGTCATTAAAATCTTGAAATCGATTGTCAAAATCGATTTGAACTTCAGCTATGTAAGTTTTTAACAATTGACATGTATGATCTGTTTGCTACGGCTGCAGCTTGCTTCACTCTTCTCTACAGAGCTTCTTATTGAATTGAGTGGGAGAAATAGCGAGCGCACATCACGTTTGTCGCCGTGCGCTACAAATTAGCTGTTCTTAAACTGATAGACAAGCTCAATTGACAAGCCGCCAAATATACGCATGTCTTGCTCACTCGTTTCATCGCGGGCCACCGCCAACAAGCTTGCGGGCCACAAAATGGCCCGCGGGCCACATGTTGAGAACCCCTGTTCTAGTCAACAATTTCTGAACACATGATGATAAATTTATGCATCTATAAGAAGAAATCAAATTTTTATCACCTTTCTTATAGGTTGGTAAATTCCAACTTGTATTCCAAGGTATTACTGCTTCATTATGAATGCTATTAAATAAATGATAAAGAATTTCTATTACATCATTTGATTTTTGTTTGAACATTTCATACACTAAGCCACCGGGTCCACTGGCTTTAGAATTTTTTGCACTCCTTATTGTTTCTATGATTTCTTGTCGTGTTATATCACTTTCTAAAATAGGATCTTTGAACTTAATTATTCTAGTATATTCGATTCTTTCGGATATCTTTATAGTCTTTAACCGTGTAGTCTGTTTTTCTTGATTATTTTGTTCTATGAAATCATTTGCTTTTAATGAAGTAATAATCTTTTTTTTCTTTTTTTCTTTGTCGTGATTCATTAGATTCCAGTATTGTTTTGTGTCACCTTATAATTTTGCTTTTTTTAGATCCTCCATTCTTTTGGCTTTTAATTGTTTTTTCCGTTTTTTATATTGTCAATATAGTCCGGCAGCCAGAACGAGTTTCTGCAGGGAACGAGGCCGAAAGTGAGACTTTCACAGAATGATGTACACCCTATGCCTACTACGAATCGGCACGTCTGCCGAGTTCTAGTGAGTTCCTCTTCTTGCCAGACAGGATTAAAGAAAAGCATATGTAAATCCAATGGGACGCAGATTGCAGTTTTTGGCTAAAATGAAATTTTCTATGTTTTCTCTGATTAAACGAAAAGCACTGAGCCCAGAGTCATAATTTTTGGCATGCAATGTCTTCAGGTCATTTCCTACCATGTTCATGCACCCCTGTCTATAAAGCTAAACACATTAAGATTTGACGAACCTCTTAATGTCGGCAAACACAAACATTTTGAGCAACTTTATCCACATTCAGCCACATTCTCACACACATTGTCGATCAGATGCATGATAAAAGAACATGCATATCATAGGAAATGACCTGAAGACATTGCATGCCAAAAATTATGACTCTGGGCTTAGTACTTTTCTTTTAATCAGAGAAAACATAGAAGATTTCATTTTAACAAAAAACTGCAATCTGCTTACCATTGGATTTACATGTGTTTTTCTTTGATCGTGTCTGACAAGACGAGGAACTCACTAGAACTCGGCAGACGTGCCGATTCGTAGTAGGCATAGGGTGTACATCATTCTGTGAAAGTCTCACTTTCGGCCTCGTTCCCTGCAGAAACTCGTTCTGGCTGCCGGACTAATAGCTTTCTTTTTACTTATCAGTAACAGTTCAAGATTTTCTCTGGTTTTATTTTTTTTCCAATTATCCACTTGCACTTTGTATTCACGTCTATGCTTTCTAGTTTCATCTGAATATTTTATCATTGCCTTATTTATTTTGTTCTTTTGGGTTGCTTTTACCATATTTTCTATCAGAGTTTTATACATTTCTGAAATTGTGACCTCTTGCTTATCTTTTAGGCGCTGTAGTAATAACTTGCATTCGGCTTCAAAGAGGTTTATGTCAAAATTTGATTCCGATTCAATTGTCCATTTGTATGGCGCTTTTATGTTAGTGTGTACAAAATTTGTTTTATTTTTTTCAAATTTTGCCGCATTTTGGTTCTGATTTTAGACTAATGTTTAGTTCGATTTTTATTGGTGAATGATCTGTATAAAGGGTAGGATCACCTATCACTTTATCTTGTATATTTTCTATAAGTGATTTTGATATTATTACATAATCAATTACTGACCTTCTTATTTTTATGCCTTGTAAACAATGATACGTACATTTTCCACTTTCGAATCTCCCATTTGTTATTATTAGTGATGTATCGTTACAAAATTTAATTATCTCTTTTCCCGTTCCATTAATAGTAAGATCATCTGATTTACGTTTTGGAATATCGAGTTGTTCGTTATCGGAGATCAATCCTATCCTTCCATTTAGATCACCTATCAGAATAATGTCGTGCATTTTGAATTCTATCATATATTGCTTTATTTTCTCAAAGAATTCATTTTCCTTATAGCGTGACTCTCTATTTTCTTTGTAACAGACTATGACATACATATCATTTTGTGCTTTCCACTGTATGTTATTTAATCTTAAGATCAATAAATTTCCATCTGCGTTTTTTATTTCTTCACATTTTATGAGGTTATTTAGTTTAGATTCTTTTATGTATATGGATACTCCCTTGATATTTCGACCAATATAATGTTTTCGCTTTACAATCGCATGATATCCTAAATAATTATCTATTATGGGCGGATGCTCATCTTCCTTCAGATGTGTTTCAGTAAAAGATAAAATATCATAACCACTTATATCATTGGCTAAATCTGAGTTTTTGATTTTGTAATCATTCAAAGAATTGATATTGATGTAAAATATTTTTATCTGTTCATAATATTGGTTGTTAATTTCATCATCATTTCCCCCTGTCTCCTCTCCTTTACTTACGTTAAAAATATGTGGGAGGAATCCTCTGAGTAGATGGATACACAACGTTCTCACTAGGATGCTGGTTATCAGGTTGACCGTATAACAAGTGGGTCGGCACAAAGCGAGGAAATTGTTCTTTGCTGGGAGTTAATGTCACTCGGAATCGTTCCTCTTCTCTCTGCTGTTGGTGTTGTTGTTGTTGTTGATGCTGTCGATTTTGGGGCTGATGGTATTCCTGACGGTATTGATGCTGTCTTTGATCGTAGTAATGACGAGGAGGTTGCTGGTAGTGCGTATTCCGTTGATAGTAGTTTCTTGTTGGTCTTCGGAAATTTCTATTGTGTTGGTGGTCTCCAACAGTTTCTCGCGATATGCCCTCATCTCTTACAGTTATAGCAAGTTGGGGTCCATCTCGTTTCATTTTGCTGTGTAGATCGATTTGGCTGCAACTCAGGTTCTCTTGGTCGATGTTGATCTGTGAAGTAGTCGAGTCTCTTTTCAATTAGTGATATTTTCATATCGAGGTCTTCGAACTTCCTCTTGAATTCTCCATTTGGATTTGATTGACCGCTTCCCTCCTTCGTAATACGTCGCGACTCTTCGTTCAATGTTTGTTGCGGTCCAATGTACTTCTCCGTTAGCATGATTTTCCTAAATTCACTGATCTGTTCGTCTTGCTTCTTTATCTCCGATTCGTAGGTCGATATTGATGTAAGCAGCTCTTGGCGCGATCTCTTGCTGTTTTTCAGATCTTCTGTGACTGATCTCTCTCTCTCTCTCTCTCTCTCTCTCTCTCTCTCTCTCTCTCTCTCTCTCTCTCTCTCTCTCTCTCTCTCTCTCTCTCTCTCTCTCTCTCTCTCTCCTCTCTCTCTCTCTCTCTCTCTCTCCTCTCTCCTCTCTCTCTCTCTCTCTCTCTCTCCTCTCTCTCTCTCTCTCTCTCTCCTCTCTCTCTCTCTCTCTCTCTCCTCTCTCTCTCTCTCTCTCTCTCTCTCTCTCCTCTCTCTCTCTCTCTCTCTCTCTCTCTCTCTCTCTCTCTCTCTCTCTCTCTCTCTCTCTCTCCTCTCTCTCTCTCTCTCTCTCTCTCTCTCTCTCTCTCTCTCCTCTCTCTCTCTCTCTCTCTCTCTCTCTCTCTCTCTCTCTCTCTCTCTCTCTCTCTCTCTCTCTCTCTCTCTCATCTCTCTCTCTCTCTCTCTCTCTCTCTCTCTCTCTCTCTCTCTCTCTCTCTCTCTCTCTCTCCTCTCTCTCTCTCTCTCTCTCTCTCTCTCTCTCTCTCTCTCTCTCTCTCTCCTCTCTCTCTCTCTCTCTCTCTCTCTCTCTCTCTCTCTCTCTCTCTCTCTCTCTCTCTCTCTCTCTCTCTCTCTCTCCTCTCTCTCTCTCTCTCTCTCCTCTCTCTCTCTCTCTCTCTCTCTCTCTCTCTCCTCTCTCTCTCTCTCTCTCTCTCTCTCTCTCTCTCTCTCTCTCTCTCTCTCTCTCTCTCTCTCTCTCTCTCTCTCTCTCATCAGAACTCAGAACTCAGAACTCAGAAAGTTTATTGACCAAATTTTGGTACAAACAGAGAAAGTTATGTGGTGATGATAATTACTGTAACATAAAAAGAGATGAGATTTACAAAAAAATTAAGTGGATGAATGAACGAATGCGGCAACCACAACCAGGAATGATGTCTGATTCACGATGAGGAATGATATATATGAAGCACTTCAACGGATGTTGCGTTAGAATGAGTCTGAAAAGTTTCTGATGCACAATTAGAAATTCATATTATGATATTATTAATGATATTATTTACAAAAATATGAGTACGATGACATTGAGGCATGAGCATGAAATGATGACAACAAAATTACGATAGCGAGAATGGTTATGATACATTTACAAAGGCATGAATTTCTCTCATCGCATGTTGAACATAATCATTATAGTATGCATGAGTAAATGAGCAGGAAGGATTGTCATAAACGAATGAGGAGAGGAGGGAAATATATCTCAAAAGGATGATATGCATAGCAATTGTAATGATAAATACATGTTAATTTAAGAATTAGTAAATGTTATTAATGTCTTATTTACCAATCACACTTCATCACAGCAGATTATTAACCCTATTATTAAATCGGAGGTTCGGTTTATTAAAATCAAAAATTTTGTAAGTACAAGTAGTAGAACGTGATGTGTTCCAAGAGTCAAGAATGTAATATAGCATTCCTCTGGTGAAGCAAGAGAAACCCATGGGACAGATCACGTTCAAGAACAGAAATTCAGATGAATAATTTTACATACCTGGAATGATATGACAAAAGTTTGGTTAGTCAAATATGGAGCACGAGCGGTTGAAGTTTCCGACCTCCGATATGTAGGAATGCTTGCAGAGTGAGACAATTGTTGCATCGTCTATCAGTATCAGTAAACATTAATCACTCGGCACTGTTTCTTATGTCTAAGGTTATGTGGATCGATCATTAATTATTCATTTTATTGTTTCATAGATATTGAAGTCAGTACTTGCTAAAAATCGTAATGGAATGGGCGTGATAATACATTTATTAAACAAGCAGGTTGGCATGTCAAAGTAACTGCCCATTGTTTCTTATATATGTATGGTGCGTTATCGATGAATTCATTAATGGCATGCGTCTGTCCAACCTTTTTTGTGTTCAAAGTTGCATAGAAATCGAATGTAGTTGATCAATATGACAGGTTGCTTGCATTGATGAATTTGTAAGACAGATGGAAATCCAAATGTTAACGGAATCTATTGTTTCTCAAATACATGTGATTTCATAAGTTTATGTAATTATCATCATCACACATCTGTCAACTTTTCAGGGCTTCATAGAAATCGTATCATAAGCAGTTGATCAACTCAATGGAGCAGTCATGATAATAAAACTGAAAACTGGACAGATTGATATAGTAGATGTTATCATTATCGATTGTTCCTTATGTGCATTGCTTTGGCAATGAATTCATCGATGGCACATGCCTGTCTTGCCTTTAGCGTATTCATATTTTCATAGAAATCCGACCGATCACAATTACTTAGGAATGGAATCAATGCAAGTCGTTCAGTCATATATCGTGGACAAATTGATATGAAATGAAAAATGTCTTCTATTTCATTCTTATCACAGAATTTGCAAATGAAATCGTTATGAGTAGTTCGGTTTTGATATGTGCCAGTTTCTGCTGCAAGAGTGTGATTACCAGTTCGAAGTTTCAGGATATTTTCAATCTTGATTTTATTGCTAACTAGATGCAAATATTGCTTCGTCTCATATTGAAATCTACATAGTTCTAAATATCTTATTCCTTTGCTGCTATTTTTTGCGCTGTTAATCCAGTCTTTCCTGAAATATTCAAATAAAACGGTGTTGATAACAGTTTTTGGCTTTTTATCATTATAATCAAAGTTTTGTAGCTGTTGTAATTGAGTCTTTTCCATCAGTTTAACTATCCTGTCACACCATGTATTGCGGAATAATTTCAAATTTAAGTTGGCATTTATAGCCTTAAAAATTCGTGTAATCAGCCTATGATTATTTTCATCTTCCTTTAACTTCATGTAATAATTAAAAGCTGATTTATAGTAATGGAATTCCAAGGGTTTTATGCCGAATTCACCGATTATGCAATAGTTTGGTGTCGTGATTCTTAAATGGTGAAATTTTTTATAGAATTGCATAATAATTTTATTCGGATCATTCAAATTTCTATCAAAATATAATTCACCACCATATTTCATTTTCGATAGTGTCAACATTTCAAATGTTTCATTTAATATCTTCGCGTCAACAGTTACAAATTCTTTCAGAGTTTTGGCAGTTATGTATGATGATAGTTTTCCTTTCTTAGTGACTTCTTCAATTTGCTTTCTGTCGCTTTTTGCGATCCAAACACCTAAGTATTTATATTCTTCTACTACTTGAATCGGTGTTATAGCATCATTATCCTTCAGTAATAACTCCCTAAAAATGTTTGTTTCATTGTATATCATAATTTTAGTTTTTTCATAGTTTATTGTTAGACCGTTTTCATTACAAAATTTTCTCATGTATTCCAGCTGTCTGATCAATCCATGTTGGGATTTGCTCAATAATACCAGATCATCAGCATATACTAGTGATGCTAATTTAATATCAATTATTTCAACTGGATCAATGTTTTTCATATTTGCGTCAAATTTACAGAGCAAATCATTAATATAAAGACAAAATAATATTGGTGATAAACTGTCTCCCTGTGGAATTCCATTATTTAATCTAAATTCTCCACTTTCTTTTCCATCAAATAATATTTTGTATTTTTTATTATTTATTATATTTTCCATTAAGGACAAATAGTCGCCTTTCGGTATAATAGCTCTTAATTTGTTGATTAAATGAAATTTAGGAATTGAATCAAAAGCCTTTGAAAGATCAATGAAACATATGTAAAGGGGCTGTCTGTCATTTTTATGAATTTGAATAATTTCTCGGATCATCCAGATATTATCTATGGTTGAGTGTTCTCTTCGGAACCCAGTTTGAGATTCATGAAGTAATCTGTATTTATCTATCCAAGTATGTAGTCTATCGTTCAGTATCTTCGTTAGAATCTTCTCAATACATGATGATAAATTTAAGCATCGATATGAGTTCACATCATTTTTGTCTCCTTTCTTAAAGATAGGAGTTGTCCAGCTTAATTCCCATGGAGTGGTTTTATCATGCAAGATGTTGTTGAAAAGTACTTCAAGCACCTTTATTTGATTTGGATTGTTCTTAAACATTTCATATATTATTTTGTCTGGGCCACTGGATTTAGAATTTTTTGTTAATTTAACTGCTCTTTCAATTTCCATTAAAGTGATTTTTTTATTTAGAGAGCTATCTTCGATTTTTGTGCATAGATGAGGATTAATTTCATTTTGATTGACTTTTGATTGCATAAATTGTTGATTTCTATCTTCAAGATAGTCTCTAAAATTTTCTGCGGTTAATTTACTTTTGACTTTTTTACTTTTCTTAGGTCTACTTTTATTCAACAGTTCCCAATATTTTTTCGAGTCATTGTTTGTTTTCGCATTTTGAAGTTCAGATAATTTCAACTTTTGCAAATTTCGTTTCTCTGATTTTAAGTTTTTGTTGTACTGTTTCTTTTTTCGTAGCAGAGCATGTAGATTTTCCTCTGTTGAATTTTGTTTATAAGTTTCGATAGCAGCATTGTAAGTTTTACGAAGATTTCTTGTATCTTTAGAATATGTTATTTGTCTATTCGGTTCTGCTTTGATACATATTTCTTTACATGCGCTAATCAGATAATTATATATTTCTATTGAATTTGGTTTTTCTTCATTTATCTTTTTGATTAGTGTTGCACTTTTTGCTATTAGAGCTTCATTAAATTTATTTGAATCATGATTTGTGATCATTTTAAATGGTTTAATTGCTTGATTGATATTATACCTATGTCTGACTGAATTAGTCCTCATCGATGTTTTTGTTTCTATATCAAATTTTATCTGCAAAGGTCTGTGATCCGTAAATAGTTTAGGTTCTAAAATTTCAAAGGCCTTTAATTTTTCTATCATGGATTCTGATATGATCAAATAGTCGATGACGGACTTATAGTTCTTCTCCTTTTGAATTCTACAGAAAGTATGTTTTCCGGTATCATATCTACCGTTTGCTATAACAAGACAATTTTCATTGCAAAACTCTATCATTTCTCTGCCTTGTTTATTTATTATTAAATCTTCAGATTTTCTGGTGGGGAGATTCATATGTTCGTTGTCATTTAATTTACCGATTCTGCTATTGAGAT
>CAJQUW010007054.1:0-5000 GCA_907163375.1 Prostheceraeus crozeri | reverse complement strand
CCAGCTCCTCACCCTCTCCACCAGATCATTCCTCTCATCTCCAACCACCTCTCTCCCCTAATCTCCCATCTTCACCGATAACTCCTCTCTCTCTCTCCTCTTCTCTCTCCCTCGTCCACCCCGCCACACATAAATCCACCCCTCTCACTCACACACTCTCCGACTTCCCTCTCTCTCACTCCGTCCCCTCTCCCTCTCTCCTCTCTCTCTCCCCAACGCCTCTCCTCTCAATCACTCTCCAATTCCTCCACGAACCATCCCCTCCTCTCTCTCTCTCCTCTCTCTCCCACCTTCACCAAAACAACCATCCAATCTCCGTCCTTCCCTCTCTCCATACTAACTTCTCTTCCTCAAATCTCCCATCTCATCCTCTCCACCTCTCTCTCTCTCAGACTTCTTCTACCCTCTCTCCACTCCCCCCCTCACTCCTTCAACAGCAACCCACCCTCTCTCTCTCTCACTCTCCCCATCTCAATCTCTTCCTAACTCTCCCCCTCTCTCCTCCTCATTCTCCACCGACCCTCACAACTCTCCCATCTCCTCTCCTCTACAATCTCAGCCTCCATCTTCTCTCCGCTCTCCTTCTCCGTCCCCCCCCCCACCGTCCACCTCCACTCTCAACACTCTCTCCTCTCCTAATCACGACTATCACTCTCAACTCATCTCAATCTCTCCGACCTCACATCCTTCTCCTCTTCCATCCTCACGTCCCACCGTCACTTCTCACTCCTTCTCTCCTGAATCTCCATCATACCACCTCATCCCCACCCTCCCTCTCATCTACCATCTCTCCTCCTCATCCCCACTCTCCACCCTTTCCTTCTCACTCTCTCTTCTCTTCTCACTTCCCTCAATCTCTCGTCTCTCTCACCTATCCCCACCCCACCTCATTACTCTCTCCCCTCCCATCTCTCTTCACCTCCTCCATCCCCTCTCTCTCTCTACTCCCAATCCTTCCCCCTCACTCTCCCCGCTCCACCATCCTCCCTCTCCTTCCTCTCTCTCCAAGTTCACTCCAAGCTCGCCTCCTACACCCTCTGCCTCTCTTCCGTCCTCCTCGCTCCAACTCTCTCTCGTATCCTCTCCTCTCCTCCATCCCATACTCTCTCATCCCTCACTCCCCCCATCTCTCCTCAACGGCCTCCCACTCCCCCTCTCTATCCATCCCTCCAACCCCGAACTCCTCTCACCACTCTCTTTCTCTCTCCTCTATCTCTCTCTCCCCCTCTCTGCTCCCCCCTCTCTGTCTCCATCTCCTCTCTCTCTCTCTTCTCGTTCTCCTCACTCCTCTCCTCTCCTTACTCGCTGTCATCTCTCTCCTCTCCTCTCTCTCTACCTCGCCTTCTCTCTCCACTCTCTCTCTCTCACCACCCCCTCCCTCTTCACCCCTGCCCACTCTCACTCGCCTCCTCTACATCTGATCTCTGCCTCTCCCCTCTCTTCCCCCCCTTCTCTCCCTACTCCCCTCCCCTCTCACTCTCATCCCTCCCTCCCCAAATCCCTCTCCCTCTCTCTCTCTCTCCCTTTCACTCTCCCACCCCCTCCTCCTCTCCCTCCTCTCCTCTTCACTGCTTCACCTCTCTCTCTCATCCAATCCTTTCTACACCTAATCTCCCTCTGACTCTCCTAACCCTCCTCAACCCTCCTCCTCTCCCCTCTACTACCTCACTCACGAAGCTCCAACTCGTCCCTCTCACTTCCGTCCATTCTCTCACATCTCCCTCATCGCTCTCCACTCTAGTCCCCTCTCTCTCTCTCCTCTCCCATCATCAACTCCTCTCTCCACATTCGATACCTCCACCTCTCTCTCCGCACTCAATTACTCATTCCCCCACCCCCCCCCCTCTCCTCTCTCCTCTCTCACTCTCTCTTCACCCCCCTCTCTCACTCTCCCTCTATCCTCCTCATCTCACTCCCTCACCTCACCCTTCGATCATCCATCTCGCTCTCCAAACTCTCTCCTCTCAGGCACTCTCTCAGTCACTCCTCTCCTTCAACTCCAGTCACGTACTCCTCCCTTCTACTCATCCACTGCTTTTCTCTCACTCTCTCATCCCTCTCTCTCTCTCCGTCTCTCTCTCTCTACTCTCTTCTCTCTGCTCCTCTCCTCCGCTATCTTCTCATCTCCCCCCCCGCTCTCTCCCTCACTCTCCTACCTCCCCTCCCCAACCCTCCTCCCCCACACTCACTCTCTCGTCTCTCCCTCTCCGTACCCTCCTTCTCTCCATCACTCCTTCTCATCTCCTCTTCCATCCCTCTCTCACTCAGTTTATGCAGACTCCATTCTCCTCCTAACGTCACATCTCCCAAACTTATCTCTCCTCCTCCTCTCCTCCTCACGCTCACTCCTCCGCTCCTCCCACCTCACCTTCCCCCACTCCCCTCTCCCCCACACTCCACCTCTCTCTCCTCTCAGTCTCTCCGTCACCCCCATCCCCTCCTCTTCTCTCCGCCATACGCCACCTCTCTCCCTTCGACACCCTCGCGCCATCTCCCTCTCTCTCCCCCTTCCTCCGTCACTCCCTCATCCCTCACCTCGTCTTCATCCCATCCCCCCCGGCTCTCCCACACTCATCTCCCTCCTCCTGCCTATCCCACGCTCTCCACTCCTCATCCCCATTCCCTTCTCATAACTCCTTCATCTCCCCTCTCTCAATCCCTCTCATCACTCTCCCCACTCCACTTCCACATCACAAACCCCCTCTCTCATCCTCAATCCACACAGCTCTCCCCACTCTCTACTCTCCCCATTCTCTCCCTCTCTCATTTCCACTCATCACCTCCACTTCTCAATCGGCAACCAACTCTCTCTCTCGCCCTACTCTCTCCCATCTCTCTCTCTCTCTCCCAACGACCTCCAGGCAATCACTCTCTCCCCCCCCAAGTCCAACTCTCTCTTATCAATCACTCCCTCGTCGGCTCTCTCTCATCTCACCCCTTCCTCTCTCCACATCCTCCCCTCACTCTCTCAAGCCTCTCCAACTCTCTCTCCCCCCTCACTCTCCACTACTCTCCTTCCCCCATCTTCGCCTCTCTCTCCTCACTCTCTGTCCTCTCTCATCCAATCCACCGCCACTACCTCTCTCTCCCCCCATCCTACTCCCCCTCCTCTCACTTCTCCTCAACCTCCTCTCTCTCCGCCTCCGACCACCTCACTCTCACATCACCATCTCCCTTCCATCCTCCATCACTCCTCCTCGACTCCCCCGTCTCGCCTCACCCATCTTCACCTCCTGTCTCCTCTCCGCCCAGCCCTCTTCACCCATTCCTCACACTCGAACGGTCCTCGCCCCTCTCGATCGCTCCAATTCCCCCCCTCTTCTCACTATCCGTCCCCACGCTCCATCCTCATCGTTTTCCATAACCCATCTCTTCTCTCCCTCTCCTCTCTCTCTCCTCTATCTCCCTCCCAACTCTCTCGCACCCCAAACTCACACAGACCCTCGACTCACCTGACATCACGCACTCACTCCTCTCTCTCCACCGCCCCAGCCTTCCTCTCACCTACCTCTCCATTCTCCCCACGCCACAGCGTCCCTCCTCCTCCTCCTCACAATCCAAGACTCTCTCACCCCTCTCTCCCTCCCCTCTTCTCGCCCCCTCTCTCTCTCTCCGCGTCGCCTCACTCCCTCGAGCCCCATCTCTCTCACTCCTCTCGCTCTCTCTCCTCTCCCGCTCTCAACCTCCCCCCAGCCGTCTTCCTTCCGTCTCACCCTCTCTCCTCCTCTCCTTCTCACCATCTCTCCACTCTCTCAACCCCTCATCCCCCAATCCCCTCTCGCTCCTACTCTCATCACAACCACTCCCTCTCTCTCTCGTCCCCTCTCCTCCTTCGTCACCAACCCTCTTCATCTCCTCATATCCAATCTCCTACCCGACTCTCTCGTCCTACTCTTCCACTCTCCTCAAAATCTCTCTTCTCACCCCCTCGACCTCTCTCACTCTCCAATCTCCCACATCACTCTACGGTCTCTCCCTCCCCACCTCAGATCTCATCCATCTTCCAACCTTCTCACTTCTCTACGACCCCTAGCTTTCCTTACTTCTCTCTCCTCTCTCTTCACACACCCCCTCACCACTCTCTCTCCCCACACAACTCTCCGCATCCACTCTCTCACTCTACTCTCGGCCCACCCCCTCCTCCTCAACCACTCTCTCCTCAGCACCTCTCTCACTCTTCCACCAACACCTCTTCTTCCCTCCCTCCACACGGGCCCCTCCCCCCTCTCCTCACTCTCCCAAAACTCCCTATCTCTCATCCTCTCTCTCCCCCCTCTCCTCCCTCTTCTCTCTCTCGACTCAACCCCTCTGCCCTCTCTCTCTCGTCGAATCCCTAGTCTCCTTCTCCGAGCCGAAACTAAGATCTCTCTCACCTGGAGTCCCAATCTCCATCCACTCCCCACTAACTCAAGCACTCAGGATCGGAGTGAAGTCCTCTCAGCTCCCACAATTCAACTTTTCCCGACACAAAATCAACCAGAATCCCTCCACATCTCTCCCTCCCCTCCACCAATCAAACCCAAAAAGTCCTCGGCTTACTCCCACCAGGTACAACTCCTCCTCAGCCTCACCACCACAATATTCGCACGTCAAACTCTCCCCACAGAACAACCCTCTCAACACCATCACAACAGCTTCCCTCACATCCCTCCGACCCATCGATCCATCCAACACCACGTCCTCACACATCTGGCTGAAAACGAACATCAACTCGACTGGCCCTACTCCATCGTCTCCTCACCAAGGTCATCTGATCTCACACCCCCTCCCGCGTTCCATCTCCACCCCACCTCTATCATATCCGTGGAGCCTCAAAACTGACCCTTCGTAGTTCCATCCACAACTCTCCCCCCGCACGACTCCCATCACCAAAACGGTCCCCCAGAAACACACAATCCCAATCTCATCTCGCATCCCTAGGATATTCACCCCAAAGAGTCACTACTCTCACAAACCCCGTCTCACACCGTCCCCCCTGTCCTCACCCTCTAATCCCTTGT
>CAJQUW010007053.1:0-103663 GCA_907163375.1 Prostheceraeus crozeri | reverse complement strand
ACAAATTTGAACATATCAATCATTGTAACTGAGTCTCTGTGCATGTTGTGATTTTTTAATCTTGATCAACAAACGCCTAATTATTATTATTATTATCAGATTACCTCTTTGACTTTTCTAAAGCTAATTGGGATATGTTCTGCTTCTGTCTCGCATTTGATTTTCATAATATCTTAACTGATGTACTTTAAATAAATATGTTCGATGCAGATACCCTGCATGGGAAGATGTACGATGGTGCTCTACTTGGAGGCGATGTTTTGCGCGCCTTTCGTTTTCGTAAAAATGTTAATAGAATGTGTGACAATTCTATGTCATCATTTTGTAGCGATGTTCGTTAAGACGCTGACGATAATCATCTAAATGATGCTGTTTTAATTGCGCATCGCAATCACGAGTTTGAAATTGCCAGAAGCTGTAAATCGAATCCGTAACGTTTTGGAATCATGTATGTTAATCTATTTCGTGTAAACCGACAATTGCTCTTGTTCGAAAGTCTAATAGCGATCTGTCTGTCAATGACCAAGATACAACAGATGCAATCAATTCTTTTTTTTCTTCGGTTTTTATCGAAGAGAACTATGTCTTTTGACTTTCTCTTGAGAACTAATAAGCTATACATCACTGATGACACTGTTAGAGAGCATATAGATAAGTTATCCCCCATTCATCTCCAGGACCTGATGGGATTACAAGTTTTAATTAAAAGCGGTTATTGTTTAGTGCCCCTTTTACTACATTTTTCTCATCCCCTTTGTTCGGTTGAGGTAACTGGAGACTGGCAAGTTTCTTGTATTATACCTATTTTCAAGAAAAGCTGCAAGTCTGACTGTTCAAATTATTGTCCAATCAGACGTACATCATCCATCTGCATATCACTTGAAAGAATTGTCAAGACTGCTTTGTTAAACCATGCAATGACTCATTCTCCTTTACATGGTTCTCAGCATGGCTTTTTGCCTGGTCGATTATGTTCTGCAGCACTTTTGAGTTTTGCAGATGACGTAACATCAAATGTAGATAATGGTTGATGTATATATACACATATATACTCTTTGACAAAATTTTGAAACATTTACTTCTTTAACTTCTTTCATTTTTGACTGGTATATATACATGTATGTATGATACCTTGATAATTTAGTCACAATCTCCACCAAGTCGCTAGCACAGAAAAACAACGCATGTAGCAGATTCAACTTTAATAGCGCGTGTGCCCCCTCTAACTCCAATACATTCAGTAATCCGAGATGGCATGGATTCACAGAGTTTCTGAATGAAGGATGCTTCAAGGAGAAGCCACTGCTGTGTCAGTCTTTCAGAGAGAATCTTCAGAGACACTGGTGGAAGTGAATAGCGGTCTCTCACTCGCCGCCCAAGCTCGTCCCAGACTTGTTCAATGGGTGACAAGTCAGGTGAGCGTGCAGGCCAGTCAAGGGTTTGAATGTTCAATCTCCTAACAGTGGCAATGACAGCCGAGGAGCGATGTGGTCTTGCGTTGTCGTCTAGTAAGACGAGATCCTCCACCCTGACCACTGGGGCAACAACAGGAAGCACAATTTCATTGAGATACCTCTCTCCAGTCAACGTGCCTTTGATGATGACTGCTGTCGTTCGTCCGCCATGCCAAATGCCACCCCACAGCATAACACTTCCACCACCATATCTGTCGTGTTCTTAATACAGCATGGGGCAAAGCGTTCACCTGGAAGACGATGCACTCTGACACGACCGTCATTGAAATCCAGAGTGAATCTCGATTCATCGGTTCACAAGACTTTCTGCCAGTGATGGTCATTCCATGAGCGATGAGCATCACACCAGGCAACTCGTCTTCTGCGGTGTTCAAAACTCAATGGAATTAGGACAGCTGGTCGTCGCGATTGAATTCCAGCTTCTCGCAATCTTCGGTAAGCTGCAGTCTATATTTGAGGCACTCTTCTAGTGTACGACTAGCTTTGGGACTGACACAAATCTATTCCTCTTTGCAGCAGCTAAAGCTAGACGTGCGTCTGTCCTTCCTGCAGACTTTCTTGGTCGACCAGATCCCTTCTTCTTTTTAACATCTCCTTCTGCTTTCCATCCACACCACCATCTCCAAACAACGAATCTCGATAGTTGCAGCTCTTCGGCAACACTCGCACAACTTCTACCACAACGAATCATTCCAATAGCCATGCCTCTGGCAAGCTGATCGTGTGCCATTTTATTTTACAAAAGCTGGATTTCAATTTACGTTTATGTTCAATTTGTAAAAGCAATTGTGACAGTTGTATCGATATCAAAATTTGAAATTTGACCACCATAGATCTTTCTCCATTCTCTGTGTTGAATGGTAATACATAGAAAGCGAGATATTGCATCATGCGTGAGAAAAAATGAAACAAATTTCAATTCAAGCCAATGATAGTTTGTTTCAGTAATTATGTCAATGAGTATATATATTGATTTCTGCAGAGCGTTTGATTCTGTCTCATTCAGACACTTGATTGTTAAACTGCGCTCCTTTGGCATCTCTGGCTCTTTGCTGGATTGGATTTTTTCGTTTATCTCTAATCGTGTCCAATATGTTAAAGTTAATAGGGCAAAGTCTTCTTTATCGAATGTTGCTAGTGGCGTGCCTCAGGGTACTGTTTTGGGGCGAATTTTATTTTTAATGCACATTAGTTGAGTTCATGTCCGGTGTAAGTGCAAGTGTTAGTGTTTACTCCGTTTACCCGAACTCAGAGTTAACCTCCGGAGTTAACACCTGAGTTTACACCAGAGTTAACTCCAGCGTCGGTGTAAACTCTGTGTTAAACCGGCAATGTTTGAACGAACGACATTGACAGCACTTTCATAAAATTGAAATGTCACGTGTATGCTGATGAAATGAAAAATTTGTATCTTTTTGTTCAATTGCCGGAAAGTAGACTGAAATAAGACAAATTTCATCATACAACAGAAGACAAATGATTTGGATGCCTTTACTATCATTCTCATCGAGATTGCGGAGCAAACTGAACAAGTGAAAGATGCTATGAGCAAGATTATCGCTCCTGTGTGCAGTTTGATAAAGGAAAGATTGGTAATTTCTTAGACGGACGAGCTACTGAAACGCTGTGAATTTTTCTTTTTTTCTGTCAAATTGTTAAAGTTCCCCGACTGCTGCCTTGCATGTCAACGCTGAGATGCCATTTCGTGGAAGGCCCTCTTAGGAGACATCATCCGAAAAACGGTACAGTTTCGGTTAGTTATGTCAATTATTGTACGATTGATTGCAGAATTGTTGCTGAATAGGCTCAAAGAACAGGAAGTGTATTAAATCGGCGATTCCAATTTGTGCCCTTCCTGGAGCCATGATGGAGACAGACGAAGGCAACTAACGAAAATCGCTTTACTACGGCTCTTTCTGAGACCTCGTTGCCAGCGTCCACATGCGAGTGCCAACACCTTCATGGGTGCCGTTTCCTGTTCATTCTTATATGATCAATAATTTCCTTCAGATTTCATTGAATTTTAATTCGTATATTTGTATCGAGCCATACTGTACATGTATTTGTTCGTAATAAATACAACTGACTGAAACGCTACTTATGAATCTTTTCACTATCTGCTTTTAAAATTTCCAGGTATCAGAGGAAAATTTTGCAGAAGTTCAAAATGTGAATTCGATACATGCGAAATTATGCAGCTCTGTTGGTGGAAGAACAGGCCTGCATTAAAGCTTATATGCGGCATATACAAGTATCCGATAATACAATATGATCATGATATGTCGAAGCTGATGAAGATGATATGGCTGAGCAAAGTTGTCATAGTGGATTATGTGAGGAAGAACCAGTATTTTCATTCAGATTATTCTTCTATTGCTATAAAGGTGATTTCATGTGTTAATGGAATAACTATCAACTGTTACTACACTAGGTGACATGCCACGCGTGAACCCCAAACGGAACACCCCAAACATCCGTGGTTAAGGACATTCTATTCTTCTACGCGCTGCACTATGAGTCAGAAATCATTTGATCTGATGCTGTTAAAACATAGGGAATGTTTATTAACACGCGCGGGTGAGCGTTTATAGTTTGCGCGTCGTCTACGGTTGTCTGCGTTGCCGCTTGAACCACGGATGAACCGCTAAGCATGTTCTGTCTTCCCTGAGCATGAAATTGAGGTCCTATCACATTGTTTAGCCTCTGATACAAGCAGATACATGAAACGCAAAGTCTATATAACAGGAGTGCCGACAGATGTTGCAGAGTCGAGCTCCTTGATTGCCTGCAGTATTTCTCATAGAATCAAGGCTTAATGAATTTCCAATTTCAATAGATAAGAAAATTAAAGCGGCTTCAAGAAATCAATTAGAAATTATGTCCACCAAGAAACATCGCCCACCAAGATAAAGCAAGAAACTTTGTAATCAAATTTTATATAAAAAGAGTTATAAAAACAAACACTGAAAAGTCTAAATACAATGTCAACAATTAACAGTTAATGAGAGCCTTGTGGTTGGTGCTGCTCCACCAACTTCTTCACATTTGGAGTCAACTTCGTCAACACCATTCTAATATCCCCGCGCTCTGTGATATCAAGTCGACTACGTGATTTATTTAGGATCACGTTTATACGTGAAAACTCACATTCGTACGTTCGAATCCGGTTGTATTTCGAATCCTACCAGCCGCACATTTTTTTCGTGGCGATTTGATCTATCGTTTATTTAATTTCATACGGATATACGGAGGCACGGATACAGTGTTGTAGCAAAAGGTCGCATCCACATAGGCTTAAAGCCCTTTTTCTTGTGGTTCACTTGGGCTTCACAATCGTTACGTAGCTCCAGCAAGTTGTACTGCTGATCAGGTTCCGCTTTAGACACATCAAAATCGAATGGATTGAATATCCAATCTGGGATAGTCATAGTGAGGATGTCGTTGAACCGGCATTTCAGATCATCAACAGCAACAGTCAGATGGGTGGCATAGGCCCTTTATTTCGATATTTTCGTCCGTCACACTCTCGCATATACTCACTAGTTGAGACGATTGATGGAAATCAATTTGCGAATCAATCGAGTGTGTTACTCATAATTATTATCCATCGATCACCCATAAGGCTGGTCCATAGAGTAGGTATATTAGAAAGAGTGGTAACTCCGCATTTATTAAATCCCCAATGTGTACGGTATACACTTTCGAATTTATTAAATGAGCTCGAGGGAGATACAGTTGGTATTGTCACCAAACGTAAGATATGCACATTTTTGCAGTTCTGAAGAAATTACCACGGAATTGAGTGAGCATAATTGTAATGCAGAAGGAATGATGGTATTTCACAGATTCTCATGACATGCTTGGAGATCTAATGTTTGCTAACCCTGTGAAAAAAGTATCGGGCCAGCAGCGTTGCGTCGACATTGGGCCGACACAGTTATGGTTCCTGATTCCTCGATGTCGGGCCAATGACGTTGCATCGACCTAGCGCCACCAAACTGTCTCCTTGAATTCCACTAAAATGCCAACGACAAATTCTGCATGAAAACCTGCCTCTGCAGCATTGAGACAACTCAATAATATTCATGTTGTGATAATTGTATGTTATTATACATAATAGTTATTAAATACATAATATAATGAATAGTAGCATCAGGTATAATAATTATTCCTGATGCATTCAAGTAGCGCTCTTTTAAATTCCACCTTAGGACGGGAGAGTGATGGTCTCGAACTATCAATGGACTCAGACCAACACTAATTTTCATGATATTTTACAACTAATAAGAACTAATGGAAATGCCGATCGAACCTCAAGCAAGCATAATTTTGAGTCCAGTGGATGTATCAAAGCATCCATCAGGATTCAAAACTACCGAATTTAAGGTATTGAACAGTACTTATAGATGTGAAGTGAATTGCTTTCATTACAGCAAATACTGTAATTAAGGGTCTGTTCTCTGGTCAATTGCGTCATACTACAATTAGATCTACGTAATTTTGACAATCAGACAATAAGAATTTATGATTTTCACTTCTCATACATGTAACATGTAACATGTAATTCGTGCATTCTGCTGTAATCTTAGTAAAAGATTCTTAGAAATACTGATTTTCCGTTATATCCTAATGCTCTATTCAATGCAGGTCATTTTTCGATTTATTTTGATTTCATTTATTTCATTTATTTATTCTTCACATACTGTAGACAAATTCCAGTAATTCAATTGCATCCTTTGGTATATAATTCCGGTACACATACTATGTTAAGAAATTTCTTAAGTGATAAATTTAACGATAAATGTAAAAATACTTCGGAGGATACAATAGATGGACAGAAATGTTTTTTCCGATTACCGCATTTGGGAACTATATCGATGAAATATAGACATAAAATTAAAAAACTTTTTCGAATGTTGGATTTGAACGTAAATGTCGTCTTTCAGACTACAAAAGTCAGTTGTTGAAATCATGTCTTTTGTATCGATTCACATGTCAGGTTGATCCTGCCCAGTAGGCAAAAAGACGATTTCACCAACGAATAAGTGAACACAAAGATGAGTGAACACATAAAAGGTAACTCGACAGTAAGCACTCACTTTAGTAGATGTACTACATGTTGAGTGAACATGTTTATGAGTGAACACATAAAAGGTAACTCGACAGTAAGCACTCACTTTAGTAGATGTACTACATGTTGCAATAAAATACATGACTGCTTTAGAGTTCGATATGAAGGTAGAAATAACTTAGAAATTAGAATCATTGAAGCGATCAAAATAAATGAAAAATGACCTGCATTGAATAGAGCATTAGGATATAACGGAAAATCAGTATTTCTAAAAATCTTTTACTAAAATTACAGTAGAATGCACGAATTACATGTTACATGTATGAGAAGTAAAAATCATAAATTGTTATTGTCTGATTGTTAAAATTACGTGCATGTAGATCTTATTGTAGTTTGACGCAATTGACCAATGAACAGGTCCTTAAAAACTCACATTATATTTTCCATGTTTTCCAATCCTCCTTCAGAGATTCACCTTACTTTATTCGATTATTCGAATGTAGCGGTATGTAGATATGATTTAATAACTTAATGGTTTTCAGCGAAGATGGAGGGACTATGTAGGTCGATGAGTCGGAGAGATGTGAATCAAACGTGTAGCGATGAAGATAGAGAACTATTTCCAAAATGATCAAATGCGCAGGCATAATACGAAAATTGGTTGTGAACGTCGAAATACGACAGAATCCTCTGAATCTCTAAAACACGAATGAATGACTGGAGGCGTCGTTAGAAGTTTTGAAAATTCATGCTTAACACCGCAGAACGATGTAGCTACATATATTGACGCTGGTGCTGAGCTGACTGATGAAAGAGAAAACACGCACGATAGACCGGGAGCAAATGCATGACGCCTGGATGCAGTTTACAGTTTCTCTCCGTCCCATCCTCTGTTATGTGACTTATTCGCGATGTCGCTTGATTTTCGGGAAACGCTCGCTAATTGGTCAATAGCGTACTTCGGCTTTCAGGTGTAAACATGAGAATCAACAGTGACTCGCGTCCCCCTCGGTCCCAGAGAAATAACCAAGTTAACATTCTGCAGAGCATCAGTCATGGTTGTACGAACGGCAAAGCTGCCAAAATCGATGGAGATATATCATTACATTCATTTCCTTTGAATAACCCAGCTTTAATTTTCCGAGATGCAAGAAATAAAATAAAACTCGCCCTCAATTTATAGACGATTTTTATTTAACAAAATAAAGATCCCCGACGCGTTTCGTCACGGTGGACAGTCTCAAGGGTCCAAATTACAGGCAGCATCATGACTTTTCTGATCTGTGGAATATTGGATCCATCGGTATTACAGATAGTCCAATTTCATCTGATGATGATACAGCGTTCGATAATTTTCAAGATACTGTTGATCTCCTTGAGACTGTCCACCGTGACGAAACGCGTCGAGATCTATAATTTGATGAATAAAAAAACGTCTCTAAATTGAGGGAGAGTTATATTTTATTTCATGCATCGCGGAAAATTGAGTAAGGAACATCCCGTATAAGACAACGAAAATATCTGATCTGACCCAACTTTATTGAAAGAATGGGTGCACAGAACAAGTTCAAAGTCTGGGACATTTACACCATCGCACCTAACATTCGACACTCAATTATCCAAAAGCGGAGACATCTCGATCGGTTTCGCGTTTGTATGAGCATACAGCTTCATTAGCACCCTATGAGGTGGCTTCCTTCTGCGAGAGATTGTAGTCACCGAGCACTGTCTTCATGAAAGACGGAGGAAGCTCAGTTCGTGACCGGTGGATTTCCTGTAATACAAGGCCGAAATTACTTGCAGTAATTCGACCTCGAAAAAAAGAGATGCCAATATCGACAATTACGCTGTTCAATCGTAAACAAATCTGTTCATTGAATATCCACAGGTGACACCTTAATCGCAGAGAGGCCCTTATGATAAAAGACTCCTTTTTTATAGCGTAGATGAAGAGGGCAGCCATGTGGCTGTATTTATACATGCCATTGCGACATTCACATGTAGAGGAATTTGGGGATTATCACATTGTAAGATTATCACAGTCTCAAAGGTAAGTGATTCTCACTGACTTGGCCGGGTGACTTTGTTTACGCCACTCATGCTGTCTTAGGGAATTAGGGAAAAACCGATAGCGAGCGGCATCGCGAATTAAATGAAGGCCGGTTGTATCAATAGTTTGGCAGGCGGTTGAAGAAGTTATTTACTCTAGTGGATAGGTGTGTGAACACAGATGAGATGTGAAGAGGATTCTTACGTAATTCTGACTGATGTACAGACCTTAGTCTTGCAATTAGGAGAGCGAGAAAGAGAGAAGATTTCAACATCACCTTGCCATCAGCCGGCAGCGACGTCCACCATCGACACTCACCCAATGCGACGTCAATGGGCCGTTAATGGGCCGAGACATTTTTTTACACAGGGAAATTAACAATTCGGTATGTTCCTATTACTTTCATGCTCAACCTCAAAAATATTTTCTTGAGCGTGATCATATCACAGGCAACCTGCAACTGGCACAGCAAAATCACATAATCAAAGAAAATGACTTCATTAAAACTTTAAAAAATGTAAATGGTACCACATCACTATCCAGATTCAAGAAATAAAGAAAGAATTTAGTAATCGAATCATAAAATCATGCCGGTGAAAATTGAATTAAAAGCTTGAAATTTCAGCCAAGAGAGCACGAATATTATCGTGACTTTTTCATGAAGACTTCCCTAATAATACAATTCATGAAATTCCCTTGATAATCAGCTTGATTTCCGCTTAGATAGGATGCTTATTATCAAATTTTGACTTTTTTCAAAAGTGCTCAAATAATTTTTTGGACCACGGGAACGTAATCTCCGCAAAAAACTGAATCTTTTGATATAAAACTTTTCACTGTAAACAGATGCTTTTTTGAGTCGAAACTCTACCCATATATCCCTACTCTATGGGTTGGTCATCGCCCACTGGCTTCTCGACGCCCATTGGGGATGCCAAATCTCCCACCGGTGAGCGATATCGCCCACGTTGGCGACCAATGAGCTAGGTGCTTATCATTACCATCTCACAGACACATGCATGCCACCATCTATTTCTTGACAACATGCGAGGATTGTACGCACGCGTGGCAGAGAAAGCAGACTTCACGTTAACCAGAGAATAGTCCAACATACTGTTAATTATTCCATGCTTACGCAAGAATCTGCATTTGTTGCATGTTCCAGTGATTCTTTTTAAGATCTAGCAACATTAACAGGACGCTTGGTTAACTCTACTTTAACAACCAAGTTACATAATGCATAATTGTTGATGATTGAATACCTATTGATTATTTATGAAATGCCTTAGACTTGCATGTATTAAAAACGAATTCAGCATTGTAAGTTTGACTCTTGAATGTCATCATCTCACTACTTGCAAAACAGTAGTAACATTAGTGTGATCTTTATTGAGAAAAGGCCATAAATCAACATACTTTAGACATAGTGAAGCAGTTCTTGTGACCAACACATTTCAGAAGGAATAGAGTCGCCAATGTAAATTTATTAAAACATGTACACATCGCGAGCACTTTCGAGGCCTCTAGTCATGCGATGCGGGCGAGTAAAACTGACATCACAGTGAAATGCGTACACAGTTAGATGCAATGAATAAAACTCAAGACACGTACGGACGGACGGAAAGATAGCACAAAAGATATTGACAATCAAGACTGCCAGGGCAACAATAAACTATATACAAACTCTTTATGAACACAAAGGGGTGGTGCACGATTCAAAATATACGAGTACAAAGCTTCTAAAATACGCAAGGAAGTGACGTTGAAAGAACTATGTAAAATATAAAAATAAGACGGAAAAGAAAATCCTTTTGAATCATTACAATCGACTGCATGCCTGCATACAGATGGAGGTGGCTCACGGCTGGACCTTCTCACATAACTTTGCTGTGGGTAGTCCGCTTGGACCAATTTTGAGCAACATTTTTCTGGGGTACTTTGAGTGCACAGTTTTGAAAAAGAGCATTGAATCTATGACATTGTGTTATCATAGATATGTTGATGATGCTTTTATACTTATTCCCAATACTTCTTCGCCTTCTCATTTACTATCTGTTTTTAATTCTGTTCACGAAAACTTGTATTTTACTTGTGAGCCTGAATCGCTGACAGGAACTCTGCCTTTCCTTGATGTGCTAGTTTCACGTAGTTTAGACAATTTTGTTAAGACTTCAGTTTACAGAAAGTCTACATGGACAGGTCTTTTGTTAAATTTTCACAGTTTTGTGCCTCTCAAATATAAGTTTGGTCTTGTCACAACATTGTACCATCGTGCCAGGAAAATTTGTTCAGATTCTCTGTTACAAGCAGAGGAATCACTTCTGTTTGACTCTTTAAAGCAGAACAATTTTCCCGAGGCATTCATTTGTCGCTATAATCGCCCATGTGTTGAACGCCCTGAAGAATTTGGACCTAATTGCAAAGACGTTTTTCTGAGACTCCCATTCACCGGAGATTCTCATTCTGGTGCTGTCACAAAGCGTATATTTTCTTGTGTGAAACAGGCTTTTCCGTGTGTCAATCATATTTTCGCCTTTGATACTAAGCGTATTCCTGTCCGTTCTCTTGAGTTGTCAGTCGGTCACATGTTATCTATGAATTCAAATGTGACTGCGGATGCAGCTACATTGGCCGTACCGATAGGAACTTAGGAAAACGGATAAAGGAATATTTACCTCGTTGGCTACAAAGTTATGTGAGAAGGTCCAGCCGTGAGCCACCGTCATCTGTATGCAGGCATGCAGTCGATTGTAATGATTCAAAAGGATTTTCTTTTCCGTCTTATTTTTATATTTTACATAGTTCTTTCAACGTCACTTCCTTGCGTATTTTAGAAGCTTTGTACTCGTATATTTTGAATCGTGCACCACCCCTTTGTGTTCATAAAGAGTTTGTATATAGTTTATTGTTGCCCTGGCAGTCTTGATTGTCAATATCTTTTGTGCTATCTTTCCGTCCGTCCGTACGTGTCTTGAGTTTTATTCATTGCATCTAACTGTGTACGCATTTCACTGTGATGTCAGTTTTACTCGCCCGCATCGCATGACTAGAGGCCTCGAAAGTGCTCGCGATGTGTACATGTTTTAATAAATTTACATTGGCGACTCTATTCCTTCTGATATACTTTAGACATAATTGATGCTTTCTTTTAACATTGTGCTGGTATGGCTTTTGTATGTAGAGCATGCCACACTTGAAATAACATGCGAAAAGCATGCAAATATATACAGAAATATACCAAAAAAACATTTTGGTATGCATCCTTCGTATGTGATTGGTATTGAGCGATTTACAGTGCAGAAGAAGTTAGTGTACATGTAAGTCAATAAATGTGTGCACTGCACGAATTACGGAGCATTGAATAAATTGCAACATTAGAAGTGAATCATGATCTAAAAAGATATTTGTAATGAAAGCTCACTGTATGGCCGATACACTTAAGTTTATTCTCATTGTAAGCTGTATCATCATCTGTGGTGATATTAATCAAAATTTGAAATTATTCCGCCGCCTTGAATAGTGCTGAACGATTAAATGGAGCAAAGGTAACTACTGTAGATTATTCTTTAAATGAAATACATCGAATGCTACTTGAATGAAATGCATACATGTGGTTCATGTCACAACTTCGGTTGACGGCTTTGTGAGCGGTAGTTCCATCTTCCTCTCGCTTGGTAAATCTGTGCATCGCGACAAATAACTTCGTATCACATCGATCCCTGGGTTTCTAGTGTAAAACTTAGTATCTTTCGACTGGAAATCGGCTTGTCTTGCATTTGTGCTACATCGTTTTTTGCATTGATCATCGCCAGCGCTCAAATTTTAAATCATTCGTTACTTTCCGAATTGTGCTGAGTCACAGTATGTGTCATGAGGTCTGTCTCTCTCTCTCTCTCTCTCTCTCTCTTGGTTTGCCTCGTCCTGTGTTTTCCCCTCATGCAGTCGCCGGAACCCAGGTTGCGATACTCGCGAACTGAGCTACAAAGACTTCGCCACTCGGATTTCCCCATAACACGCAAGACACGCACAGGCCTAGGGCTAGGGAACTGCCAGCTTTCATTTATTCACCGTTACTTGTGCTGAAGCCTGAAGCCGCGATCTTTTGTTTACATCGACGACCGCTTAAAAGTTAAAATACTTGGGCAAGAAGTTGGAGTTAGCCAGCGGCAAAACATGAAAGATCGGTAAATGACGATGCTTTACTTGAATTACATCATGCAATATCTTGTTTAATTGCTAAAATAGCAATTGTGTGACACCTCGGGCATGTAACAGGTTGAGAAGATGCTGATAAAATCAAAATTTGACGCCCAAATTTTGCTTTTATCATGAAGTTAATAATATAACTGATAATTTTATTCTTGACTGAAAATATTCAGAAGATGTATTCTGTTGTGTTCCTCGCTATGACACATATCCGACACATATTTTGATTCATCAACCTACTCAGCACCCGAAGTCAAAAAAGAAATGGAGAAGTAGAAACAGCCACAGTACAAAAGTGGCATGTCCTTGAAACTGTAAATTCACATTGACTTGAAGTTAGCGCTCGTCTTTATTTAGGCATTTCATGAGCCCAGAAATCTTGAATGTGGTTTTATCAAATGCCTTGCTTAATATTGCTCAAGTTTACAAAAAATATAAATTAAACCTTCAAATAAAAATGATTTAACTAGAAAATTTTACACTTGCAAAATGATTCTTAATAATTTTGAAATATTCGTCTTTTACTCCTATCTTTTGCTTGCTTTGTCACCATGCAAATTCTCATAAAACAATGTCTAGCAAGCAGGGTTTTTGAGTGAGCGAGCGGCATTTTTTCAAGTTTTTGATGAGCGGATGAACAAGCGAGCGTTGATTTTTGTCTTCAGTGAGTGGTTGAGCGAGCCATTTTTAGAAAAAACAAAAAAGGATCAGATAATGAAAAAAGAGAAATATTTGAAAAGTCTTGAAAATGCTTTCTATGATATTTTCAATTTTCCACGCATTGCATAGTTTCTTAACACACCTTGAGAATTTTGTCCTAGTATTGCGACAAGAATTGATTCATGTGATCATCATGTACGATTGACTTTAGATTATTGCTCATTTCTATATATATAAAAGAATTCTGTGGTTATGTTCATCAAAATATATTGTTTCAGCTAATTGCATGCGATAGCTAATTCAGTGCATGTGTATGATGACGGTCTACATTATTTCATGGTGTGTTTCAAATTTCAACTACCGGGTGTCCACAAAGTCGGGAACCATAGGGAATGAAGGAACATTACGGTCTAACTTGCACTTTTTTAATCTCATCTCGGTTTGAATGGTTTGGACTAAGCTTAGAAGCTGACTTAATCAGTCACTCACACACTGGGACGCTAAAATGCAGACAATAGGACTGAAAACAATTGCCTCCACTGCAGGTCTTCGCTTAGGCGAAGTTTTCCCTAATTTGTCAACGCAGTCGTCACGTTATGTTTTCAATCACTCGCTTTGGAGCAGTAGCTCGATTGTTCATTATTACGATGTCGTTAACAAAGGATGTGCGAGCGGAAATTGTTTTGATGGCAGGTCACATGAGAGCGTCACATCGTGAAGTTGCAGCCAAGATGAATACTAAGTACCCTCACTTAAACATAGCACACTCAACCGTTGGAAAGATAGTCCGAAAATTCAAGGAGACGGGAAGCGTGCTGGACAGAGAGCGGCCTGGAAGACCCCGCATTGACGACGACACAAAAGCTGTGATACTGGCGAAGGTCGTGGCGAGTCCTAGAAAATCATTGCGAAGAGCAGCCAGTGAGCTCGGTATTCCGAAAAGCACGGTTCATAAAATGCTCAAGCTAGAAAAATTCCACCCATACAAGATCCAACTTCTACAGAATTTGAATGATGACGATTATGATCGACGATCAGAAATGTGTGAATGGTTTCTCGATCAAATAAATGACAACGCAAATTTTTTGGAAGATGTTATGTTCAGCGACGAAGCCTGTTTCCATGTGTCAAGCGAGGTCAATAAGCAGAACATGCGATACTGAAGCCAAATCAATCCTCACTGGATGCGAGATGATAATGTTCAAGGTTCGCCGAAGGTGACTGTGTGGTGTGGGTTATGGGGATCTCGTTTGATTGGACCTTTCTTTTTCCATGCAACTGTGAACGGCGACACATACTTGAAAATGCTGCAGGAGCAGCTGCTGCCTGTGCTTAATGATATTGGATTCAAGCCCACCTGGTTTCAACAAGATGGTGCACCGCCGCATTACTCTGTCAAAGTTAGAAATTGGCTCGATGAGACATTTGATAGCTGGATCGGTCGGCGAGGAACAGTCAAATGGGCTCCGAGGAGTCCTGACCTCACTCCTCTCGATTTCTTTCTTTGGGGTCATATTAAGAACAGGGTATATCAAGACCGAATCAGAGATTTATCTCACTTGCAAGAGAGAATCCTGGAGGAATGCTACGAGATTCGACAAAATGAGGTGATGCTGCGAAATGTGCAACATGAAATTTCAGTCCGATTTCAGAAGTGTCATGATGTTCATGGTGAGCACTTTGAACATTTACTATAAACACATACATGTACATAGGCCTACAAGTTGGCTGTGCTAAGTATAAAAGTTGTTTTCACTTCATTGTTCATTTAATATATGTCCCTTATCACGAACTATGCTGTTTTTTCCATATTATACTCATATTTTCTACTAAATCCCTATGGTTCCCGACTTTGTGGACACCCTGAATTATAGAATGAAGTGATGAATTTCCCTTTAACTCCTAAAAGGTGTTTATCTAATTTAAAGCATGGGATTAGCTCTGAGCACAAAAAAGTATGTGGAATTAGGGAAGGTATTATCGAGAAATGTGCGAGGGAGCGGCATTTTTCAATGATTTTCTGCGGTGAGCGAGCGAAAGGATGATTTTGAGGAAATGAGCGGTGAGCGAGCGAACGGGCGATTATGAGCAAATGAGCGAGCGAAAGCGGAATTTTCATCTGGTCAAAAACACTGATAGCAAGTTAATGGCTGCGACCTCTGTGTTATATTCTGCGTTATATTAACAGGTTTGATCAGCAATTAATTGCTTTCAGGTGTAAATGCACAGTATTGCGCAAGAATGAGAAATCTATTGCATGAATATCAAATTCTTACTCACAACTATTCTGATGGGCACTTAATGAAATTAAATGGATTTGCATTGAAAATGTTCATATATTGCAAGCAAATGATTCACTGATTCTCGCAAATAAGTTGAGAGTAAAACATATTCATTGCAAACGGGCAATCATGAAGGCGATCAATGATCATATTCCTTTCATAAAAGAAACGTTCTGCTATATAGAAAGCGTCTAATTTTACTTTAATTTATAAACTTGCCATGCAAAGAGATGCAATTTTATGAATCTATAATTACGAACAGACTGAATAAACCCTTGTATCAGAGACCGTACGTACTGCGTGATTTCACATATATGGAAATGGTGTAAATGTTTACCTATATGAGCTTCTAATTATGATCGCTCTTATCAATTAATAATTGCCCCGCGACTCTAATAGTATCCGCCAACTTCTTGCCCAAGTATTTTCTAGCGAGAGACACTGCTATGATTTGTTTACCGGCTTCACGTGTTGATGAGAGCAGGCAGTTTTCCCTAATCCTAGGTCTGTGAAGACTCGACGCACTTGAGGTATTTTCAGATTCTCGGTTCATCTCCAGCCGCCCTACCTGTTTCCCCTTCCCTTATCTCTCTCAACGGCTCTGATCCGGATATTGCGCAATGTCTGCCGACCGAGGAGTTGAAACTACGAACATCGCCTGCACAAACTTTCAATCCGATCAAGTGTCATTCAAGGAATCCCTCCATTATGCCCAATGCTGGCGAGTCCCTCAAAAAGGCTAAAAAAAGGCTGGTTTCTAAGCCAGTTCACATTCCTACTCCTTCCTTATTGCTATTTGATGCTAAATCTCTCATAAACAAGACGGATGACCTACATTTACGAGTCTCTGAATACGACATTGACTTTGTTGCTGTCACTGAAACGTGGTTAGATAGCAGAATTGATTAATTAACCGTGAGTATTCCTGGTTATGACATCTTTCGTGCTGATCGCCAGCAGAATGCGGGTGGTGTAGCCCTATTTGTAAAATCAAGTCTCGATATTACAGATTTCAGTGTTATTTCTTTACCGGATATAAGATCTAATCTGTTATGTTGCCGCATTGCTCATTTTGATGCTGATATTGTCGTTATCTACCATCAGTCCTTAGGTCAAGTTAAGGTTCATGCCTCTGTTATTGATGCCTTGCAAGATAATTTTTGATTCTCGCAATGAATCCCATCTCACTTTATGTTGTGATTTCAATGACCTGAGTCATAATTTGCCTGACTTTTTTGTATATAACAACATATCTCAGCTAGTTCAGACTTCCACTCGGGGCAATAACATTCTTGACATTGTTGCTACCACTCAACCTTCAAAATTCCTGTCCCCCGACTCTCCTTGCTCCTCTTGGCCAGTCTGACCACATGAGCGTTCTCCTTAAGCCCACGATTTCCAATCCCGTTTTGACTTCCAAGATTAAGGTTAGATCCTGTTCTCCCTCTTCCTTTGTGGCCTGTTGGCAAACTCTCGCAACCACTGATTGGTTCACCTCTCATTCTGATGACATTGATGAGGTTGTTTTCAAATTTGAGGATATTCTGCGGTCTTGCTTCTACAAATATTTTCCTGGAAAAACTATTAGGATGAGGAGCTCGGATCCTCCTTGGATTTCTCCGGCTTTGAAAGCTATCTCTGACGCTCGCGATGCTGCCGTGAATAAAGGTAGTTATGGGAAGTACCTTAATTGCTCCTCGAGAGAAATTTTTGAAAGGTACTTATAAGGCCAAAGTGAATCACTAATCCAAATTCAATTCTGGCACCAATTCTGACAGATGGAAGGCCATTGAGCATCAGTTGAACAAAAAGTTGCCTTCTTCTCCGATCGACCAAACTACTGCCACTTTCTTAAATTATCAATTCCATGCTGCCTTTTCCCCTGATGATATCCTTGATTTCTCAGAACACCGTGCTCATTCTGGTTGGTCTGGGGCGTCCATCACTGAGAGCTTGGTCCACAAACTAGTGATCAAGAGCAAAAGTGACTCTCACGGTCCTGATGAATTACCTGGATTCTTCTTTCGAAACTTCTCCTTGTGTTTGTATCTGCCATTACGATTATCTATAATCGTTGCTTAGAGAATGCCTTTTTCCCAGAAAGTTGGAAGAGAGCCAATGTCACACCCATTCCGAAGGGTAGGAGCGAATTCAAAGCCATCTCCATTCTTCCTTTACTTGGCAAAATCTTTGAGCGGATTTTGCGGGATATCGTGTTATTACCATCTTTGCAGAAAGAACTTGATCCCCGCCAGTTTGGCTACATCTCCAACGGCTTTGGTCGGTGCTCGAACGCATTGCTAGCTATACGTCTCTCCATCCTTCAGCATGTGTCTCTGTCTGCTACTAGTTGTGCCAGAGTCGTCGCTTTCGACTTTTCTAAAGCGTTTGATACCCTTAGTCATAATTTGATTTTGAAATCCCTCTCCCAGAACTTTGACTGCCACCCCTATGTTGTTCACTTGATTGCGAGATTTTTATCTGATCATGTATAGCGTGTAAATGTTAGTGTTTGCTCCACCCTGTGGAAACGCGTGACCAGCGGTGTTTCACAAGGTTTGGTGCTTGGTCCTACATTGTTCATCTTGATGATTGATGACTTACCTGAGTTTCGGAATGTTGAGTTTGTAGCTTATGCAGATGACATCACAATGATTCATCTCATCACTGAAGACACCACTCAAGATTTTGTTGACGAGTTTGTTTCATGGTCTATTGGGAAAACATTGTCTATTAATGTGCAAAAGACCAAGTCTATGACTGTGTCTCGTAAATGTGATTTTTGTGTTACTCCTCCGATCTCTGTGCACTCAAATGTCTTTGCCGAAGTCCAGCATTTGAAAATTTTGGGTGTCAGTTTTTCTAATAGTTTGTCATGGCATGTTCATTTTTATAATCTGTACAACAATTGCTGTAGTTCACTTTCTTTAGTGAAATGTCTCAAATGTAATAATAACAATGCAACTATCATTTGGCAAGCCTACACAGCCCTCGTTTTTTGCCATGTGGCGTATGCTTGGCCCGTTATTTGCGATATCCCGCTTGTGTTGTCCTAGACCGTGTAGTGAAACGATGGACTCCCAACCTTAGGAAACCCTGTTTCGGTGATATGGTAATTCATATTTGTATTAAATTGATTAGAAAAATTGTTAAAAATAGAGAAATGTATCCCCTCTCCAAATTTTTTATCGTGAGGCACTTTGACTCCTATATGTCTGTTCGTCATCAAAACATTTTGTTACCGCAGCAAAGAAGACTTAAATGCTATAACAACTCCTTTGTAAAACTTTCCAGGTATTCCTAAAGTTGCTCGGGTTATGTTGTGATACTTTTGAGTTGTTTTATTTCTCTTGATGCACATCTGTCACATGCCGCCCGCTGGATTGACTAATAAAGTTTATTTTTCTTTCTTTCATTCCGATGCAACGTACGTACTTACGCCTACGAAAGGCATAATATAATGCTGAATTGCACTATAAGACGCTCGCTGTTTATTGGCCTTTAGAATGCACATATATTATAAGTATCAGAAGCATGCAATAAGAGTCATGCATCACATGATTCTATCAGCATCCCCTATTTATCGGCAAAAATTTCAGGTTTGACTGACACTTTCACTTACACTTCAACTCGAAATATAGTTAGCAGTTCCATCTCTAATTTGATCCGACTTTCATTTTGTGACCAATATGCGTCCAATTTCAAGCATTGTGCAGTTTCATTGCCAAAGCGGAGTAAAGGCCGTCTGATTTCGTACCGTTTCTCGGACATGATATAGCCCTCATATTTTTATTTAACTTTTTTCTTTGAGATGCTCAAAACATGCAAAACTGTGCCTCAACGGTTGAAAAAGAGCTCGTCCAATGCTATTACACCATAATTTTTCAGTCTTTTGTCATTCGAAAATTTTTTGAAGCAAGATCTTTAGGATCGTCCGTTTTGTTTGTACACTACAAATTGTAGTATACCCAGCATTATGTCATTTCGGCGATCGTGTACGCATTCAGATAACATAGACAGGTATCTTATTACTTATTACCGAAATATGCTTATTACCAAAACTATTCTCTCCCTGTGAGTTGATCGTTAGGCGCATAGCTTATTCGTTACGAAGCATGCTAAGACTGACAGATCAAATAATTGGCAGAAGTGACGTCATCATGTCTCCCTAAGTTGATGATTGCGGTTAACTGAGGCATCAGAAGTGCGTCTAAGTTAGCAAGATTAGTCATACCATGAGGTAGCCATTGAGACCAAGTTGAAAATTACATAGTAGTAGTATGTGTTTATTCATATGAAATGGAAATCATGAATTGCAGATACACAGATGAAAGATACAGAGCTTGTACAGTATACAGCAGACATGCACAGTAGCTGTAGGAAATACGCTAGTTTGCACATTTCTGCTAGGCTATGGAAAATAAAACATTTGGGAATAAAAGACAATTGGTGTTGTTGGGTTCTTGAAAAGGGGACAGAGACAGCGAGGGAGTGTCGGGATCTTGAAAGTTTGGGGGCATGATTTTATGTAATAGATTTTCAAGTTCTAGCATTTTTCTGAAAACTGTTAGGGCAGATGCTTTCCTTCTTAGGGGCAAGGGTGTAAAGCTATCTCAACTGCACTTCGGTCAGCAAGTAATTTTGTGAGAACGTCGCCGAACCTTTTACAATTTTTCAACATTAAGCTGGTTCAGTCCAACGAGGAGGGAAACATTGTACTCCAGCTTCGAATGGACAGTAGCATTATGAATATGAATGAGTTGGGACACAGAAAGGCATTGTTTTAATCGCTTTATGACATAAAGACGCTGGTTGGCACGTTTGCATAAATTGTTTAGAAAAGTATTCCAAGATAGATTTGAGTCATAAGAGTCACGTGTAGACCGAACTACACCGGCACATATCCTGTATACAGGGTGCGAGAAAAGTCCTTGCGGATTTTTGTCAACTTTATATTTTGCTATTCAATGATCAAATATCATTTCTTCAGTGACCAATATGTGGCAATGCGTTTGTAGATAACTCTGTCACTCGACTATTATGCATGCCAAGTCTTCAGATTTAACACATAGTGAGCTTTATGCTATTCAATCAACAAAATTTAAATTGATTACTTTCCATACGTTTTGTAAACTCGGCATTTCATTGTGCTATTTTCGATGCTTTAAAAAGCTATGTCACTTGTTTTTCCTGAGCTCCATGGATTTCACATTTGAATCTAGCTACGAGATTTGATCTCATTTTAATCAAATCAACAAAGTTGCGCTTCAAATAGCTATGCCACTCGTTTTTGCTGAGCTCCATAGATTTCAAATTTAAATCTAACTTCGAGGATCGATCATTAAATGACGGACTAAACCATGGATGATTAACCTTAATAAATGTTATGCCTTGAAAAGCTATGCCACTTATTTTTGCTGACCAGCATAGATTTCACATTTGAATCTTACTACGAGATTTTTAATTTTAATCAATACATTTTATACAGTGTGTTTATAAACTCGATACACTGATGGATGTGAGTAATTTGATATTGTGATGGAATTCTCGACAATAGAAAAAGTTTATTGTACATCGTGGGCCATTTCTTTCAACTGTGAAGAAAGTCCTCGTCAATTCAGAGAGAAATTTAACAAGGAACCCCCATCGTCGAGTACAATCTTGTATTGGAAGAACAAACTTCTTGAAACCGGCAGCCTGTCCCACGACCGACCCAGAAGTGGCAGACCCATAACAGCATCTGGAGATGAAAACAGGCAAAAGGTAATTGAAGCTGTCACTGAAAATCCTTCAACTTCGACAAGAGCGATATCGAGGGATGTCGGGATCTCTGATTTCACTGTCCGAAAAGTTCTAAAAGCCGAGCATTATCATCCATACAAGCCGCTATATTCTCAATTTCTTTGTGACGGGGACGAAGACCGCCACCTACAATTTTGTGAAGAAATGAGGAGAAAATCGAGAGAAGATCCTGCTTTCCTCCGAAAGCTAACATTTTCGGACGAGTGTGTCATGTCGTTGACAGGCAACATCAGCAATCACAATGTGCACTTCTGAACTACGGCGAACCCGAATATTAGAATGACCAACCCAGGCAAGACTCATAGCCTCACCGTGTGGGCCTGTATAGGCTATTCCGGACTTCTTCTCTACGATATCAGTTCAGAAACCATGAATGGAAAGAGATATTCTGATCTTCTGTTGAACCAAGTCGTTCCCTATTTCTCTCGTGGCACTGGAAGAACCCCTCTGTTCCAGCAAGACGGAGCGCCTCCCCATTACTCTCTTTCAGCGCGTCAAATTCTAGAGACTCATTTGTCCAATCGCTGGATCGGCAGGAGAGGACCTATTGAATGGCCAGCAAGATCGCCGGACTTGACACCCTGCGACTTTTGGTTCTGGAGTCACCTGAGGCAATTGGTTTATCCTCCAGGTTTTGTTTACAGGAACATTCAGGACTTGCGGGAAGAGATTGAGCGACAAATGAACAACATTGCTCTCTCTTACTACCGTGATTCGTTGAGGAATTTTCAGAAACGTTTTCTGAAGTGCATCGAGCATGACGGTGAGCTATTTGAAGAATAAAAATGTCAATGAGTACATGGAATGTTTAGTTTTTATTTCTAGATGGGTTTGTTCAAAGAAAAATGAAAATAAAGTAAAACAATTCACCATACAATAACTAAATATAAAGTAATCAAAAATCCGCAAAGACTTTTCTCGCACCCTGTATATCAAATGGAATCATAGTGGCAGCCTTGCAAGTCTACGTAATGGGTTTTGAATACATCTCGTATTTGTTATGCTATAATTAATAGAGCCCACTATATAAGCAGCCCAAAATTATCAGCATCTGCTAATAATAACGATAACATAGCAGGATGAAACAAACAATTCTGTGTATTTCACGATCACATGCATTACGTGACCTTTTAGTACAAATAGCACGAACAGTGATTTATATCAAGCAAAGCAGTTGCTAATTGCATCTCAGAAGAATAATAAAGTTCGAAACAACTATATCTACTTTTCAAGCATTTGTGCTTGACCGATAAATTCAAGCATTTTAGCTTCAACAAAACTTTTGAATTTTACGGGAGAACCCCTAATGACAGATGACAGACCGAAATCCGTTGTCTTGAATAAAAGTTATCAATGCATTCCAGATTCCCATGCTTAGTGTAATTCCCATCGAATATGATGCTAGGCGTCTGATGTATGCATTCCCAGTGAAAACAGTGGCGACTGACAGACCTATTGTAGGAATGCAAGTCAAAATATTGACAGAAATAACAATGATCAATCTAACAACTGTTTTTAAAAGTGTTTTTGTCTCTCGTTGCTGTGCTACTGACACCCCCAAATTAGCTTTGCGTGATAAAGATCTCATTATATTGATGCTGATGATGACTACACTGACAACAATGCTGAAGAACATGGCAAAACTAAGACCAGTACTTAATGTAAAGTGCATGTAAGTCGAAGATGCAGCACTCTGGATGGTGCAACTATTTGGTTTAAGAAATCTATATTCAAAATTCTTCACTATGCCATCAACTAACAAAGGATAAACAAAATTGAAAGCAAAAATAAAAATAAGACAAAGAAAATTACACTTCAGCAATCTGCTTTTCGTAACTACTGTGATGTATTTGAAGGGATGTGTTATTGCAAACAAGCAATCCATAGTGACACTTACATTAATTATCAGATAAGAATTCAGACCTAAACTTAAAAGTTGAAATCCGAGGTGACATTTCAACTCATTGTGGTGGCTGACATACGTTAATGCATATAAGAAGAAGCAAATTCCTAAAAAGATATTTGCTGACGCCAGGAATGCGGTTTGAACGAGATGATTTGTCTTGATACCGATTTGCAAAACAGCAGCAAGACAGATAACATTTAGAATCAATGAGATGAACACAATCACACTCCAAAAGATGAAAATGTACATCAATTCAGGATTTACAGGTCCTGGTACATCTACGTAGTGAACATAGAACCGTCGTAGACATCCCCAAGACAATGTAAACTTTGCTTCAATTCCTTTGAAAACGCTGTAGTCAGCTGCAGCCAGCGTATCGTTAACTGAGTAGGCTCCTTCGCTGCCGTTTCCTGCAAGAATCGAACTTGGCTTTCAAATAACAATCAAAATGTAATGAATTTGCAAGCATCCGGAAAACATCACAGTCATTTTGCAATACGATTTTCCACTCTACTTTCAGCTGTATACAGCAAGGTTATACAGATGTGACGATTATATTTGCGTCTTTTTTTATAGTCAGCCAATTTCTGATCCACTTGTGACCTTTAAGTGGTAACCGGTCCAAAGTATCATTAATAAGGTTGACTGCGCAAGTAGTCGTTCCTGAGCGACCCAGACCACAGACAGACACTTAAACACTGCACCACTCGCTCCACAACGATGATCATTATTATTATTATTATTATGCATAGACAAACCAGGATTCGCGAGCGTCGCAGCTAGTCAGAGAAGAGAATGATGTGCAGCTATTTGCGAACTAACATAATCAATGTCGTTGAAGTTCGCACCAACTTTTCAAGAAGAGTTTATGCAACATTGAAATCCGCATAAACTGGTATTATTGATGATGCAGAGTTTGTACAGACAAAAGTTATTTCAACATTCGAACGCCCCTTCAACTCTCAAATTTCAAATTTAAATTTATAAAATTGTTGCAACTATTGGTGCTGCCTGGTCGACGAGTTTGAGCAGTATTCTGATGCAAAACCTTGGATACAGGCACTAGAAAGAGATTTTGTCCAGCAACTTCAAGCACTTTCTCTATATGAAAAAAATAAATAAAAAAAATAAATAAAATTTTATTTTATCTTCTTTGTACATACATTGCTTTAAATTTGAATTAAAAGGTCGTGAAAAATATTTCCACGATGATCAGGTTTTGCAAGAAAAATAGCAATTTTGGAATTATTTAAAATCCACTTTTAGTAACATGTATCTACTTCATCGCGAGCCTGATGGACACTGAACAGGTTCAGTCTATCGCAAGAAATCGTCACTGGCCTGTACAATAGCCTAATTATTTATATGCAACATATAAATGTTATACATGTACATAAACATTCATGTTTTCTTTGTACATACTTTATTTTGACCTTGAATTAAACGGTCGTCACGACCGATGGTCATCATCAAGGAATGCTGATCATTGTGAATAACCATGCCAACGCGACGCCGTTGAATACAAAGCCAAACCGTTAGCAAAGCTACATTCGTGAATTACGCCTATAGTAAGCGTGAACCGATTTGTTCAGTGCAAAATCAATTCGTCTGAAACAAGGTAAAGATAAGCAAAAATTAACTCAAACTATGATTATTTATCACACTCAGTGATGCAATTTGTGCATTTTTCTGTGCATTTTCGGGGCCAAATGATCACAAAAATACAAATATCAGTAATGCAAAGCAGCCCATATTTTCATTTTGTCAGTTTATCCACTTTTGTGTCATCTATTGAAACAACTAACGAAATACTTTGTAAAGTAAGTGGGAAAGAAATGGACTAGACGACGTGAGATCATCTTAGGTGGTAAACGACACGAATTCTTAGTGAACGGAGCATTCAGTTTCATTCTCACTCCTATCTTTCATTTCATCGTTCCAACGCAAATTATATTTCAAGGTTTCAAAATTCAAAGAAACCTTTTCCCAGAAACACTTATCAATTTTATTTGGTAACCTAAACTTGGGGCCTTTATTTCGAAAATCTCCCACAACATCGGGAATCTCCAAGTAGGTCTCATTAGTATATAGTAAACTTGTTGTCTGTAGTTGAGTGATTAGTCGAGTTGTTTATGTTGATTTGATAGGGAAAACAATTCTGCTTAGCACATTTATAAAAACATTACAAAGTGGGTGCTGGAGGCCACAGAGTCTGCACCACTTCTTCTACAAAGTGATCCAGAGAAAGTATGTCTACGTCGCTTCGGAGATAATCAGAGCGAACGTACAGGCTTTGGAGAAGAAAAGAACGACGCTGATGATGGACAGCGGCTTCCTCTACCGAAATTTAAAGAGAGCGCGAGAAGAAGATCAACGCTTGACCGAACATG
Organism: Prostheceraeus crozeri; assembly: GCA_907163375.1. Lineage (NCBI taxonomy): Eukaryota > Metazoa > Platyhelminthes > Polycladida > Euryleptidae > Prostheceraeus > Prostheceraeus crozeri. The sequence continues at coordinate 77,821 of CAJQUW010007053.1, read as the reverse complement.
TTTTGAACAACACGAAGCTAGTTGTGGAGCATGAAGAGAAGGCCTTGTTTAAAGGCATAGTAAGAAGTGGTGCAGACTCTGTGGCTTCCAGCACCCACTTTGTAATGTTTTTATAAATGTGCTAAGCAGAATTGTTTTCCCTATCAAATCAACATAAACAACTCGACTAATCACTCAACTACAGACAACAAGTTTACTATATACTAATGAGACCTACTTGGAGATTCCCGATGTTGTGGGAGATTTTCGAAATAAAGGCCCCAAGTTTAGGTTACCAAATAAAATTGATAAGTGTTTCTGGGAAAAGGTTTCTTTGAATTTTGAAACCTTGAAATATAATTTGCGTTGGAACGATGAAATGAAAGATAGGAGTGAGAATGAAACTGAATGCTCCGTTCACTAAGAATTCGTGTCGTTTGCCGCCACCTAAGATCAGCGAAGAACTAGAAAATAAACTTGTTTTGAAAATGATGTAAAAGGTGTTTTTGAGACTGCGAAACAGCAAAATTTAGGAAAAGCAAATCTTTGGTAAATATGAATAAGACCAGTAAAAGAACCAAATCTTTTCTAAAAAGTAACGATCCGCAGTGCATAAGGTCCGATGAAATTATAATCAATTGGTATTCTGTAAAACTGAGGACTGTATAAGTAAAAACGAAGCTTTCCTTTAAAATGAAGATACGCATCAATTACGAAAGCAAATAAACTTTTAAAAACGGCTATTAAGGCATGGAGTAGGGATATATAGGTAGAGTGTCGACTCAAAATAATATCTGTATACAGTGAACATTTTTATATGAAAAGATTCAGTTTTTGCGGTGATTACGTTCCCGTGGTCCAAAAACTTATTTGAGCACTTTTGAAAAAAGTCAATATTTACCAATTTATACTACCAAGATGACTCTCCTATATAAGTAGTTGGATATCAAAAGGAATGAAAATTTGCTAATAAGCATCCTAACTAAGCGGAAATCAATCTGATTATCAAGGGAATTTCAGGAATCGTATTATAGTGAAAGTCTTCTGGAAAAAGTCGCGACATTATTCGTGCTTTCTTGGCTGAAATTTCAAGTTTTTAATTCAATTTTCAACGGCATGATTTTGTGATTCAATAAATTCATGTTTTATTTCTTGAATCTGAATAGTGATGTGGACCCATTTACATCTTTCAAAGTTAAATGAAATCATTGTCTTTGATTATGTGATTTTGCTGTCAGTTGCATTTTGCCTGTGATATGATCACGCTAAATACTCTCAAGAAAATCTAGAAGATCAAGAAATACTCTTGAGGTTGAGCATGAAAATAATGGGAACCTGTTGAATTGCTAATTTAGCAAACATTGCATCCCCAAGGCTGTCATGACACGGAGGATCTGTAAAATACCATCATTCCTTATGCATTACTATCATGATCACTCAATTCCGTTGTTATTTCTTCAAAACTGCAAAAATTTGCATATCTCACATTTTGTGACAATACCACGTGTGTCTCCCGTGGGTTTATTTAATAAAATCGAAAGTGTATACACATTGGAGATTTAATAAATGTGGAGTTACCACTCTACCTAATATACCTACTCTATGGCTATTAAGGATAGTCCTTTACTTTCTCAAAGCGAGAAGTTATAAGTACAGGCAGTAATCCAGCAAACTTTTTTACCTTCATTAAAGATCATAAAGAAAAATCCGATGATGTTTTTATTTTTTTTTTGATCACTAGTAATCACGTCTTTATTTCACTTGACGTAAAAAGTTTATGTCCGAGTCTTCCATTAGCGGTTGGTATACAATATAACATAGAACATTTGCAAAGTATTTGGGTTAAGATCTATAACTTTGGAATAAATATTGAAAACATAGAAAAATTATTGCGCTTTGTCTGCTACAATTATGAAATAAAATATAATGATAAAATGTATAAACAAATTGGAGGAGTACCAATGGGATGTCACTGAGCACCGCTTTTTGCTGTAACTTTTTAAAAAAGTTAGTGTTGAAGTTGTTGCTAACTTCAACGACATTGACTATGTTAGTTTGCAACTAACTGTACATCATTGTCTTCTCTGACTGGCTGCGACGCTCGCCAATCCTGTTTTGTCAATGCAGAATAATGATAATGATAATCGTTATAGAGCGAGTGGCACAGTGGTTTAAGAGTATGCCTGTGGTCTGGATAGCCCAGGTTCGACTCCTTGCACAGTCAACCTTTTTTTATAATACTCTCGACCGCGGGTGTTTGACAGGTGCGGTCATCAAAGTGGATTAGCTCCCAGAGACCTAAGCTTTTCACACCCTCTGAGACCTGAGGGGGGAACAGTGAACACCTTTCACAAATTATTAGTTTACCTGCTTAAATCGATGTCAAACGTTTGGGAAGGTTGATTATAGTAAAACAATAATATTTGCGTGTAGCAGATCAGTGTAACTAATCCTTTGAGTGTTGTTCAGCCTTCTCAGTAAACGCATGCGTAAAAAAGGTGTTGCTGCTAGTCAGCGACACTTAGCACAGCATCAGTTGTACAGGAGACGGTTTTACGATGCCTGCTGTCAACATAAACTCTCAGATGGCAAACTTCAATGAAATTGATTTATTCTGTACAGCAGAACCCCTAGATTAGTCCGCTGTCTCAAAATTATCCATTCCAATCGAAAATAGGTCTACACAGAGCCATAATTACTACCATTTCACACCCTCAAAACATCTGTGGAGATCTCAAACTCATCAACTCAACGCAAATACACGAGCATGAAGTAACAAAGAATAAATGAATTTCACTCATTATGCACCATCGGAAAACAGAGAGTCGAGTTGACAAGGAACTATCTTGGGATCGCAAGCTCACTATGAGATTGTCACGAGAAAAAAGGCTGCCACATTGTACTTAAAAGAGAATCATAATTCACACAATTATGATGGTTCATGGACTTCAACGTAATTTTCATATAAACATCAGCCTTTATGCACCTCATTACCTGAACTTCATTTTATTCTGCAGTATGCAAGCCAGCACAACATGAACATACATGTACTTGAACAAAAAAGCCCGAAATTCATTGCAATTAAGATAGTGTCTAATCAATCATTTGAATACTTTGCTATTCATGAGAGGCTATCTGCTGCAGAAAAAGGAATCCATTCTGGAGCGAGGCCTGAGAGATCACTACGCCAGTAAAATGCTTTGTAAGGTCAAGTCGAGGCTTTTCCGACGCACAATCAGGTAAGAACAATTAGTTTTCTGTTCAACAGAATACCATGGCATCACTGAACAGAGTCAAAATTGTCAAGTGGCAGTGCATGTATACGACGAAGCACAGTATTACATATGAATTCATTAACCACTTCACGCAGCAGATAAAATCACTATTGTAAAAATAAGAAGTCGGCGAAAGATATCCATGTACGCATCATGTCCCTTATAAAGCATTCTAGCGATGCCTACAAGACATACTCTCACCATTTTCATGAAATTGCTCTGACCATTCTCGCATCATTCAGTTGACAATGCGAGTGATAGATGGTAAACAAAAACATGAAAATTATTTTTTTGTAATCATAATGTACTTTTTGTTGATCAGAAAATGGGGTTAGGGTATATGGGAAGTAGGACGAATTAGTCGCCCAATTGCATGTCTTATGATATCGTAAGCATGACCCTTGGCGAGGGCACACATTTCTCTAATTTTTTGTGTATGGACGTAATTTGTGATCAGAAATAAGATGGTGATGTTCAATTTGAACGTAAAACTTCGGAAAATGCCCGTACATGTTGTGGTCTGATATTTATTACGATTATTTAAGCGCCCCCTAGCCTCACTAGCTTTTCTTTTCCGTTTTCCTTGCATTTGGAAGATAATTATAAGGAAGAAGATTCATATACATAATGCAAATGCATTATCAAGTGATACTGCCAAGTTAGAATCCAAGTGGATACAGAATAGACTCATTAAATGTCAAATTAGAGTCATGTAATATTTGGTAAAATAACAAAAAGTCAATACACGTTAGATATTGTTAATCTATCATCAAAGTCCTATCTAATCAAAGTCTATTTAAGTATTAGTGAAGCTGTCACTCATCTCACTTTGAAATTAATGAATTTATGCCATTAAGATGAGGTAGTAACAAATATAGATGATGCATGCCTATTACTGATAATAATCTTATATTACACGCATTTTACTTAATGAAATTTATTTTTCCTTGAATATTAGTATTATTTATCATGTATTTAGTATAATACTTACTTACAGACATAATGTGGGCTTCTTCAATGACATTTCTTGATTTAATTATTATTATCGTAACATGAGATTTGTTTTAAATTAACAAAAGTTATTTAAAGAATATTTCATGAAAGTACATTTCTTTTAAATTTTCGGTAACATATGATTCTACATGCGTGAGAATATTAATGTCTAATGAGAACTGGCTATTTATCTACTAGAATTAAGAGCGAATAGCGATCTGAAAGAAAAAATATATATATTATACGTATGGCATAGGAAGTGTAATGGGAACTTCTTATTGGGCATTTTCATTTCAGTTTATAGTTCATATATTTACACAATTATGATTCAACTCAATCTCATGGACGTGTTTACAAGTTTTTACTTGTTTATCATTTTTGTATTCGTCCATATCTATCTATCTACACACTCGAAAAAGCTTCAGTAACATAGCGTTAACTCAATTTCACTGACTTCATACTTGTGCCTACAAAGCTGAACTTTGGCTTTCGTACGCACGGAATTAACGCTTAGCGGTGAACATAGACGGAGACACTGGATAAGTATTGATTATCATTCCGATGTCACAGTTAAAGTTTTTGCTAAAAGACACCTGGCATTCACACCAGTGACACAAATTGTGATTATATTTTCAAACTTCAATGGAAATAAAAGTCATAGATTTACAAGCTATACATCTTAGAACTAAAGTCTATTGGCTAGAATAGGAATAAAATTTGTATCCTTTCTACGCCAATGTGGAGGGTCAAATGCAGATTGACATGCATTTTTAGTACAGTTATTGTGTGTGTTCCTATAACAATTGTTTTGTGTTCGATTGAATTTTCTCGCGTTGAAGTTATTTTGTTGGTTGATTTTATGTATATTGTTATGATTTCCACTCCTCCGACTTCCTTCATTTCTGCTATTATGCAGACAACATTTGTAGTTGATATCATGCTTGCACCTACACACAGCTGAGGGAAGGCAGAGAGATCATAAGTATATATATATATATATATATATATATATATATATATATATATATATATATATATATATATATATATATATACAAATAATACAGTTTTGACCCGAAAGAAAAGTCAGCAATTATTCCAGACCGGTTTCGCCTGGTCTAGGGCAGGCTACTCTTGGGAATGAATTTATTGGAAAGCTTCTCTTTTTATCCATTTTTATCCATGCTTATCCATTTAATCCATTTTTATTTCTATGCTTAAACCAACATTGAACCAGACCTCAACCACCTGAACTATGACACGTCTAGCAAAAATCGCAAGGTTTATGTCATTAATTTTTGATTTGGAAGTCTATGCTTCCAATTTTGTATTTTGCTTTCCAATAAATTCATTCCCATGAGTAGCCTGCCCTAGACCAGGCGAAACCGGTCGGGAATAATTGCTGACTTTTCTTTCGGGTCAAAACTGTATTATCTATTTTTATTCATTTTGATTCCAATCGTTTTTTTGATATATATATATATATATATATATATATATATATATATATATATATATATACATGTTATTTTTAAAATTTGCATCCTGAGTGTGATTGATTTAACAAAAAGATGTCTTCAGGAATAAGATGTAATTAACCACAAATTTTCAGGCTGTTGCTTCAGCTCGTCGTCAGGTGGAAAAGGGAAATTATATAGGGAGATATAATATATAATATATAATAGATATGGTCGTGAATTCATGGAAGCTTGGTACTCCTCAGACCACTCCATCAATAGACATATAGAACTTGATAACATCTATGTAAACTTACGCCAAGCTATGTCATCACGAAATTTTTAAAATTTTATACTCATGTCTCCCTATATAATTTCCCTTTTCCACCTGACGACGAGCTGAAGCAACAGCCTGAAAATTTGTGGTTAATTACATCTTATTCCTGAAGACATCTTTTTGTTAAAATATATACATGTATATGTATACACATATATGTATATACGAGGAAAGGCCATACTTCCAACCGGTTTCATCCTCTTGAACGAGGGCTACTCATGGAATGATATATTTGTAATAAAATTGAAAGACCAAAAGAAATCTAAATACATTAAAGCAGAGATTCATCACAGAACGTTGCAGCGTAACGGATGTAATGCGATCTACGTCGGTCAAAGTGGCGACTTTTTCCGCAACCAACTCACTGTTCACCGTCAGCAAATAGCTCATGCCAACTACAGAGTGCTGAAGGTCAGCCAGCATATTGCGTCGTGTGCTAAAGACCAAGCCCCTATTTTTTCAGCGGCTCCTATTTATAAATTGTGTGCCTCTGCCACAAAGATAGACAGAGAGAGGCAGGAGTAGATTTTCATTTCTATGTTTCGTCCCAGTCTTAATTCTGATTAATTTCTATGATGAATCTATGCTTTAATGTATTTAGATTTCTTTTGGTCTTTAAATTTTATAAATATGTCATTCCATGAGTAGCCCTCGTTCAAGAGGGTGAAACCGGTTGGAAGCATGGCCTTTCCTCGTATTAATTTTTGATTTCACATTTATTGGAGCATTTTGGGATTTTACTTGTTTTCTTTTATATATATATATATATATAAGAATATATGCATATATATGCATATTGCATATATATATATATATATATATATATATATATATATATATATAAGAATATATGCATATATATGCATATTGCATATATATATATATATATATATATATTGCATTGAAAAGCCAAGATACTTGGCAGAAATCGATCGGCAGAATATGCCTACAGTTATTTGAAATCTAGTGGTCATTCTATCTTTTTTATATATATATTTAGATCTGTTCTTTTATATAAAATTTTATATATAAAATTCAGATCTGTTTTGTCATTCTATGTTTGACTTTGCTAGATGCAGGTTAAATGACATTTACTTTTGTGCCAGATAAATATGTATCTTGACTGGGTCAAGTAATGAATAGAAGAGTTCTCATTACTGATGACGGCCAAATAGCCAGAAACATGTTTGCGGATCTCTGGTAAACTGATCTATTCAATCATATTAACTGAATATTTTGTTATCTCATCCCTGTTGAATGGATAAACTTAGATTTAGTTAGTTATGATTGCTTATTTAGACTTTTATTGTTATTGAATAAGCGTCTCCAGTCGGTTTGCAACAGTGGCTTGATAGTCTCTCATCACTTTGAAATATATATATATATATATATATATATAATACAAAAAAAGTTTATGTATATTAGATTGTTTATGTAGTCATGAAATGCATTGATATCACCGAACTCAGTCCTCCATATGATAAAACAATCGTCAATGTACCTGATCCATGAGAGGCGAAACATTGCGAATGATGATGGAGAGAGAACTTGTTGTGCACGTGTGTACATATTCTCTTCCAAGAACCCCATTACTAAGGTTGCGTAAGTGGGCGCAACTTTAGTGCCCATTGCGGTTCCTGAGATCTGCAAGAATGTCGACATTTCAAAATTGAAGTAGTTATTGCTTAAAACAAAATGCATTCCTTCCATAAGAAACTCATTAGAAAACCTTTGTTCAATTATTCCCCTTTTTTTGATAATCCAATATTCCACAGCACGAAGTCCTATGTCCAGACTGATGTTGGTGTAAAGGGAAGTTACATCAAAGGAAACAAATTTATCTTGATCATAAATGCGTTCAGGTAGCTTCGATAAGAAATGGAATGTATCCTTGCAATAACTATACAGCTCTGGGATAATAGGTTTTAAAATTTCATCCAGTAAATGACTCAAGTGGCTAGTTGGTGCATTATTGCTAGAAATTATGTGTCGAAATTTTAAATTCTGAGGAAGTTTTATCTTTAGATATCCGTAATGATCAACATCTTTGTCCGATAATGTATCTAACAGCTTATGTATTTTAGGCAAACCGTATATAAAGGGGCAAAGATGGATTGAATTTTGAAAGAAATTCCTTCTCTTTCTTTGTTAGAACACCGGTATATTTTTTGCAAAATGTTTTCAATTTATTGATTGTTGTTAACGGATCGTATTTCTCCACTGATCTGTAGGTGCTAGTGTCATGAAGGTGTTCATTTAGCATAAAACTTCTGTAATCCGTATGTTGCAAAATCACAAATGCCCCTCCTTTATCTGCATTGATTATATGTAAATTGTCATCGTTTCTTAATACATCTAAAGATTTCCTTTCGTCTGTTGGTACGAGTAAGTTATTTTCAGGGGCTACATTAGTATATGATACTTCTGCATTGTTCATAATCGTATCTGTACAATTATCCAGATGATTATTCAACCCTTTGGGTGTCTGAAAATTAGATTGCTTTTTTGCGATTGAATTGGTCTCTTCGGCTATCACATTATTAGGATCAGAGAAATAGTCTATCAACCGAAGTTTCCGACAAAATTCCGATGCGTCATTGTAAATTATAGAAGTATTTTGTCTAGGAAAAGGGGTAAATTTACACCCTCGAGATAACAGTTTTTTCTCTTCGATACTTAAATCCTTTTCCGAAAAATTTAGGATTTTTATATTGTTTAATATAAAAAATGATTCTGGTTTCTGTGATAAACATCTTGTTCTTCCGGTAATACTATATCTCTACTATATCGTTCCTCAATTATATCATTTCTACTGTAGTAGTCATCGTTATTCTCCATAACATTATTAAAATTAGTCCTTTCATTATTATAGTTAGAATAAAGTCCATTAAAATTGTAAGGCATGGTATCATTATAATTTCTGTTGTAACCATTTGATCTAAAATTTCTCCACCCCTGATTGTTCGGTACGTATCTGTAGTTTGGTCGATCATTATATCGATTTGGCCGACGCATTACAAAATTTCTGTTCTCATTATAACGGTTTCTGGCGAATGGTCGATTTCCATTTGTACTGAAGCCTCTCTGGTTTCTTCGATTGGTAAATCTTTGATTGTATGAGTACATGTTTGTAGGGTACTGCCTGAATTGGTTGTAATCCCCTATCGGCTGCTGGAAGTTTCCCGAACCTTCCTATTTCTTATTAAGAAATTATTAAGAAATTAAAGGAATTCTCTTTCTATAGCTGAAGTTAAAAATGAAATTCAAAGACTACGAACAGTGGCTACTATAAAAACTGACTTTTACAGGAAGATAGACACTGAAGTAAGGGAATTCATCAATAGTATGTTTGATCAAGATACGATGACAGAAAAAGAAGAAAGTTGAAAAAAGAGATTGAAAAAGAAGAACAACAAGAGTCATATACTATGGGAAAATAAATTGTCATTTTTTCAATCAGAGAAAAACTTAGTTCCCTTAAATACAGGAATCGGTTCGGGAAACTTTCAGCAGCCGATAAGGGATTACAACCAATTCAGGCAGTACCCTACAAACATGTACTCATACAATCAAAGATTTACCAATCGAAGAAACCAGAGAGGCTTCAGTACAAATGGAAATCGACCATTCGCCAGAAACCGTTATAATGAGAACAGAAATTTTGTAATGCGTCGGCCAAATCGATATAATGATCGACCAAACTACAGATACGTACCGAACAATCAGGGGTGGAGAAATTTTAGATCAAATGGTTACAACAGAAATTATAATGATACCATGCCTTAGAATTTTAATGGACTTTATTCTAACTATAATAATGAAAGGACTAATTTTAATAATGTTATGGAGAATAACGATGACTACTACAGTAGAAATGATATAATTGAGGAACGATATAGTAGAGATATAGTATTACCGGAAGAACAAGATGTTTATCACAGAAACCAGAATCATTTTTTATATTAAACAATATAAAAATCCTAAATTTTTCGGAAAAGGATTTAAGTATCGAAGAGAAAAAACTGTTATCTCGAGGGTGTAAATTTACCCCTTTTCCTAGACAAAATACTTCTATAATTTACAATGACGCATCGGAATTTTGTCGGAAACTTCGGTTGATAGACTATTTCTCTGATCCTAATAATGTGATAGCCGAAGAGACCAATTCAATCGCAAAAAAGCAATCTAATTTTCAGACACCCAAAGGGTTGAATAATCATCTGGATAATTGTACAGATACGATTATGAACAATGCAGAAGTATCATATACTAATGTAGCCCCTGAAAATAACTTACTCGTACCAACAGACGAAAGGAAATCTTTAGATGTATTAAGAAACGATGACAATTTACATATAATCAATGCAGATAAAGGAGGGGCATTTGTGATTTTGCAACATACGGATTACAGAAGTTTTATGCTAAATGAACACCTTCATGACACTAGCACCTACAGATCAGTGGAGAAATACGATCCGTTAACAACAATCAATAAATTGAAAACATTTTGCAAAAAATATACCGGTGTTCTAACAAAGAAAGAGAAGGAATTTCTTTCAAAATTCAATCCATCTTTGCCCCTTTATATACGGTTTGCCTAAAATACATAAGCTGTTAGATACATTATCGGACAAAGATGTTGATCATTACGGATATCTAAAGATAAAACTTCCTCAAAATTTAAAATTTCGACACATAATTTCTAGCAATAATGCACCAACTAGCCACTTGAGTCATTTACTGGATGAAATTTTAAAACCTATTATCCCAGAGCTGTATAGTTATTGCAAGGATACATTCCATTTCTTATCGAAGCTACCTGAACGCATTTATGATCAAGATAAATTTGTTTCCTTTGATGTAACTTCCCTTTACACCAACATCAGTCTGGACATAGGACTTCGTGCTGTGGAATATTGGATTATCAAAAAAAGGGGAATAATTGAACAAAGGTTTTCTAATGAGTTTCTTATGGAAGGAATGCATTTTGTTTTAAGCAATAACTACTTCAATTTTGAAATGTCGACATTCTTGCAGATCTCAGGAACCGCAATGGGCACTAAAGTTGCGCCCACTTACGCAACCTTAGTAATGGGGTTCTTGGAAGAGAATATGTACACACGTGCACAACAAGTTCTCTCTCCATCATCATTCGCAATGTTTCGCCTCTCATGGATCAGGTACATTGACGATTGTTTTATCATATGGAGGACTGAGTTCGGTGATATCAATGCATTTCATGACTACATAAACAATCTGGACAACAAAATTAAATTCACTATTGAACAAGAAAATGATAAGATTAACTTTTTGGATGTACTGGTATACAGAGAAGGTACTAAGATCGAAACGGACATATACTCAAGACCCACTGACAGTCATTCATACGTCCCTTTCAATTCATGTCATCCACGTCATACCACACGCAACATACCGTATGCTTTAGCGAATAGAATCAATAAACTGGTATCAAAAGTTGACATAAAAGAAATTCGACTACAAGAGATGAAAAGTAGACTACAAGAAATAGGTTACCCGGAGAAATTGATTAAGGACGCAATCGAAAAATCCAAATCATCAGAACAACAGCAAAACAATGTAAAAGATGATAAAATTGTCTCCTTCGTATGTACACATAATCCAAACAACCCGAATTTTTATGAGAATGTAATTAATCCTGTCTTTTCAAATCTAAAATTAACAACTCCATTCAAAGACTATGAAATAATGCGCTCATATCGCCAACCACCGTCTCTTCGGAATCTTTTAGTAAAGAACAATCGCATTACTATAAATGGGGTAACAAGATGTGGAGGCCTCCGATGTGAGTGCTGTAAAGCAATTATTACGGGACAAAAATTCAATTATAAACAGAACAATGAGAACAAAACTTTCTATATAAAACAAAAAATGAATTGCAATTCGAGTGATGTTGTGTATATTTTACAGTGCAAGGGCTGCCTTTCTGTCTATGTCGGACAGACGGGTAACTGCCTACGAGCTAGAGTACGAGTACATCGTCAGCAAGTAAGGGATGAGGACTATCGTGTTCTGAATGTAAGCAAACATGTATCTATGTGTTCCAAGAACAATGACCCTCCATTCAATGTGACGCCTATCATGAAACTACCAGCCAATTGTGATCGGTCCTACAGAGAAATAAAGGAAAAACAGTGCATGAACATCTTTACACATACCCTTAACCGTAATTAAGCATAGTGCTGTTGTAATACAATCTGCTCCGTGAGATATCTTTTCATTTCCCCTATTTCTTTGTGTGATTAGAATTTTGCATGTCTATGTTATAATTTTGCATGCCTACATGTATGTAGAAATTCTGCCCTAGTCTGTATCAAATTTTGTTTCATTAAATGAGTAGCCCTTGATAAGCTAGCAGGCAGCTAGTGAAACCGGTCGGGCAATTTCAACGGCTAGTTTTTCTTGATTGGAAGCTGGATTATATATATATATATATATATATATATATATATATATATATATATATATATGATTTGTTATATCCCTAGAATATGGTTGTGTCCTCTAACTAATCCTCTACATAGAGTAGGCCCAATGGCTTATTGGGTATGGTTTGAGCCCATTCATATTCTTAGCATACAAACAAATCACTTACACTACTTGATTTGTCCATCCGATCATGGGAATGAGGATGCTTAATTGCATTACATTTCAAAATATATATATTCTTATTTTTTGATCTTATTTGAAAAGATAATAATTCTTAAGATAACGTATATATTATTTAATAAAAGATCTTATATTTTCCAATTCTTATTTTTGAGAAGTCTAGCAAAAGTCAGTTGTCATTCAATATTGTCATTCAATATTAAAAATTTGATGCATTCGATGGTTTATATATTCAATTTCAATACGTAGGCCTATATTCATGTTCATTTATTATTGAATTCAAAAGACATGATAACATCATAGAGTTGTTGATTATTTTGTTGACTTATGGCACACATATTTCATTGTACATGTATGAGCAGCTGATTGCTGAAATTCGGCTATGCCCACATGTAAATCCGTTTACCCAAAGCTATGAAGGACAGTAGCCATTACTATATATAATATATAATATATATATATATGAAATATTACTATTATTACTATATATCAGCAGCGTTTTCCAAGGTTTATGATGTGTGAACGTGAATCATCTTGTGTCAATGGACACTACGAATCTGAATTCTAGCATATATATTCATTGGCAAAGCGGCGATCTCTGGTATTTCTAAATTTAAAGTAAAAAATGAATCTAGATTTAATATAATATATAGTAAGTTCAGAAAAGTTTTTGCAGAAAGTTCAGAATAAAAAAAGTGAATTACATGAGCTCTACAAGTCGTGACAAATACTGCGGCAGCTCTTGCGCTCCTTTCAGTGTTGCCATACTTTCCCTCTGAATATTTTCACGGTAAACGAAACCAATCTGTTGATCCCAGCAATGCATGGAATTATGAATTGATCCGACTGATGCTAAAAAATCAATCGTTGAACAATACCGGTATCATATCAATGTTATGTAATGGATATCACAAAATATATCGGCTAACCCCGTTCCGTTAAATCGTCACCATTTATAACGTCAACAATCTTTCTCGCTGCTGCAGGTCTTCCACGCAAAATTTCAGATTGATTAAACTTTATAGCCTACTAAAATATCAAAAGTCTTCAGACGGTTTATACAGGGCGTGAGCCATTCGAACATTATGAAAAGACAACTTCAGTTCTGAGGACATGTGATGCGGAAGAAACAGCTAGATCACTTAATGATGGTGAGAATGATCGAAGGATAATGTGTGTATTCGACTGACGTTCTTGAAGGCGACAAAGAAACAGTCCCATAGCGGATGAAAAATAAATGATGAGTTACATCTTTGCAACGATAGATTAAGATGAAAAGAAATGACAGCATCAACGATCGTCAACGATTTTCCTCTTAGATCGGATTTTCGAATTTTATAAACAAACGGTAGTAATTACGAGTCAGCAAATACACCAAGATAATGACAAAAATATGTGATGCAACTATCATACTTGATAGCTATTATTTCTGGTTTATGTTTTGCACCAAACTTGTGGTTGATATATATTGATAAATATTGTTTTACTTTTTTTAGAGTGATTAGTAAATTTTGCAATTAGAATTTACTTTTGAAATTAGAACTTTTTGATTACTTAGATGCTACATGACTTACGATGATGGGTCACCTTCTCTTGTTCTTGCTAGAAGTTTTGAGTTTCAACTTTCGTTATTTGACTTGAGTCAATTTTCGATATCTAGTAAGGCCTACTCGACAGTAGCCTATTATAAGTAATTGATGTCTCAACAGATAACGAGTACAACAGAAATGGAAAGCGAAGGTAAGTTGTCCTATGTTAACCATCGTATCGAAAGAGTTTCTCATGTTCTGCACTTGTTCAATTTTTATTATTCTTTCTTTTTTTATATTTCGATTCCATTAGGATCTATCGTTAGTAGTAGATTTAATGTCATTAAAATATAGCGGGTTGGACGAAATGTTTGGTTTTTCGATGTAAAATTTCTCTCCAGAATATTTTAATTTGATAACAAGCGGTGAGGATAGAGAAGATGAAGTACAAGAACAAGAAGATACGACGGGGAGCGACTACAACAGCGAAAATGTACGTGTAGAAGGTCAGCTCGAAGATGAATTTGAGGATGTAGATGTGGATCGCGAAGAATGTGATGATGAAGACGATGACGAAAAGATGGATGCTGAAGAAGCAGGCGATGAGAAAGTTGAGTCAATGAATGCTGAAGAAGCGGGCGATGACGATGAACTTCCTTCACTTCGAGCTCGACTTTCAAAACGGGCCGCGAAAGTGCTTGACATCAAACGGTCTCGATTGTAAACCGTTAACTTCTTTTTTGAAAACTTTTTTAAACATTGTTTTAGATTTGAAAATATCTACAATTCTGGAATACATATTCATTCTTAATCCTCTGATGTTTAGAAATCAATTATGAGTATGTTCATGTAGCAATCTGAAATTAGAAATAAATCTACTGATTCAAATTATTCAAACTACTAAAAGCACCAATTAAAATCAGAATCGAAAAAGAATTTTCGCCGTTGTCCAAAATTTGTTTTTAAAATCAAGAATGACAAGGTCAATAGATTTGATCTTACATTGTACTGTATAGTCGAGTCTTTTCTTTTAACAATGAGTTTTCTGTCGATTTCAGGACTCAACGATTCTTCCCAACATCGATCTTTTTCTACTGAACATAGCACTACCTTCATCAGAGGAAACTTTGTGAGATGTTGATGACTTCAACCATCAAATTCTCTACAGGTGTTTCTTTTGTTTTAAGGTACATTCATCTAATGGCCTGGATAACCTAATTTCAGTAGCTACTTGTAAGTAATTGGTTTTGCACTTTGTTCAATATCAAATATTTGCATGAAATATAAGGGTATCCTAAATTCGATGTGATCAACTCATAAATAAGGACGTTTTTCTTTATAAACTATATTTAAGAAAATCATTGATACTAAAATGACGACGTAGGAAAAATTAACATGAATTGTTATTTTTCCAGAATATCAAAGCACTATTTTTTATTCAGAAATCATGACTCAATTTACTTGGTAAAACATGAAATTAAGCATTTAGTATTTCTTTATTCAGCGACCTTTACGTCGCAACTTTTCGTAAATTTTGAAAACTACATTGAATGCTACATGCATGCAGTTTTTGACGATTGCGATTGGTTGACGGCATTGAACTGCGTGGGATTGTTCGTTGAATATCTATTTGCCATTATTTTGAAATAAATATATAATTGCTTAGATTTGTGAATTCTTTTAAACAATTGTTTCGAATTGTGGTATTGTTTCATTCTTTGATGATGTGCAATTTAAATACACAAAAAATTTAACAAATGAGAGGCATGAATAAAATAATCATATTTCAAATAGTTTAATTAAATCTGGTGTATTTTTGGCGTAAAAGTAGTGTATCTGTACATGGATGAAAAGTTCATTTTTTGCCAAAGTTCATTTCTTTCATTCTTCCTCTAATTTCTCTACCCATGATATGCAGAAGGAAAATCGCTTACATTCACATCATTCATTCATCAGAGTCTACTATAATTTTGGTAGGCCTACCATAAAAATTAACATTAAGTATATTATAAGTAGGCCTATATTATATCATTTAATGAGGGTAACCGGTCGAGAATAATAATAATATCATTCGATGAGGCCAACCGGTCGAGAAAAATAATTATTATTGATTTGTGAGGCTATCCGGCCACTTGTGAGGCCAGCCGGTCACATCTGAGGCTAACGGGCGGATATCATTATCGCAGTGAGGCTAGCCGGTCATATTCGGTGAGGATAGCCGGTCGGGAATTATTTTGATGATGATAATAATAAAACCATCCGGCACCCGGAGCTGCACTTCCCGACTTGTACTGACTTTTGATTTGCTTTGCTTTCTTGTTTTTGTGTTTTAATGCTAATAAAGGCTTTTTCGATAAATAATAATAATAAAAATAATTATATAACTATGCCATAGTCCAAACAATACAAACGAACGGGTTAAATCAACTGAACAATCTGATGTATGCATCCGCCAAAGTAATCGAAGAGCTCCTCGTGGAAGAGACACACAGCAATGTTACCACAATACCAAAGTGGAAGATACGATTGACAAAGAAAATCAATAACCTTAGAAGTGATGTAAATCGACTGACGGCAGCAAAAACTTCAAATGGAAGACTTCCATTCTACCTATACAATAGATATCACCTTGAATCTCGAAGCTTTAGCACTGCAATAGAAGACGCCAAGCAACGCCTAATTGCCATTAGTCATCGGTTGCAGCGATATGAAGCCAGGTACGAACAATACCGAATCAATAAATTGTTCCAGAGTGACCCGAGAAAGGTGTTTGGTTTATGGAAGAATAGAAGTGTCGATACACACCGTCCTGATTTCACTGACACAAAGGAATTCTGGCAAGATCTGTGGAGTGAATCAGTCGACTACAATACTAATGCCACGTGGCTAAATGATGTCGTCCAAACTAACAATTCAATTACCGAACAAGCAGATATTGTGATCACTAAAGAAGATATAAAGAAGAGAATAACAAAGATGGCAAATTGGCGAGCCCCTGGACCTGACAGATTACAAGTGTTCTGGTTGAAGCATCTGACGTCATTACATGAAAGGCTGTCAAAAGAATTCAACGTCATCATAGGGCAACCACAAACTATGCCCGAGTGGTTAGTAAAAGGACGTACAGTGCTAATTGTTAAAGATATAGACAAGCAACCGACGCCTGATAATTTCAGACCAATAACGTGCTTGCCAACAACATGGAAGCTCTTCTCCGGTACAATAGCGAATAAGATCCTGACCCATGTCATCTAAAATAATATACTCTGTAATGAACAAAAAGGAATTCGACCTGAAAGAAGGAGTGCAAAAGAGCAATTGGCTATTGACCGAAGCGTGACAAGAGACAACAAAAGAAGGCATGCAAACCTAGCAATGGCATGGATAGACTACCAAAAAGGGTATGATTCTGTACCGCATTCATGGATTATGAAATGTCTAGAAATGTACAAAATCAACACCACACTGCATGATTCAAGCATCGATGAAACTTTGGACAACTACACTTACGTTCGATAAACAGGATATCGGTGAAGTTAGGATAAGAAGAGGGATATTTCAAGGTGACGCTTTATCACCACTACTCTTCTGCCTAGCACTAAACCCACTAAGTGAAGTTCTCAAGTCGGTAACGAATATACTCTCGTAAATGGCAGTAAGATCAATCCCCTGCTTTACATGGATGATTTGAAATTGTATAGCAAGAAAGAAGCAGAAATCAACAGTCTCATCCATACAACAAAGACATTCAGCAATGGCATTTAAATGAAATTTGGGTTTCAAAAATGTGCAAGGCTGATTATCAATGGAGGTAAAGTCAAAGATACCCAAGGCTTGCAAATTGAAGAAGGAATTATACACGATACTAGCAAAGATGGCTATAAGTACCTCGGCATACCACAGCACAGAAGCAATATGGAACACAAATCCAAAGAAAAAGCCAAGAAAGAATACAAAAAGCGACTAAGACAAATCCTGAAATCGAGATTGAATGCAAAGTATAAGATAGACGCAATCAATATCTACGCAACCCCTGTGATAAGTTACACAGGAGGAATCGTGAAGTGGACTGTCCAAGAAATGGACCCAGTGAAAAAGCCGAAGTCGGCCAGACTTTGGCACCGAATTCCTGCCGACTTTGGAAGTGGGAAAGAGAGCGGAAGTCCAGCCAAAGTTGGCATGCCGACTTCCGGCCAAAAAAAATACCGCCAACATACTACTTGATTCTGTTTTATCAAGTAGTATGTTGACGGTTATCATTATTCAATCTCGGGATATAAAAACACCTTTTTTAACACGATCTAAATATTATATTATAATGCCCACAATTTAGGATACTCATCATCCGGTAATTCTGACAAGAAGCGACTGTTTTTCCTCGCACAGAGCCATATTCTTTGTCTTTTGATCCGCATAGGAAGAGGTAGCTGGATCAAGTGTCCCTCGTCATCTCGTGTGAATTTTCCAGGGAATCCACACCTTCCACAATCCTGTAAAAAATTATGACATAATGAAATAGAACATATACCTACGGCACAGAAATTGTGGGTACCTATCAGATATAGAATTTGATGACTGGAGAAAAATAGACATACGAGTAGATGTTTAAACCAAAGTTTCATGTCTTTCTCTGTAGATTTGTGTACTACAATCTGTATGCCACGTAGTGTAAACGCAACGAAAAATCTATCAATTGAAATAGTCGTAGCAGCTAATTGAAGAAAATTGATGTTTTAAATGATAAAAAACATCATTTCTGTGTATAAGCAATATTTATGAATATTATTGTAACAATCAGTTCATTATACTGCCATTCAGATTGCCAGTTCTATAGTCTGGCCCTCTGTTCAGTGAAATCAGTTCATCAATTGACAAATATAACAAGTTAAATAAATATGCAAATACTTCTTTGTCACCGCCCATAGTTATAATAAAATTATCAGTGCTGCTCTAGTTTTAGATAGCAAATCATATTTTTATTCTATGAATGCAAGTTGCTAAGTATTCAGGATCTTTATCACCTACTATTGCATATTTCGGTGCAATACATTTTTTGACAACAAATAGAACTTATAAGATTGTGTATATTTCGCGTTTCTTTCTGAGTCACACACAATATAAATGCGATAACAATATAATGATGCCTACCAGCATGCTTTAGCCAATCCTATTGATATGTCAATTACATGAAAACGATGTCAATAAACACCAGACTTCAGGCCACATGGGAAAGGCTGTCATTTTTATCACGACACATTCAGCTATGAAAAATTGAAGAGAACTTAAATTTTCAATTACTTTAAAAATGATCAATTGAAAATTTTGAATAGAGCTTGAAGTTTGAACTGATAATCAATTAATCATAACAACAGGTCCATAGATCTATACATTTTTTTTTTAATTGCGACTTTATGGTTCACAATTCAAGTAAATTTTGATCATTCACAATACATTTGTTGTTTTACAATTAATTATAATGATATAATGATTAATAATTAATATGAGCTTATTATAAAATAATATATATAAAAATATGTAATAATTAATTTATGTATAATATAATGAGAATAATATGAAAAAGTTAAAATTCCTTAGCTTATGTACTTATTAGCCTACACATTGATTGTCAAAAATTCTTCATTATGATTTCTTGGCATGTTATGCTAACTTTCCATGCAGTAAATTCATTGCCTGGAGGCTGGTTTTATAACGCTAACGGAGACCTATCATACAAAAAGATGTGATATTTGACTAATCGACCTTTAAGTCATCAAGGAAAGGCAAATGATCAATATTGATTATTAGTCCGGGTGCTACTGACACTTTCTTCCTAAATTCGCGCACAAAGGTCTTAATAGCATGGATTTGTAAATCTTGAAACGCTGAATACAAAAATCAAATTCTTTGTGTCACAGCCAGTCGCTTTCGATTAAAGGCAAGGTTAAAGGATTCCCATTGGAATCCAATTCTGAAATTCAAGAAATATCTATGGTTTGTAAAATACCTGGCAATTTTCGTACATTTTCTTTTGCAGAAAAGAAACTATTTATCAGGATGCCATGAAATTTGAAACATGATCGAGTTCAGAACATCAACTTCGATATAAAAGTTGAAGTGAGTCACATGATTCAGCATTTTATGTCTGAGATACTCTACAAAATGAGTAAAATTACCAAAATTAAATCAAGGCATGAAATTTACTCATGAAAAAAATTGTCAGTATCATTGTTTTTACGTTTGTAACTTCTTAGCTTTCTATTGGACAAAATTTCTTTTTGAAAATGATTGATTTTGACATGTGGGCTTTTATACTAAAACCACTGATGAAGACATTGTCATTGAAATTGAAATTTGATAAATAAAATGATAGAATGAAGCGAAGTGCTCATAACCATTCATTATTTGTTAATAAACATTTTTAGAAAACTGAGTGAGTGATGCTACCCGCTTGAATAATAATAAATGATTTATTAATATATAATATGAAATATTATAAAAATTTAAATTTATTTATATAAATATATATTATATATAATATATATTATATTATATAATATAAAATATTATATAAAAAATATAAATGAATATATAATAATATTTTTTATTGGCCACGCTTGCTCTATTCAAGCATCAAGGAATGACAAATACCAATTGCATCTTTCACAGAAAGACGCATGCCTCAATAGAGAGAGCAAAACGTGGTCAAGGTACTTAGATAGCTTTCATTATTACGCTTAAGTTGACAGACCATCGTTAGATACGTACTGGGAAATGCTTCATTACATTTAAATTCTACTTTTCTATGCGAGTGCGTATTGTTTGTCGCAATGAAATTGATTTCATAAATTTTTTTGAACGCAGCTGTTTTTAAAAATTATATAATTTATTGAAAGTATTTATTGTCTATGTCTCAGCCGCACATTGTCTATCGCACATTGTCATCTTTTGCACAGCAATTTGATATATCGTTTATTTAATTTCACTGTTGCTAATCTGAAATGCAATATTAAAAACAAATAATTTATTTATTATTATTATTGCTGGTTTCTCTTTCATCAAAGCAGAAGCCCCAACAATTCGCACATGCATAATTACAGAGAGGACATACCGAAGCTAGGATATACTACTCCATGCGGCACACAGCTGCACGATTCGTATACGATTCAAACTTTTTGCGAGTCAGAATGTGTGTCACACACCAAAAGCAGTATCACACATTGGTCCGCGTGAATTGAACATGAGGAAATAAGAGGGAGAGAACAATACAGGTGAGCAAGTATGTGATGCGAATGGCAAGGCCAAACACACGGGAAATCTTGGCAAACAGACACAAAATACAGATTGCGCTCGCTCCGCAAAGGAGGTCATAGACAGCAACAGACATTACGTAATACTAATTGACTATACACTCAGACAACGAAAACAAGGCAAGGAAGAAATATAGGTAGACAACTAAATGAAGGAGGATAAAAAAGACAAATGTTAAACATGTACATGAGAAATAAACTATGCAAACGCCAAACACAATAATACGGAAAATTAGATATTGTAGTTTCGAATGCTCCAAACAAAAATCATAAAATGATATAATTACTCAGTTTTAAGATAATGTCATCGTCAATGACAGGTAGGAATAGAAATTTTCTAGAGATAGTCTTTACATCCAACCTAAAGAAGCACAGCTTCCCATTTGCACCATGCGAGAATGGAGTACATTCAAAAGATCACAAAATCATATATCCAAGGGAAGCTATGTAATTATTAAATATCTCTATTAAATTATCCAAATTTTCGTCGATAAACTGACAACCTGCTGAAAGGAGCAGTGTCGAACATCTCGCGATTTTATAAAATACGCAGACATTCAGGGCAATGATTTTATTGAATGTTGATCAAGTACGGAGTTTCATGATTTTACTGTACATGCACTATATATTTCACATGTAAATATTTTCTATTTTTAAATTGCACTGTTCCGTCCAACACTTTGGTTTCGTCATACGAAGTTCACAAAGATTCAGACAGAATCCATGCATGAGAATTTAAATATGGAAGTTTTGTTTTTTGAATATCCATCAACCGCATCGTACTCTATTAACTTGCATATTACCCAATCGCACCAATACAATCATCAATATAATTTCTTGAAATTTGAAATCAATAACTTCTCATTATTTGTCTTTTCATTAAAATTAGGCTATTATGTTTTAATATTTAACGAATAGGACTATTTGAAAGTTGTCAAGATATAAGCAGACTCATTGACAGCTGGCGCACGATAGATGAATAGAGATTTCATTCCAAAACTATTTGGTAAGCTTCAGCATCTATATAATAATGCCGAGCAGAGATTGAGTCATATGCAGTTAGTTTTGACAAGATGACGGACCCAGGTGCAAGCGATCTTTCTTTTTTTACAAAATGATGTCATGATGGCATGTAAATGCCATCTTGCATAATAAAGAGAAAGATCACTTACACCTGGGTAATTCTGCTTATTCAAAACTATATATGAAAATAATTTCGTGAAATACAACTTATGCAGTTGATCATTTATTTTCAGCAGCCCCTACATGTGCAGAAAATAATTCTCTTTACTACTAGGCCTAAAATGAAAAGAAATTAGACATCTCACCTGTAAGCTCGCAATTGATGACATCAATCGTTGGAACACATTTTGAGATCATGTGCATCAGGGTCCAGACTACGTGAGAATGCCGATCATGAGATGATTTTCAAAGATCTGTTTCTGTCAGCGAACAATGTCGGAGATAAAGTCGCTAAATATGAAGAGTGAATCAAATCACAAAATGTTTTGTAAGATGACAAAGGCAGAAGTTTAATCACGGCAACTGCCTATGTCTGCACCTTGAAAAGATCCATAAATGACTTCTGCGAATTGATTGTGAAGGTCGAACAGCGGTAGCAGATTTGAATTTCCTCTGAATGTCCAAAGAAGCAAATGGTGATCGAGGCATCGTTTTAAAAAGTTGGGTAGTACTTTTGATCGTAGGCAGTAAACTATTTCACATGACACGAATCTAAGACCGATGCGCTGCGCAAGTAGAATATGAATGACTCCATGACCTCTGCATCTTTTCTCGCTGTCATGTGATGATTGAGACACGTCGATTGAAGGTCGCTAAATATCAGTAGCCCAGCAGGGATATTTTGTGCGCGCGATTCTCCTTTACTCGCGCAGCACAAGTAACATGAAATGATGTCCGCGAGCGATATCTTTTCTCCCTGTCATTGTCATGTGAATGAGGCGCGTCGATTGAAGGTCGCTAAATAGCCCGGGTGGGCGTATGGAAATAATTTGCGCGCGCAGTTCTCCTTCAGTAATGAAATGTGAGGTTTGCGTCGGAAGACATACATAAAAAGGATCAACTGGAGTGCGTTCTTCTGATATTGAACTATTGCAATTGCAATAAATGCAAAAAAGTGCAGACGCAAAATTTTGATTTCATAATAGTATATCATATCATGCGAAATGATTATGATTTCATGAATCAAATTTTTAAGAAATTTATGGGGAGAAATTTTTGATACATTTTTACGCAGGATATGCATAAAGATCAATTTGTTTTTGAAGATGAACATTAGTAGAGTTTACAAAAACTATTTAGGAAATAGACAGCAAGAAGTGAGTGAGGGAGAGAGAAAGAGAGAAGATGAACGACAGAAGAGATATGACGAAGGGAGAGAACAAGAAGATAACGAAGAGAAGTGAGCTGAGGAGAGACAAGAAATGGAAGAAGAAGATAAGTGAGTAGAAAGAGAAGAAAAAGGAGATGGGTGATGTGAGAGCAAGGACGGAATAAGAGAAGCGAGGAAGGAAAGAAGAGAGAGTAAGGGAGAGAACGAGGTAGAAAAGAAATCAAAATGAAAGTTTAAAATTTGTCTTTACATAGTCATTCATGACAATTCTCTGCATAGAAATAGTCCCTTATATAATCCTTACTTATCCTAGTACTTATATTGTTCCTATACTTGCCTTCTGATCTAAATGGACAACTTGTGACTTGATGGAAGGCCTACTTGATTTCGATAGTACGACCACAATTTTTAAAATTATGCAAAAAAATTTAATTCACCGCAATGTCAGGATTAGCCTGCATTTTCCATTATAAAGTGTAATATGCTAGGCCCTACATCACATGATCCGAAGGCGGAGCAGCGAATGGAACTGAGGTACGTGGTCAGAGACTGACAAGCGGCTGTAAAAAGTTTATCAGTGTATGAGCATTATTAGAACGAATAACACCGAAAAAAAAGTTAAGAACACCACTTTCATGTATAAGATCCAGTCTCTTTTTGTTTCTTTTCCAGCTTGCATAATGAAACAATGCAATTGTTTTTGTTGATAACTCTCCGACCATTTAAGTTTTCTGTGCCGTGCGCGCACACGCTCGTAGATGATGCTCACAATAGCGGAGGCCATAATAGAAGTGCATCTACATAGTCCTACATGCTAGTTTTTTTACTTCGATAGCGATTATAACGAATTATTAGGAAACATTTGTCCTTGATAGCAAATGAATTGAGAAAAATCTTTTCAAGAAATCGGTCTTCGCTTGCGACACTTGGTTGTTTTTGCTTCCTGTATTAGTGGGCGGAGTGACGAGTCCTCAGGCTTTTTGCCTTACTTTTGAAATTCGAAAGCAATTATGACGAATTATTAGGAAACATCGGTAACACAAAATCAATATGATCAATATCAATAGTAATGAATATTATCCATAAATGCAGGTCTACAAATTATTGTTAAGTATGAATTAAAAAGATCCTATAACTCAATAAAAATTAGGCCTAATTAGGGCTTACTGATATCGATAGCACTTAATAATGAAGTAGGCCCAACTGGTACCCGAAGAGACCAAAAAGATGCATTTTGTTAAAAATAGTACCGGAACTCCCGCGGTAGGCTTAGGTGATATGCAAATAATTTATTCTGAAAGTTTAATCAATGCATCACATAATCGTAATTGAAAATTATTCCAATTGTGGTGAAAGAATGCATTACTTCTCCACCTTATTTGCATATATACAATGGAAACAATTCATAAAGAGGTAAAAATATATAATACCAAACCAACGACAACACAGAAGTAAGCAGAACTACTAATTGTGTTGCCAAACTCTGAGGGAAGTGGGACCAATTTCGGTTGCCAACTTATGCGCCAGCTTGGCATGCCAACTTTTGCCAACATAATAAAAATCTATACACTGATAAAAGATCAATCACAAACTGTCTAGATTCAACTGTGAGCATCATTTACTTTGTTTTATCATGATTTCTTTACTCAAAAGTACTAGATTTCGAAATTAAAAAATTATGCCGACTCATGCCAACCGGCGGAAGTCAGACCGACTTCTGGCCGACTTCGGCTTTCACACTGGGGAAGAACTAAATCGCAAAACTAGAAAGATGATAAATATCTACAAAGGCTTACATCCAAGATCTGATGTCGACCGCCTATATCTACCCCGAAGATTGGGTGGAAGAGGACTTAAGAACATCCGCGACGTGCTTCAGGGTGAAGACAGGAGCTTCAACCAATACATCTGGAATAACACTAATGATCCACTGCTGGCGGTTTTGAAAGCAGATGACGTGCATAGGCGAAAACCTGAAAGATTCCAGGAATGGAAAACAAAGAAAATTGAGATTCGACAAAGGACTTGGCATGAGAAACCTCTACATGGACAGTATCCGAGGCACACCAAAAATGTGACGACGAAAGATATTCAGTACAGATGGCTCAAAGAGGTGAAGCTAAAAATTGAAACAGAAGCACTGCTAACAGCCTCACAAGATCAGGCCCTAAACACAAAAACACACAAAACATACATCACGAAAACAAGTACTGATCCCAAATGCAGGCTATGCAAAGCAGGAGATGAAACGGTCTCTCATATCCTAACCGGTTGCTCGAAACTAGCAGGAACGGAGTATCTTCGCAGACACAATGACGTTGCTAGATCGATTCACAGAGCAATTTGCAAGGAGAAAGGAATCAGAGTTGAGGAACAATATTGGAAACATGAGTCTGAAACAGTGATAGAGACAGACAACACTAAGATCCTGTGGGACTTCGAGATACGCACGGATCACTACATTCAAGCAAGAAGACCGGACATCATAGTGGTAGATAAGACTCAGAAGAAGACGCTCATTATAGACATCTCAGTTCCTGATGACCGAAATATACAAGAGAAGGAGAAAGAAAAGATTACAAAGTACCAAGATCTGAAGTAAGAAATAAAGAAGCTGTGGAACACAGATGCCAAAGTCGTGCCGATAATCGTCGGCTCATTAGGTGCCCATACACCAAGGTTGAAGATATATCTAGACATGATCCCCGGT
Organism: Prostheceraeus crozeri; assembly: GCA_907163375.1. Taxonomy (NCBI): domain Eukaryota; kingdom Metazoa; phylum Platyhelminthes; order Polycladida; family Euryleptidae; genus Prostheceraeus; species Prostheceraeus crozeri. Next base: position 51,233 of record CAJQUW010007053.1, on the reverse strand, counting down.
AACCACAACATACCAGACTTGTTAAAATCAGCACTCCTTGGTAGTGCCCATATATTACGTCGCACCCTTGATCTCCCTGAGGCTTGGTAAGTCTCCGAGAACATGGGTTCATACCGATCTGAATGTAAGAGATCGTGACTAAAAAATAATAATAATAATAATAATAACTGTATATTTATAGAGCGCCATTACTTGGTGAGCTCATGGCGCAACAAAATTATGCAACATTACATGTACACAAAATAACATAAACACATCAGCGATTATAAGAAATAAAGTATGTCTTCAAAGACTTTTTAAATAAGTATAGGGATGCAGAGTTCCTCACGTCTCTGGGTAAGGAATTCCACAATACGGGTGCAGCATAGGAAAATGATCTTCTTCCGAATCGAGTCCGATAATTGCGAGACTCCAGAATTCGGTCATCATCAGATGAACGCAACGATCGCCTAGGAACATATACGGATACGAGATCTGACAAATAGGACGGACAAGAGCCCTGAAGAATCTTGTACACAGTGACACAAATTTTAAACATATCCGTTGTCTGATACGAAGCCAGTGTAAATCAGAAAGATGACACGATATGATCATATTTCGGAATACGCACAATTAACCTCGCCGCATTGTTTTGAATACGCTGTTGCTTATCTAGAAGATACGTTGGACAGTTGTATAGAATTGAATTACAGTAATCAATTCGAGAAAGAATAGTACTGCACACCACAGTTTTACACGCATCCGTTGATAAATAGCGTCGGATATGGCGCAAGCGGCGCAACTCACAATTTAAAACACGAATCAAGTTGATAACGTGACACGATAAATCGAGGTTTCGATCGAATGATATACCAAGATTCCACACTTTCTGGGAAAAATCAAAATGCGGAAGTGTCTCAGTTGGCATTCTTATGCTTGGAGGAGATAATATAATCACTTCAGTCTTCCGTCTATTCAAAATCAGTTGATTACTTGCCAACCAATCCTCCACTTGATGAAGACAATTATTCGCAGACAGTAAGAGCTCATGTACTCGCTCAAAAGTCGTGCTTTGATAGAATTGGCAGTCATCTGCATACATATGGTATTTAAAAGAGTGGTAGCCGAACACTTTCGAGATTGGTGAGAGATAAAGCGAGAATAAAATAGGTCCTAGGACGGAGCCTTGCGGTACACCACATGAAAGAGATGATTTTTTGGATGTGCTGTGAGACACCATAACAGACTGAGTCCTTTGAGATAAGTATGATACGAACCATTCATGTTAACATAGACATGCATATAAAAAAAAGTCTTTCGATGGAATAATTTGCTAGAGTCAAATTACTGATTATTTGCTATTTTTCATTATTTTTGCATATTTCTCATTTACCAAAACCGTTGAGTTGCCTTCCTTTATTGTCATTATCAATCGTAAGATTATCAAAATGACGTACATACATATTTCAATCATATGCAGTAGTTATAACTATATTTTTCACCCTTTTATAAACTAGATTATTGACTAGGTCCCACCAGCTCATGTTCGCTGAATAACACTTTTCATGCTACTTCCAGAAGGCAGAAAACCCGTCGGTCTTCTACACTGTTTTTTTATCAAACATTTCGAAACATCTTGAGACTTGAGAAAATGATAAGAATAAAGTCTCATGTGTGCACTGTTCACTAAATATCTTTGAATTAAAATTACATCCTGCCAGGATTACCGTGGGGATTGATATTTGAATCCTCACCCCACCCCATGCCCACAGAAAAACCTGTGGGTATCCCCACAACCCCACAGGATAAGCCCCTGATTAATATGTTGCTGTTGTTTGTATAGAATATCTCCACCTCAGTGGAACTTCTGCATAGCATTCAGCGATCCGAAGGCCGTGTTTGACTCCAGAGATGCGGAATGGGCATCCTTGAAGAAAGTCACCGACTGCGTGTTGCAACCAGGGTTTTGAAAACCGATTATCGAATAACCGGAAACCGGTTATTTTTTACTATTCGAAAACTGGATTTAGAATATTTTAAATCCGGTTTTCAGGGTTCCATCCATTTGATTGAAATAATGTATATAGTCGACAAATTGATCATCAAATCAAGTCACTGACTGCGAAATACATGCAACTAAATTTCCCGCATGTGTGAAAGTAGACAGCAACGTGTTGTGTTATGTTAGCGATCACCTAACTCCTTCACTTCTGATGCTTGCAATTATCATGTTAATTACCAAACATTGCTTGTTCGACAACACGATTGACCAATTCGGTTACTCACAGAGTGTTGTATGTGCGCTTTGATTTCCAGGAAATCAACCTCTCGTGGGTTGTCTTTGTCTTGGCATTCGTGATGCAGGGCGCCTGAATAACACCTGACAACTGATTCGTTGCTCTGATTATTGTCTTTTCCCTTATATATATTCTTTATATAGGGAGATCAGTCTTCGAATCGGCATGAGAGTTTCTGTGCATCGCTTGAACCAGTCTATGGTATGGAACTATTTTAACCGTGAAGGCTCGAGTGCAGTATGCAAACGTTGTGGTCGGAAGCTATCAATTAAGGGTGGTTCTACAAGTAGCCTCCGCGCTCATTTGCGTCAAGTGCACTTTATTTTACTTACGGATTCGGATTCTGAATTGGTGGAGTTATCAGAGTCTCAGCCTAAAGTTCCAATCAAGAAGCAGAGATTTCAGCAATCCACCATCGAGAAATGTCTGAAAAAAGCCGAATATGATTCTATCGACGTTGTGTTAGCGATGCTTGTGGCGATAGATGGCTTCTCCATGAACGCCATCGTTCATTCAGAATTTCTTCGTGCAGCATTTCTTGAACGAGGGTTTACCATGCCTAAATGTCCTTCTAGCTTGACTAAAATATTGAATAACCATTTTTCTGATCTTAAGCAACAGATGACCGACAACTTCCGAGTGATGATTGAGAAAGGTCAGCCCTTTTCGTTCATGATCGATGAATGGACTTTTCGTTGACGGCGCCGCTACATGTCCATTTCATGCAATGACGGTGAGGAGCTTCATCAACTAGGAATGGTTCGCTTGTTTGGAAGATAAACAGCTGAAAACATCGTCGATGTGTTTAATCGGAAGTTGGAGGAATTTGGTCTCTCTGTGGAAAAGCATGCTGTTATTGTAGTTACGGACGGTGCCAGTGCCATGAAAGGGATGGGAAGTGTGTTGATTCCATGCTTTCATCAAGTTTGCCTCGCACATGGTATACATCTTGCTGTTTGTAATGTTCTCTATCATGCCAATATAACAGAGACTGATACCGATGAATCGGATTGTGAAACTTCCGATGAAAGCGACGACTTTGAGACAGATGACGACATTCTCGGAAGTGAAAGTCTTCAACTGACTGGACAGATACTTCCTACAATCAAAAAAGTGCGACAACTGTCCCGCTATTTCAGAAAATCATTGTTGAAAGATGAAGTCTTGCAAAAGTATGTAAAACAGGAACTCGGTTATGAACTCGGTCTTTTCATCGACATCAAGATACGCTGGAATAGTCTGTATGCCATGATTTCGAGATTCGTGAAACTGAAGAACTGTCTTCTCAAGGCGTCACTTGATTTGACAGATGTTCCCCAAACCCTTACAGAAAATGAATGGGACCTCCTTGAATACCTTGCGCTGCTGCTTGAACCAGTCAAAATTGGCGTCGAAGCACTAGGCAAACAGGATGCAACTCTTCTTACTGCTGATGGCATCAACAGATTCATGTTGAAGAAAGTGAGTCAAATTCCTGGACCATTAGCAACAGCTCTATATGATGAGATGCTAAAGTACATCACGGAAAGACGAAATGACGATCTGACGAGTCTGCTAAGATACCTCACCCGACCTGCTAGTCTTCATGAGACCTGTGAACTTCAGTTTCAGGCGATGCCATCTCGAGGAAATCTAGAGAAGTCACTGAAACGAATATGGTTGAGGCTTTTCATAGAGAGCAGTGAACAGACAACTGAGACCGAAGCATTCTCACAACATGATCCCGAAGCTGTGAAACCGAACACAACGAGATTGCGCGATGAACTTCATCAATCTATTGTCGAAGCAACAACAACATCAACAACTTCTTCGCAAGACCAAAGCGTTCTGCGAAAGGAAATTAACCTTTTCGAGGCGACGAAATGCCTACCAAAAAATCTGAAACTGATCAGAGATGCCGGCCATTATCACTGTGTCTCCTATTACAGTTGAAGTCGAGCGATCCTTTTCAATCAGTGGTGGATTTGTGTCCAAAGTTCAAAGTCGCCTTGGTGACACTACTATTGATTCTCTACAATTTCTTAAAGGATATTATTCCAAGTGATCGACATCCTCTACACACGCTTTGTTCATTTTGATTGCTTTCATGGTAATTCATTCAATTTAATAAGTGAAATAGCGATTTGCTATTTAGTGTCATGTTCTGTTGCTGAGTATTGCATTAAATGATTTCGATCAGTGCCCATGATTCTTTTCATTTTACTAAGTTTTCAACCCTCAGCTTCAAACTACGGCATCAATAGATCACTAGAACACGAACACATATGTCTATTAAAATACTTGCTATAGACCTATACAACTATAGCCTAATGTCAATATCGAAAAAAGAAAGGCCTAATAACAGTCTTCTACACACATAAATCACTGCTGAGTAAGTGAAGGTACAGATATTTTCTTGTAATATGATAAATAATGAACAACGCCATAAGTATCATGAAATCTACAAAACCGGTTTTAATACCGGTTTTCGGATAGTTGTGAAAAACTATTCGAATAACCGGTTAGCTCGGAAACCGTTTTTTTAAGACACTCTAGTTGCAACTTTTATGACTTTTCTTCGCTATCTTCGGTGTAGTCCTATTGCTCTTTAAAATTGTAGTAGCCTATCTTTTATCATTATTGAGTCTTGATTCTGACTTGCCATCTAGAAATTATTGTACCGAAATTTAACTAAATCCTCGTTCAAGTGAGGAATAGAGCCCGCTATGCACACTTATTTGATTTACAAATTTACATTTACCTGAATCATCTGGTTGCATTAGCAGATAGGTGCTCTCTATCTATCTTTACTGATTCGTAAGTTTTTGTCGTCTGCTGCCAGCTTACACATACAGTTTATATAGGTTCTTCTCATTCCGCTCTTAATTCTTTAATGATTCATGAGGCATGACGCCCTTTTTCCATAAATCTACCATAACGTAGTTTACCGCAAACGTAATTCTATCTCGAAATGTTTCTTTTTAATAACATGACGACACTGTCTTTATTTCTTTGCTTCCATAACAAATCGGTCATTGATCAGCTTGTGTTTTTAAAAACTTCCTCTGCTACTCACTTTGCATTGTTGGATCACTTAACCTAGTTATTGACCATGTCGATCCTACTTTGATGTTTCTTATATTCGCCTTTTACCGTTCGTTGTTTTGAGATTCGCTGTTATAACACTAAGCAACCAGTTTACACCAAGTAAAATCAAACCTAAACTTACATTACATCATGTATACATGTTCTGCGAAACATTCTCAGGAAATATACACACACATTCATTTCACGCAATCATTGATAATTCTATCTCCATCAATGTCGATAAAGGAGTAAAATATCAAGCGAGTTTGGCCTTTATGCATCTGAAGTCTAGAATTGCTTCACAGTAGAAATCGACTATATACACGTGGTGAAGGAAAAAGCTTTGAATCAAATTTGTCTTTGTAAATCTTCCACGGATCTAGTCGTCTGTCTGAAACCTGTCGCCGATTTCGCACAGATCCGATGATTTCCTGGCGATCATACTCTTCGTAGCGTATCACTCCAGCCATAATCGTGAAAGTTGTGAGTTCCGATGCCACTATTCCATACTTTAAACCTACTACCGTGCAGGATCAAACTAGCGAATAAACACACGAGTTATTCCTCTTGTCAGACTATTCGTCGTTGGTACAATAAACAAACAGATATTCCGGAGTAAAGCAAAACTCTGAATAACTTTATTCCGAGAACTACACGATTTCCATGTGTAATATAGAAGAGGTCAATTGTAATATCGAACTGTAAATTTGTAATATAGAAATCCATCATGCAATATCGAAAATGTCAAATCTAATACAGAAATCTACAATTGTAATATCGAATTTCAAAATGTGATGTAGAAGATATTAGATGTAATATAGAAATCTACATTTGTAATATCGATGTCATAATCGGTGAGGAATGAGTGAACTGTTGTACTGTTAAGGTAGTCTGCACTGTACCTTTTTGTGTATATCTCGAGAAGCTGAATCAATTTATTAGAGACGGTAAAGAGATCATCTGGATGGATGAATCCAATGTGAATTTGTTTTGCCGCAGAACAGTTGGAAGATCAAGAAAGGATACAAGAGCAGTGAGCATTGGACTTAAAGCTCCTAAAGGATAGCAAACATATTTTGGCCTATAGCCTATCATAGGCCTAATCAGCATACGGTACCTAGGCTAATGGATTTTATAGGCATTCGTAAACAGCCAGCGAAATTGCAATAACTGGTTAAAATTTACATTCAAATCATCAAGGGGGATGCAGATTGCAGATGATGGCCTAATGGAATTTTTGATAGCCTTTCAATTGATTTGATGAATTGTCAGTTTTATTGTAATACTGGGTACGGTACTTTCTAGGAATAATGATTCACTTACATACGCATTACATTGTGCCTAATTGCAGATTTTCAAAGTTATGCATCTTGCTAAGCTGGCAAGCATCACCACTTTGCTAAATGTGAACTTCTATTTTAGACTGTTTGGGATGCACAATTTCTTTGCATAATCTACATTTAAATCTGCATGGGTAGCATTCAATTTCGCTACATATATTCATAGCTCTTTTCCTGCTTAATACCAGTAGTTTCAAATGTGTATAGGCCTATATATGTCAAATAAAAAAGATGACATTTTCATTCTATCATATGACTGTTTATAATATACATGTAAAAGTTACAAAGTATTACAATTTGCAACATTGACAAGCACAAACGTAGCAATTTTCAATGTTTCTCAGACACCAACAGTCAGATCGTCCAAATTCATGTTAGCCGCATGATAGGTTGTCGTATGTTGGTAGGCCCGGTGTGCCAGTCAATTTTTACTCCCGCCAAAATTTACTCCCCAGTAAATTCTTCCTAGGATATTTTTACTCCCCAGTAAATTTTGCCTAGGAAATTTTCACTCCCCAGTAAATTTTTCCTAGGTAATTTTTACTCCCCCCTGACAAAATTTACTCCCCCAGTAAATTTTGCCTAGGAAATTCTGACGACTTTGGAGTTAGATATCTCTGATGAGATAGAATTTCACAATTCTGATTGCAGATTCGTTCTTAGGAACCTCAAATTGATGGGACTAGCATGAATTGAAGAAAACAGTAGTCAGTAACAAAAAATGGTTCCGCTAACTTCACAAACTGACTTCCAAAAAAGTAAAATCGCATTTACTGAGCAAAAACTGGGTTTTTGTGGGATAACAATGACAGATTTGAAATCAGCGAGTCAAACTGCATCGGATAGGCTAAATTTACTAGGGAGTAGAATATTCTAGGCCAAATTTACTGGGGGAGTAAATTTTGTCAGGGGGGAGCAAAAATTTCCTAGGAAAAATTTACTGGAGAGTTGTGTCAGGGAGTAAAAATAAACTGTTACACCGGACACATTGCGCATTACTAACTGTTGAAATTGCCGTTGTCATGATTTCTTCGAGATGTCTTAGTCTCTGATCAGCAACACCACTTCCGGTCGTATGAGGTATCCGCAAATGCTGCTTGATGTGCGCCTTAATGATGCTCCATATATACTCGATCGGATTGAGCTGCGGCGAGTATGGTCCAAGACGCAAAATTGTCATACCATCCCTCAAGCTTGTTTCAATTTGTGAATGGCATGGCGCATTGTCGCATGCCATGTTGCTCAAAGTCTTTCCATTGTTTCTAATTCATCACTTAGTTTGGAAATCCACTCTGCTACACTTTCCTTCTTGTAGGAGCCACGTTTGGTAGTAATCTTTACAACACCCTCAGTTGACACGGCTCCTAGCATGTGGACGTTTGGGCCACGGGATGCTGGCAATGTGCTCACTGCTCTTGTACCCTTTCTTGATCTTCCAACTGTTCTGCGGCAAAACAAATTCACATTGGATTCATCCATCCAGATGATCTCTTTACCGTCTCTAATAAATTGATTCAGCTTCTAGAGATATTCTTTTCTTAGATTTTTGTTGTTAGTTGAGTTCATATTGCATGGCATGTGATGCGTCTTCTTCATTGTCAAACATTTTGCTTCAAGAGCATTGGCAATTGTTGAGATACACACCGTGATACCATGAGAATGAGTCAATTTCTACTTGATCTGCTTCAAAGAAATTTCACCGTCATCCTGAATCCATCGGACCATTTCCTCTAAGAAAGCTTCCGTAATCAACTTCGGCTTTTTACCACTCTTTCCTGGTGTTTCAACTTCACCAGAGCGAATCCAGGAGTAGGCTGTCTTGCACTTTATGCCGAGAGTGTTTGCCAGACTGACCCAGTTTTCTCCGCGATTTGCACATTCAATAATTCTCTTCCTGTCTTCCCTTTGTGGGGTTGCGTTCTTCCTTCTATTGAATACCATTAGATCTTCGTTGGGTACATCTTCATCGCATGTAGGACATTTGTTGTTCATTTCTACATATGGAACAATGCACTTGGCCAGAGGTGCATGCAGTTAGAAGAGAATTGGAGCTGTCCGCGGGTCATTAATTTCTTACAAATCTTGCATTCCTCTGTGACTTTCATGATTCCGTGATTGCTTGCAAGTTTAAAAAACAGTGACTTTTGTAAGCTGATGAAATAATATTGGATTTAACTTCACATTTAAAATTCAAATGATTAAATCGTGTTTCAACATGTCTATGATGCAACATATTCGTATACACAAAAAGGTACAGTGCAGACTACTTTAACAGTACAACAGTTCACTCATTCATCACCGATTATGACATCGATATTACAAATGTAGATTTCTATATTACATCTAATATCTTCTATATCACATTTTGAAATTCGATATTACAATTGTAGATTTCTGTATTAGATTTGACATTTTCGATATTGCATGATGGATTTTTATATTACAAATTTACAGTTCGATATTACAATTGACCTCTTCTATATTACACATGGAAATGGTGTAGTTATTCCGCGTTGGTTGCAAGAGGGCTAAAATATTCCTTCATTTATTTTCGGATTAGTATTTATTTCGCGTTGGTACATACGGCGGATGGACTTCGATGAAAATCATCCTGAATGGTGATGAAAAACTCATGTCACTGAATTAATGCACATGAACTTGGAGGATGTTGACCCATTTGTGTATGGTGATGAAATGCAGCACAATGAACCATTTATTGAGATACACTTAAGTGTGGAGTTAAGAATGCCTATCAGATGAAAATGAAAGCTTTGACAAGTCGTGGACAAATGAAAAATCTGAGCTTTCATTATGACCATGACTGCAATGCGAGTAGGTGGCTTGCAGTTGAATGATTTGGTGTGAGAAATCTCTATCACACTGTTCATGTGTCCGACGAAAATCATTCAACATTTTCATGTGTCTTCCTTTGTGGGCTGGACCCAACATGTCTTCTATATCGCAATTAGTTTAAAGTCTAGGTTTATAATGATTAATCGCATTTATGACGCAAGCTCAATTATATCGCAAATAATTTTATCTGAGCTATTTATACTATTAGAGCTAATATTTGTAAGTCTCCATTCGGTTCTGTAGTAAGGGAGACTTGCAGAATTCTTCCACTTCATACGTCCTTGACACACCTGGAACTATCATTATAAGTCATTCAACATCATTGAACGTGTGTTGCTAATGTGAATATGATCAGCATTGATATTTCATGCATTTTAAGTGGTGAGACGAGTAGGCTGCGTGATACTTTGTAATTCAACATTGAAGTTGATTGTGTGACATGATTTCAGTTCTGATTGCTTCTAGTGAATGTCAAAAATCTTCAGAATCCCCACAGAATCTACACAGAAGCGTTATGGGAGCTGTGGGGATGGCTTCAGCACCCATACCCACCCCATACCCACAGGTATCCCGACAGAATCCCCATTCACACGGTAACCCGGCATCCTGCGCGAAGGATGCTGCTGCTCGCCATGATGCTTTGAAACTTTGTATCTTAACCAAATTTTTGTAAACAAAGAATGGCAAGCTTCAAAAGATTGCTCGGAGAATGATGCACGGCCTGTTCCTTTGATGGAGAAGCAAAAAATCTTCAATATTGCAGAAAATTGATTGTATTTGCAATAGTATTTGCGAAAATTTTCAAGCTGCGATTTGCATTCACGCCGAAAACGTAGATATCTTGAATACTTCTTCGTTACAGAAATCTAGGAGGAAACTCTCGGTTCTGTGAAATCAATTTCTTGCTTCATATACATGCAATTCAACTTAGCAGAATTTGTTTCAATATAATCTGTGGGTATTGTAGATTACATGCAAACATGTAAAAGTCGTTTTTAAAAATGATACTGGTATTACATCACATGAATGATGATTTTCAGAGTATGAATAGTAACGTGCCTTCTTTGGAGAATGACGGTAATCACGTAACGCATTCATCGCAATCTATATTTAGCAGTCCATGGTGCGTTCTGGTCCTTTATTATTGTAGAGTGTCGGACTTCCATGGTTACAGCCAATAAACAGGAAAGCATTGAAAAGCTCGAACGCAACTTTATATGAAATTTACACTTTACTTACGGCTTCGTATGCAAGACGGTACAACGCAGGGCTCCATTGTAACTTCACCAGATTCACCAGCGACAAAGCAGAATGGAGAACTGGTAATTAGAAATTTACTCCTGGGGTTTCGACACTGATTTCCGTCTCCGAATAGATTTCTTGGAATGAATTCAGTGTAGTTCCACATTGAAATGTATTTTTGGCCCCATGCTAAAAATAAATGTGAAAAAAATGTGCTCGATGTAAGAAGAATTTGCTAAAAGATGTCAAGCCCTTTAATTAATGCTAAATGCACTATCTCCCCCTGAATTAATAGAAATTATTGATGAATTTAAACATGCAGAGATTCAACTAAGCAGGAACGTTTGCCGATTTCAATAGGTCTGCATGTTGTGTGGTTGTCGCAGGTGTTTAAAAAATGAATCGATCGTCTTTTTGGAGAATTTTTGTTGGTTGGCCCAACAGACACCTCAGAGAACCCTCTCAACTAAGTTGACAGGAGAGGTTGCCGATTAAAACCATGTGTGGTGAATTGTTCGCCGCACTTCACGTAATAATGATAATAATAACAATAAAGAGCATGCCAACCGTTTCAAATATAATTGCACAAAAAAGTTGCCGATGTCATATGAAGCCATGTGTTCCCTAGATTATTTTGGCATATATCTCACTTTCATAAGTGGTCAGTTGCAATCAGCAGGCCTCACGAAGAAAATGCGAAGTTTTCTTTAATGTAGGATTTCAACATGAAGACGATTGAATTTTCCATGAAAGTTGACAGACAGCATGAGCTGTCATTCAGCTTCATCATGATGTAAGGTTTTTAAGATTCGTTAAAAACACAAAAAGATGCAAAATTGTTGTGCCAGGCAATGAATTCCTGGGATTAAGTGCGTGATAAGTAGTACATGAGAAATCTTACCGAATGCCTCTAAAGCATCAAAGCGGATCACAGAAATCGCGCTAACCTGACGATCTTCGGAATTCCTACAAATCTCGTAAAATAAGAGCCGTAGCTAATTGAGCTTTTACCTTTCTTAAACCTGAGCTGATTAGAGTCATAATTTTCCATACTTTTCTGAATAAGCCTCTCAAAAATTTTGGATGCAGAGAGCAATAAAGAGATAGGACGAAAATCTGATAATGTAGGATTTGAGTATTTTGGTGCTGGGATTGATCGACACCTACCATAATTTTGGAAATTTGCTTGAGGGACAGACGAATCAGATAGTTGTGTCAATGCACAGAATTAGATTCATCTGCGCGCGCTTCGGTTTCCTAGAAAGGAGGAATTGTATATAGCCTTAATATCGAAGTGGCACATCACAGAATTAGACAACTTGCTCCTTCTTAAATGGATAATTCATGTATCGCTTGGAAATGGCAAACAATAAGCTATCAGCAATGGACATCATGCCAGTTGGAGATGCGTGCGTGCTGTGACATCACTTCGCACACACCAAAACACACATCGCTGTCTTGGCTAACATTCGATTCAGTGTATGCACTATACAGTGAGCAATGCCGAGGAGAGGATGTGAAATCATCAAGTGAACTAATTTTCGTACGCCTGCTACTTTTCTTAATAATGATCGGAAGGGCCAACATTATGGAGAAAACTTGTGCGCAATGATCTAAATTCTTCGAATCTGAAGGAATTGTGGCAATCGAAGCACTTTGTTGGAACTCACATTAATCCGCAAGTGACGCACGACTTTTTTCCTATCTCTGTAAGGTATAAAGAATTCCTTTTCGCCCACTTAATAGGTTCCTCGATCTGCCGTCAATTTCGTATTAGTCACACTTCTAGCAAACCGAAGCAGATAAACAAAACATCGAATTCTGTGGTACGAACATTCAAAATAGTCATCCTTCCTACTATCAGAGAACATGCTTTTGAAACAAATGTTGAGATCTTGAGAAGAAAACTTAGTTTTTGAATCTGTTGAGGTTTTCTTGCGCACTCAATCAAAGACCATCTAGATATTTTCTTTGTTTCTTCAACACTGCTTCGACCATGATTGTTTGACGGACCAAATTTCTTTCTGAGCTTTCATTTTATACATAATGTTTTACATTGTATAAGTACCACTTTTGCCAGAGCCCCAGTGTTTCTGGAAAAGATATTTTGTTAAAGTAGCAACCTAAGGTTTGTTACCTTCAGTCATGTGTGCAATGTCTTTTGATATTAATTCACATGACTGCGATCAAATCGAAAAAATCTCAGTTTTGGTGGTGTCAATGTATCCAACGGAATAATACAGTTACAGTCAATTGACACATTCCCGTGAATTTTGAAATCTTGATAAATTGTGCTCACAGCAATCACAAAGAACACTCCATGTGATGAGAATGCAACGTTGTGATCTGATGATGACATAGAAGGACATGTTTGGCTCTGTAAGTAATCGTCACGAATGTTCTCATCTAGAAAGATCAAATCAAGAATTGCGCCCAGTCTAGTAGAGGAATCAACGACGCTGCTACCACCATTATGAAAACTTCGAATATTGTGTAAAGATTAGTCTTTGAAATCCCCACAAAGCATGAAGCTTAATTGATGAAAGGATGATTTAGTATGATCTACAGAGTCACAGAAAAGTCAACAATGTCATGAGCAATGCTAATAGTCCCACCCAGTGACACAACATGCAGACATGATAATTTCAGCATTCAGCGCAATCCGAATGCTTTCCTGTGCCTTTGGTATCCTTAACAGCATAATAGGGAAATAATGCCTTATGTAGTGTCGCAAACTCGGACAAAAACATAACCGCCCACTGATGAACACGCTCATTACGATGAATAATGTAGTTGGGAATCTGGAATAAGCTGCTCTCATCCTTAGAACATTACCAAATCTCTGCTACTAATAAATCAAGACAAAAGATTAATACGTAGAGACAAAGTTAATCAAATTTGTACACAAGAGATCGCACATTGGTCAATAGGGCGAATATTATCATTTACTTTAATAAATCAGTGTGAAGCTGGTAAAATATTCAACGAAAATATCGCATTGAACGTCGATCAATAACTCCCCCGTATAGAAAACCACACCCATTCCACTTCTTGTTCTCAATTGTCCTCTAGTGAACTTTTTCTTTCGTTGCTGAAGAGGTGTATGGTTAGCATTGATGCAGATCTTCACTTTATTTAGAATGTTATATTTTTCGCTTGATTGAAGATGTAGAGAAATAGAATTGACAGAGCGAATTCAGATGTCGTGCGACCATGAAAGTGACTGGTGTTTGTGCATTAGATGAAAAGTCGGGAGTGAAAAGGATTCAGCACTTACTGATACTAAAGAATTAGATCGAACATTCGCATTGCAAGCAATAATGCGTCGTGAACATGCATTATTATGACAACGGGTCCTGAGTGTCTTGAGCGATGCAGGTTTCCAGTAGTAGATAATGGCAAGGCATCGTTTCCATATCATTGTGCTTTAACAGCTGGTGTCTTTAATAATCACTAATCAGTGACAACTCAAGTGCTGATTCGTAGCTATTCATTACGGCAGAGATTTAAAATTTTTCCTGACACAGTATAATGGGCATCGTTAAATTCTATTAAGAAGGAATTAGACAGATTTCGGTATCCAGCCGCGCAATATTTAGCAATCAGAATAGAAAACGAGGAATGAAATGGAGAAGTCCTGACGTTCTACTCAAAATTCGCATGGTCTAAATGTACAATAGAATAATGTCATTCATAACTTACAGCGTAGTGCCGCACGAAGATGGTGATCCTTATATTGGCACCTCTTCTCATACCATTCTTGAATCCTGCTTGGCCTCCTCGCTATATCACACAGATGAACATGTTCGATGGAGAGGCTTCCTGTGGTATTCGGGTCCCATTTGTAGGAAACAATGAGGTTTTCAGTCTTCAGTTTGAACTCGCTAACTGATTTCCAAGACAAACAAGTTTGGTTTAAGTATGATCTTGAAACGGAGCCGTTGTAGGTAAATCCATACATGTCATTGCTGCAATCTGATTTGCACATTTTTAGTGTATGCATTCAATTCCTGATTCTATGTTCAATCTATGCATTGTTACTAACTAAGCAAGTTTTTAAACCAATTTCAGCTGTCATTTTGCTATGAAAATCGTCTATATATCTCCAATTCCAAATTAGACGTCATTAATTGCAGAATTGAAGCCGTCTAATTTGCTATGCAATGCCATCGTCACGGAGTAAGTATTCACCTGTCATTTTTATATGAAAGTTTATATGAAATATATCTCCAATTCTAAACAAGACGACCTTAATTGCATAATTAAGGCCGTCTAATTTGCTATGTAATACCATTAAAGTAGGACCATCCAGGAACTACTAAGATATCTATATAGCTACCGGGACGTAGCTAGACGTCCCGGTAGCTATGTAGATATTTTAGTAGTCCCTGGACCATCCATGGACTCCTAGATATATAACACCTGGGGCCGTATTAATAGAGCTAGCATTTGCTATAGCATTTCCTAGGGGTAGCGCTAGGCAAGTTGCTACTAGGGGTAGTAGCAACTTGAGTTCCGTATTAATTAATAGAGAAAGCCTAGCGTCAACTCCGGCGCCATTTAATGCTAGATCAAGTTTCATTGACATGCCGATTCAGCGCGCAGCTGCATTCACCACCTGCTCTCACGACCGGCAATCGAGTCATAGAAATCTGACAATTCGACGCACATTCCGAGTGAAAATGTGTTGAAGCGCGCGTTCAGTGTTAACAATACAATTGTGAATGTCGGAGATCAAACCAGTTTCCTTCATTCCCGCCTGTTGACACTTATCATTCAGAGATGACAAAACATCAAAATGATAACTGTCTTGCTAATGAACGATTGTCAAATAGTTTAATACATGAAATGGGGCTCATTTTAATCGACATCATCTCCGAATCTTCAATATGACATCAGAATGAACTAATTTTGCAAGTTAAGAAAAAAATAATACATTCTTCACAGTAAATGAATATGATGACGTCCTTGCAATGTTTATGTTTAACGTCCTACACAGTACAGTGAAATATAACGCGAATTTCAGCAGTGAACTATTTGCGGTTGAAAGGATGAATAAATTAAGAATTTCAGCCACTTGACATCCTCCGCACGTGCATTGAACTCCCAATTATGATTACTGTAATAGCAAACTTGAATTAACTCAACGAAATTTTAAAACAATCCCTATAATTTTGCTGGAACAGTAGCGAAAATGTGGAATATAGAAGTCTGACAATTAGACGCTCAACTTCGTGATAAAATTTGTACATGCGCGCGCGTTCGGCTTTAACAATACAAGGCTGGTTGCCCGAGATCAAAGTTCCGTCCTTCCTGCACGGCTGTTGACACTTGTAATTCAGAGAAGGTAAAACATTAAATATATAAATCTTTGCTTATGAATAATGGTTGAATAATTCGATGCATGAAATGGGGCTCATTCCAATCGGTATGATCTTCCGATCTTTAATGTAACATAATAATTAGCCAAATTTGAAAGTTAGAAACAGTGTAGAATACATTTCTAATAATATGTTGCCAAGTGAGTGACACAACATATCATGACGCCCCCCTACCGCACACGATGGAGCAATGGCGGTCCAACTCAATGTGTAGTCTCAGTCTCATTATTTTGGTAGGTATTAGAAAGTAATTCTCAACAATTAACATCTAAGCGTAGTGGGATCCTCTCATGCGATGATTGCTCTAATTATGAATTTTAAGTATACGCTAAAATCTGAGAATGAAATATTAGAAACTTTTTTGGTACTTATGGGTTACCTCCCCCACGTTTTCAAATTTGCCTAAAATCCGCAAAAATAAATCAATCGTCACCAAACTTCAGGTAAACGTACGTGCATAAGCATCTTTTCTACCCACACACAAAATTTTATGCAGATCAGACAAGTATTTTTTTCATGAGAGACGATCACGTGAAGTGTAGCGAAGTCAACAGCTGATCTGATTTCATCTGTTCGACGCATCATTGTTACTCGTGTGTGTATTGTTCTCTCTCCCTCTTCGTCTCATCCACTGCTATTTGAAATCTTCCCACGACCACTACTTTGCCACACCTTTATTAAGCCAAGCATATTAATATAAGGGATATAGTCTGGTCATCATCGCTTCACGAGTTGTCGGGAAATGACTTTGTTGACCTCAAGTGCTTTCTGCTCCGACGGTGAGGTCACAAGAATTCAGATCAAGCTGCCAGCATCGCTGCACTTCAAGTTATCGCTCCTAATTCAAAGAGTACTTGCCCGATTTACCTAAATTTTTGCATGTAGGTAGAAAATAACCTCACTTGCTTGTGCTTAAAATTTTGTGACAATTGATTTATTTCTACGGATTTTAGACAAATTTGAAAACGTGGGGGGGAGATAACCCATAAGTACCAATTTTTTTTTGAAAGTCCGAAAAAAATCCCTGGAATCATCTGACTTATTACATTGTGAACAAGTCACTACATATAAATGTAATTTGATGTATTATTGTAATTCCTATCTTGAACGTTTTGATCAAATCATTGGCAGTGTCAGATGTAGGCTATTGATTTGGAGTTTTCTTCTTACTCTCTCAATTTCTTCTGTTATTCTGAATTATTTCCGAATCACTTTCTAAAGCCTTTTCGAGAGAAAAATGTTTGTCAATTTATTGCAAATGCATCTAGATTCTTATCAAGCTACTGAGATAAAAAAATTACATTTCGATTACTTAGTAATTTTAAGCACACAATTTCATTATCATCCAAATTTATCAACGATTGTGAATGTCAAGCAATTTGAAATGCGCTTGTAGGGATATTCAAAAATACGTTTGAGATTCTAAATAGCAAACCCACGATTCAGTAAATTCAGTAATATTAGTATTTCAGTAACTATGAAAATCACGGAATTTTTGCACCGTTGTATTACTTTATGCGCAAGCAAGTAGTATCAATGATAATCTATTTTGTCGTCATTAAGTGAAATTCATAAATAAGAATATTGGTTATCTAAATGTTGAAAATAACTATCCATTTATCAGGACGTCTAATGCAAAATGTAATGCACAAGAATGTGTCGCTTAAATTCTATTTTAGCGAAAAATTTATTCAGTTATGGAATAACTTTTATAATTGCAGTTTGTGATTCGATATGTTTATTCAAATTAGAAAAATCACACACCATCTTGAAGCCAATGCGCTCAACATTGCTATGCTGTAAACATCACATTAGATATCCTTTTCATTGATTCCGAAATATACATATTTCTTTCTTTCTTTCTATCTTTCAATGAGACGAATGGAAACAGTGCACGCGTTTCCAATTCTCATCTGATTATTTGCTGATCGCAAATACATCTCACTCGGCCTTTGATCAAGCTTTGACTGCAGTGAGCATCCTATCTGTATATCAGGGTGTAATCACATGTGGTGTCAGTTTCGCTGCTGATGATAATAAGCACAAAAGTTACATTCATCAAATCTTTCTAGATGTAAACACGGAAAATGTAACCTTTTGGTCCTCAACACTCGTGAGCATGTTTGAACTAACTGCGCTAACCTTCAATATTGCTCTTAAATATTCAATCTAGCATCATCCTTAGCAAGGTCTCGACCTTGCTAGGGAATTTTCCAGATTTGGGACATAGGGATAGGGTAGTGCTAGGGTAGCACTAGGATAGTTACTACTATTGTCACACTTGTCACTGTTGTGTGCGGTCGTATTTCTGTCTGTCTCCGTTAGTTTTGTGTTTTGATGGTTGTATCGCCCATTAGTGATCAGATTTACTTGGAATTTGATATCATTGCCATTGTCTTGAAGTTTTGAATCGTTTCATGATATCGTGGTTCTGCGTTTCCCCTGTGTTTTCGTGATATATCAGTTTTTTCCCATATTTTTGCCCCAATGAGCTTCGATTGAGATTCACTCATAATTTATCATTTCTATCAGTTGGTGTCCGCTGCATAATTGGATTTCCTCGCTTTCTATTGTCCAAGTCGATATCTGTGTAGAATCTGTACGTGTGATTTCGTCATTGATCTTAGGGCGCATGTTGTCTGCTTGTACCGGCCGGTATTGTCGGTTGTCATTGCCAATCACCTGTTATTTTCTCTTGATCGGGACCATAGAAATAAACTGTTTATCTGAAGTTCGCTAGAATGGAAATTGACTCAAGGTCGCGGCATATCCGAGGGAACTAAGTTGGGGCATGCATCACCAATGAAAGGCTTCGATTTACTCATGTGACTGATTCTAACACAATGATACAGACGTTAGCAGGTGAATCTAAGTGAAAATGCGTGCGATTTATGTGCCGTTATTGTGCATTGCATGAAGCTTAATTTCCATTCTAGAGGTTTTATTGTTGTCAATTTCTATGATCGGGACGAAACTCTCGCCAAATTTTCATTAATTATCGATTTTTTGTGCGTGTTCGTGACGTAGCAAGCATTCGCGTGTCAAACATCATGATCATCTGTACTTGTGACGATTTTCCAGTACACTGATTAGGTATGCCAGAAACACGTAAGAACAGCATGGAGGAATCCCGTCTTCGTGACATCGTAAGAGAAGAAATGAAGCTAGTATTCCAAGAAGAAATGAAAGCAGTCTTCGAAGGAATTAACAAAGAAATGACTGAAATAAGAGTTTTGCTACAGAATGAGCTTGCTACATTCAAAAGTGATATGAGAGCAGAAGTTAAGTCTTTGATTTCCAATGAGGTTAGAAATCTGAATAGTGCAGTGGAAATACAAAGCTCGGAAGTAGAACGTTTAAAAAAGTATTTATTTGAAAAAGAACAAGAAAAGTTGATTGAGACAAGACGACAACTATCTTGTAACTTCGTGATAAGTGGGATTTTTGAGCAGCCGAATGAAAATGAGCAAAATTTAAAACAGTCCGTTCAAGACATTTTGGATGATATTGATGCAACTCATGTTGAAATAACTTCTGTTGGATGGATAGGAAAGCTAATCAATGGTAAATCCAGAATAGTCAAAGTCTCCACCAATTATCAGAGTGAAAGGAATCTGGTTCTCCGTAACAGCAAAAAATTGAAACAAGATGTGAAGTACAAAAATGTGTTCATAAATCCTGATCGATGCTTGATTGATAGGAAAGAGAACATAAGACTGAAAGATGCCGCAAAATCTCTCAGATCCCAATTTCCTGGAAAGAAAGTTGTCTTGTATAAAGGGAAAGTATTGTTTGATGGTAATGTAGTCGACTATGAGCAACCATTGAATCATGTTTTCGGTACCTTTTGACAATCCATATCGGAGAACCAACGTAAAGCTAAACATGCAAACACTAGCAATTCAGATAACATGATTAAGCCTGTTATTTTACCATCTTTTTGTACCATCAACGCCAGATCAATCAAGAATAAAGTCGATGAACTTGCCATCCTTTTGAAGAAAGATCCTTTCAACATAATATGTCTAACAGAAACCTGGCTTGACGAAAC
This sequence comes from Prostheceraeus crozeri, assembly GCA_907163375.1. Taxonomy (NCBI): domain Eukaryota; kingdom Metazoa; phylum Platyhelminthes; order Polycladida; family Euryleptidae; genus Prostheceraeus; species Prostheceraeus crozeri. The sequence continues at coordinate 31,024 of CAJQUW010007053.1, read as the reverse complement.
GGTTGACTCCAATTTCCTTTCTGTTACTGGTTATTGCGTTCACCGAGCTGATCGGGAAGGCTCGAGGAAAGGCGGTGGCCTCTGCTGTCTTGTCCACAGATCATTTGATTCAATTGTTCTCAAAAGTGTTACCAACAACAATGACTTTGAGCTTTTGTTAGTAAGAGTTTCCCACAAAGCTTTTCGATGTATTGTGGTCTTATTGTATTTTCCTTACGGCAGGTCTTTGAATATTGACAAGCATCGGAATGTATGTGATGAAATACTTCAATCATTGATACAGAGCTGTTGCGATTTGTATGGTATCCCGTTTTTATGATTGGAGACTTTAATAGATTGAACACGGAGACATTTGAGTGTAATTTTTGTATAACTAATGTTGTTGATAAACCCACACGTAATGGCGCCACGCTTGATTTGATTTTTATCCCAGACAACTATGTTTCTCATTATTTTCCATGTAATACTTTGCCACCACTGGCATCTAGTGATCATGATATTGTTTTCATCAAGCCAAAACAAGAAATATTGTTGGAGGAAGAATTTGTAAAAGTAATTGATTTTCATCAATCACATGTTGATGTTGTGGCCAGTTTTCTGGATGATGTTAATTGGACATATTTGTATGAAAGTAGTGATATCAATGAATTTTGTAAAGTTTTTTATGAAAAATTGAGAATAAGCATTGAATTGTTTCCATCCGAATATGTTAAGCGCAGTGCAAAAGTTCCACCTTGGATGACCAATGTTATTACAGTATTGATCAACAAGAGATATAAAGCATACAGAGAAAAGGATTTGTCTTTATACAATCACTACAAAGACAAAGTAAGAAAAGCAATACTTGATGCAAAACGAGCTTGGGGTAATCGACTTTTAAGTAAGGTTGCCCTGTTTGGAAGAAAGTGACTAAAGTTGATATGGCTGGAAATTGGCTTCGCAACTGCAGACCAGATGAAGATTTGTAATCCATTCTTGAAGAAATTAAAACCAATGCACTTTCGCACTTTCAAAAAGTTGGCAATTCAAATCACATTTTTCCTGAGAAATATCCATTCATTGTACCTTTTCAATTCGATGAAGTTGAGGTGTGCTCGCTTTTAAAAGGAGTTAGTCCACGAAAAGCTTGCGGATCGGATCATGTGCCTTCCCTGATATGGCCCAAACTTGCTGAAAACCTGGCTAAGCCCCTCACGATGCTTTTTAATTTGTGCATGGAAATCGCAGATTTGCCTCAAGAGTGGAAGGACGCTGATGTCATCCCGCTTCCTAAAACATCACCACCACGCATCACCGACATTCGTCCAATTTCTCTTCTGCCAATACCGGAAAGAATTTTTGAGAAATGTCTACTAAAGAGATTCAGAACAGACTTCCTATCGCGCTATGACAACAGTCAGTTTGGTTATAGACCCAAGAGCTCAACGACAGCAGCCTTAATTGAAATCGAGGACTACATATCAAGGCACCTACAGAATCGTGAGATAGGCGCTTGTCAAATGGTCTGCGTTGATCTCATGAAGAGATTTGATAAAATTTCCCACGAAATTCTTATTCAAAAGATGATCCGCGACAATTTCAGTAGTTTCCTGATATCCTTCGTACAGAACTACAGTATTGGCCAAAAAGATCCGCCCACCCCATGAAATATTAAGCAAAAACGATAAATTGATAAAAATTCACTCCTGAATTCTTTATTACGACTCGTAATCTTTATATATAAGACAATGTATGGGAAACATGCATCATGTATTCAGCAATTAATATACGGTGGGGCCTACATGGAAAAAACAAAGATCGTCAAAGGCAAAATCAGTACTTAGTATACAACCCTTTTGCCTTCATGACATTAGCTATTCTTCGAGGCATGGAATGAATCAGTTCTCTGCAGTATTCCGGAGTTATGCTGTTGCACCATACTTGCTTGATTGCTCGCTTGAGATCACTTTCTGAAGTTGGCAAGAGTTTTGCAACCTCTGCCTTGACCTTAACCCAACAATTTTCTATTGGGTTAAGGTCAGGGGAGGAACCAGGCCAAGGGATCAAAACACGAATTTCATGTTCAGCAAGATATTGCTTTACCAGTTTTACCTGGTGACAAGGAGCCCCGTCGTGTTGCAGGATGCGACATTGATGAATTTGGAACCACGGTGGCAATTTTTCTTTTAGAATTTCTAAATACCTTGAAGCATTGACTGTTTCGTTCTTGTTAAAAAGATGTAAACCGGCACGGCCTTGAGCTGTTATGCCTCCCCAGATCATAACAGATGGGGAACTGCGTATAGAGGTGCAAATGTAACGTGGATGAAAACGCTGATTAGGAGGACGACGGACGAGACGGCGATTGCTGTTGAACTGCTTGATTTGAGTTTCGTCGGTAAACATCACAGATTCCCATTGTTGTGAGGTCCAGTCTTTATAAAGTTCACAAAATTTCATGCGATCAGCAATGTTTTTCTTTGAAAGCTTTGGCTTACTTGCCTGGCGATACGATTTTAGATTTGAATGTTCCAGTCTCCTTCTTATCGTCCGAGTGCTTATCGTTTTGATATCTCCTGGGAGATTTGTGCGAATTTCTGAACTTGAGATTGTTGATGACTTCACTGCTGACCTTCGTATCAGGTTATCCGTTTGTTTACTTGTAGCTCTGGGTCTTCCTGGAGATATTGCAGGTGAGAGCCTACCACTTTTTTTGTATCGAGCAATTATTCCACGCAATGTTGATCTTGGTACGCCTGTCCGACGTTCTATTTCACGTTGGCTAGCACCATCTTCGTATAGCAGTTGAATCTGACCTCGTTTATAAGAATTCGTCGTTGACATTATCCTACGCCGTCAATGAATGAAACTTGCCGCTTTAAGGTGCGTTCACACAGAGCACGGTTTTACGGCGATATTCTGCCGTGCTAAATGGCTTCCCGATTCCTATCATTAAACTCAGTACAAAACCGCAGATGGCGTTCACACACAGCACGGTTGCCGTGCTTTCAAATGGATCTGAACCCATTTCAACTGCGGTTTTTTCATTTATGAAAAAAGTTTTTGCCTCAAACTGCAAACTGAATGCTGCCATCACATTCTCCATGAAATTTCGAGTAAAACGAAGTCCGTTTCAGCAAATTTGGTCAAGTTTTGGAAAAACAGGACCGAAGAAATCATTTGAACGGAAAGCGTTGGAAGTTTGTGTGAGGGGCGGCTCTTCTCGAGTGACTATACCAAAGTCATTATTTGCTACTATTCTCGATCTACCGAGTCGATTCACGTGATCAACACTGCAATATGGTCGCAGTCCTATGATGAATCGGATGAGCACATCGATTTCGTGATTTAATAAAATTTCAGTTTTTTATCAACAGTGTCTCAGACTCGAACATTGGTATGATCGGTGTTTCACAATGGTGTTTTTTGATGCATTTCAGTAAATTTTATATCTCCAGAACGCTCGCAGCATTTGCGGCATCAATATCTAACTTATAATTGGATCTGATGCGTTTCTGAGGACAACGAACTGTAATTTCCAGTCTCCCACTTCACCAGACACACCCCTTTTGTAGATGACGACAAGGATTTGCCGTCGCAAAAACCGTGCTCTGTGTGAACGACACTGCGGCTTTTATTCGATGGAAATACCGCAAAACCGTAAAACCGCAAACCGTGCTCTGTGTGAACGCACCATTACTCTCTCATTCACGGCTGCATGAATAGCAAGCAGCTGCATGGAAAGTTTGAATTTAATTGGCTGAAAATATTGCGTTTCATGAAAGATGTCTTGCGCACAAATACAATAGACGAGTCAGTGTAGGCGTAAGCAGGAAAGATTATTATTCTAATTTAACCATTCGCTCTTATTTGAGCTAACTGTGACAAGCATTCTCTCTCTCTCTCTCTTGATTACTTAACCTGATTTGTCTGTTACTGCAGTAATTTATTTAACAATATTCACTCATTATTTCGGTCTCACAAAATGTGAATTTTTTACTAAAGTGAACTCATTTTGATTGGCAAAACATTATCCCACTAACGCATATTTTTCAAAAAAAATGCAATTAATCTAATAATGAGCAAGGAAAAATGATAGCCAATTTCTTATTTATTAGTTCTTGAAAGGTTTACTTCTTATATATTTAAGTAATTTGTATACGACACAATCATCTGATTGTATATTGAGTTCGAATTAGCCAAAATATTTGTAAAAAGCAATGCAACAATGCACGTTCTTTATCTTTACTCAATATTTTGCGAGGTGGGCGGATCTTTTTGGCCAATACTGTATATCACATCACGCCGAATGAGGGTAGAATGGAAAGACAGATGCTCTTCTTTTGGCCAGGTTCACAGTGGGATCCCACAGGGATCATCATTTGGCCCACTTATTTTTAACTACTTCATGTCTGATCTCGTGATTTCTCCAAAAACAGACTTGCTACTGGTTAAATATGCCGATGACCTATTCTTAATTGGCAACATTAAAAAATGTCATCAATCGTCTGACCTCTTCTCTGGTTATAATGAAATCATCCGTTGGACTCGAGAAAATAGTATGGCAATTCAGGTTCAAAAATGTCATCAGACCTTTTATACATTCAACAAAAGCTTCAAGGAGATCAGTAGTAAGGCCGTGACAAATTGAAGTGCAAATCTGCAACGATGAGTCATCGCCGTGACCTCGCGTGACCTTAGGTTACCGTCCCGCGTCATTAAATACGTGATGTGGCTACTGCTGGTTTTATAAGTAGTGCTAAAAACGGGAAAATGTGAAGGCGTGATGTATTACTGAGTGTTATGTGATGAGACTACAAGCAGAGGCAGGAGTGACCTTCACCTGACTTCTCCGGGAGAGAGGGTGAGACTACAAGCAGAGGCAGGAGGAGTGACCTTGACCTTATCTCTCCGGGAGAGAGAGAGTGAGACTGCAAGCAGAGAAGGGATCTTGTCCAGGATGGAGCATGTTTTGTGTCATGTCGTGCAGAAGTGGATGTCTTTTTGTCCACTGTTACCACTGGTCTGTGACTGTAAGATGTGATGGGGCTACAAGCAGAGGCATGAGGAGTGACCTTAAATTGACCTTGACCTGATCTTGGTGGGAGAGAGGTATGAGCCGGGTATGTGTTAAGACTACAAGCAGAGAAGGGATTTTGTCCAGGATAGAGCATGTTTTGTGTCATGTCGTGCAGAAGTGGATGTCTTTTGTCCACCGTTATCAATGATTTTCGACTGTAAGATGTGATGGGACACTATGTCATTAGGTGCATTGGATGGGAAAAGAAAAGGCAATTCGCCTCTCTTTCTCATCAGATGAATCCAAAAACCGGGTTTCCCTAAGAAACCAAGGCAGACTTTCCGATTGCCGCACTCATTTAAGTTGTCAGAGTGAGTGGAGAGCCAGGAGATGGCTTGGAGATCAGACCAACGTAGTAGGCCTAAACTTTAAAGGCCTGTATCTCTGCTTGTAGGAATCGGATGGACTTTGTTCAACGTTTGTTCGAGAGGTCATGATTCAGGTCAAGTCATAGACTACTTATAAATGTTTTATAAATAGTGCTTAAATGCCGAAATATTTAAATTCGTTATTTTTGGAGGTTTTCCAGGGGTTTTGACCCTGCTGAAGTTACCCAAGGTATTTGTATGTGTGTATGAGTTCTGATTGGACGAGCGAGGATTCCTAGCTCATCAAACATCCACTATAAAGAAGAGAGCTGACTTTCATGGTCACATTTGCTTTCGGGAAGTGTCAGTGGCTCTGCTATCAGGCCAATTCTCAAACTCACTGAAGGGGTGTACCATGTCACATGCTATAAAGCACTCATTTTCGCTGTTTATCAGTTTATGAGATATAATAGTGCTTTATTCATCTATCTTTTTAGGACTTATTACCCGCAATAACTGATGTTGGATATCATTTCAACCACAGTTCACAAATACGATGATGGAGAGTAAATGAGAGACAACTTTTTCTTTGTCTAACGAGTCCTCTGACAGATTTGTAAAGGTGTTCGCTATTACTGTCACATTCACGGATGACTATGATTTGAATTCAGCTTGTGGCCGTTATAGATGCTTGTTGGCATAGAAGTAGATATGTTATTGTTAATATGTTCTTTCTATGTTATATTGTTTCTATGTTAATATGTTTCTGTGTTATATTGTTCTTTCTATGTTATTGCTAGTTTCTATGCTTGTTGGAGATGTCTTTCGTCCTCTCTATACTAAGACGGCAAGGATAGTTAAAAATTTGACCTCGATGGGACTACCATTTTCACGGTGACTGTGAAGATGAAATGCTCCCATCTCAAAGAAGATATATTACCTTTCAAATGACAGACTAAATCGTTTGCGGCGCGCTGCGCGACGACGATTTAAGCTGTCATTTGAAAGGTAATATATGTACAGTAACCTACTGTCTACAAGGAGTTACACGATGAGAATCTCCGAGCCGAAGGCGAGGACAGACTCTAGGTTATAGACAGCTAGGTTACTGATATGCAACCAACGAGAAGACATGAAATATGCCTATGCCTATATATCTAGGAGTCCATGCCTATGCCCAATCCCAGATCCAAAACCATAGATCTATGTTGCGCTCTATAGATCCATTTTTATGACAAACTTAGATATTTTAATGAAACACAAACTTAACAATATCTTAAATATCATAGTGATTTCAGCGCAGAAATACAAAGATAAGTATATGATCATCGAAATCCAAGAATTCCACAAGATAGGTCAAATATAGTATATTCCTTTATGAAATAGGAAAGAAGAGCACGGTCATCAACTGCGCAGTAGTGATGATGATGATGATGATGAGCTACGCGCCGGCGATTTAAGCTGTCATTTGAAAGGTAATATATGTATTGTTACCGAACCTAAAATCTATGACATCCAAAATCCAAGATTTTGATCTGTAAGACTGAAATCTATGATAATTTTCTACATAGTCCATGCAGCTCAGAACATTAAAGTACGTGTATGCATGGACTCCTAGATATGTAACACCTGGACTGAAAGCTGAAATTCATTTATACACTAGACGGCCGGTTTGACTCAATAGCTCAGTCCAGGGGCTGTATTAATAAAGATAGCACTACCCTAGCACTACCCTAACTCTACCCTAGTGCTAGCTCTTGAACATTTTGGAGCAAAGAAGGGAGGAAATAACATCAAAATGTAATACAAAAGACTATCGTCTGAAAAAGATCGAGGCGTGGAAATGGATAGCTGGAGAATTGCCTACCAAGACAGGACATGACTTTGAAATCCATCAATTACAGAAGAAGTGGCAAAAGAACAACAGCGTATCAAAGATAAACAGAAGACCGGGAATAAACTGGAGGTGGACCTCCGGTTAGTTTATCAACGAATGATCAACTTGCCGTAAAAATAATCGGAGAATGCAAGCCGAAATTGGTTATGATACCAGCGCCATTAGAAAATGGAAGAAAGTTACAAAACGGTGACGAGGAAGAGGAGAGCGAAATACCTGTATCAACGAAGACGTTGAAACTAAAATCTGCCAAGAAACGAGAATTACCATCGGATGGTCAACAAGTCGACGAACTGCATCGCGAGGTTCTTCTTTTGCAGAAGGAGAAGCTCATCCTTCAAATTGAGAGACTGAAGGAGTTGAAGGGAAGGAATCGAAGTGAAAAGTCTACACAAGCTGATGTTGGGTGCTGTGAGACTCTTCTTGAACAACTAGAGTGTAACTATCATTTATCACAAATAAATAAATAAATGAACGTTATTTATACTCGGAAGCACATTAGGCACGGAGCCTTTCTTCCATGTGGCCGAGTAGTCATTTACCACTCTCATTCTTTTTCGTGCTGAGTGTTTAGCAAGAATGCAGAGTGTACCTATTTTAAAAGTCTTAGGTTTGACCCGGCCAAGATTTGAACCAAGGTCTCCCGGACGCAGAGCGAACACTCTACCACAAGGCCACAGCGCCGGTGGTCTTGGACCGTCTTAGACATCATAGACCGTCTTTTGGATTTTTGTTATGTTTCTGACAAAAAATGTGTTATACTTCAATATCTTGCCTTTTTGATGACGAAAAGAAATGGAATGCAATAGTCTGAACCTTTTTCTTAGCGATTGGAATGAAGATATATTTATGAGTGGCATTTCAACATACATGTATCCTATGTTAGGGGATTGTATTTTATGAAGAATCCTTCCTTGATCGAATTGGAATCGAGTATAAATGAATTAGGAAATGAAGTTACTATAGCCACTGCAACACACCAGATTGTCCGGCTAACAGTTGTCCGATCGACATTTAGCCATGCACCCAGTGATAATTGATGGCATCCTGTTGCAAAAAATCGTAGTGTAATGCATACTTGAGGAAGTGGTGGTAATCCAGAATTAGTTGGTGTGGGATGTTCAACTTCGTACTCCAATATTCTCGTTAGTTCAAGAACTGAATTTTTCGTAAATCGAAATAACTTCCAGAATTCTAAGTCATCATAAAATTTAATCGGATTTAATCGATCTCTGATAATACGTTCTCTTCTGTTGATGCTTTGTCGTCGTTGGTAATACCGTCTGATGTTCACGTGCAGCATGGCTATAATGTTTTTCCAATAATGAAAATCGCATCGTCAAAGAGAAGTTACATGTACTTAAACGCTTAACAACTTTACAGAGAGAGAGAACCAATTAGATTGTGCCTAGATAGCTTTGATCCTGACTTGATTTTATCAAGACTTCACTAGAAGACATCAAGAGGTGTCTAGCTACAGAAATAAGAAATAACTAACCGCACATAACAAAATCAGAGCTAGAACTGTCTTGCAAGACAGTTCTAGGACTATACTAGGGTAGCTACGTACTATGCATACGGGCCTCAGTCTATCGCGTTTGTCACTTATGAATGACCAAGTGAGATTTACATGACCTCGAAATAGAAAATGCAAACCAAGTGTGATATGAAAGTGCAGAGATGAATAGATAAATGTTTTGTACACGGACGTTTTTTGGATGTATGGATGTGTTACACACCTTTGCTGCGAATGAAGTCAACCATGTTTTTACAATGTCAAGTACATTCTTTAAAACGTCAATGACATGGATACATTCCTATAGTCCATAATCCAAGGGTAGGGTTCTCTACGATTGGATTTAGGGATTTAGCGTTTTATATAACATACATCAATGATAACTGTTGTTGTAGAGTGTACATATGCATTTGCAAACTTAACCATTGGTGAATGACATAGCTAAATTGCCAAAGTCCATAATCTAAGGGGTAGGGTTACCTACGGTTGGATTTAGGGATTTAGGGTTTTATATAACACAAATTAACGATCTCTTTTAGTGTAGAATACATGCAACACATGGTGCATATGTTTGCTATATAAAATGACTTTGAACGTCAATTGCATGGTGAAAAGACAGGATTCATATCGTTGATAAGAGATAGTTGCATGCTCATTATGTTATACAGTTTCCATTTGATGCAGCCAGCTGAAATGTGATTGATGCATGTTCAATAGAAGAGTTGAATACATTGCATGTATTCTAGTGATTGGTATAATATGTGTGTAAAGAGTTCATTAGGAAAATATAAAATAGTCAACGTATGAAAGTTTCTTGTTATCCAAGCTAGGAACTGACTTGAAAGACTTGAGTATATGATGCTAAACATAAGGTAATGATGATGGATAGGAATAAGCGATGTAATTAATGTCTTGTCTCACATGTGTTTACTGTAATTATCATGGTAATAGAACTGTAAATCTCACCAGTATAATTTTTGCAATGTGAAGCATCTTGAAACTCTAGGTAGACAATGACCAAAGAGCAAATAAAACCTAAGTGAAATGCAGGGTCATATAGAGGTTTAGGATTCTACAACGCTTGACGTGTTGATATGAATGTTGTTCAACAGATTGGAACCGTTAAATGATCTGCTGATATGATTTACAGTGAACAAGAAAATCAGCAAGAGGAATGATAGGAAAACGTCTTCACAAATGCAGACAAGTGAAAACTCTACTAAATGACTGCATGCACGGATTTTACCATCCATCATCAAAGTGAATTTAGTTCAAGCGAGTTACACCAATGTTAAAAGTCGTACGCTGTCAGAGACATAAGTTTACTAAATTATGAAGCAAAACTCCTAAATCACTAAATCCATAGGATAGGTATCCCTGTGTTAGGATTTAGGGATTTAGTGTTTTAAAAGTGCAAGTTACATAGATAAATCACTAAGTCTAGAGCATAGTCAACCCTATGACAAGACTTAGCGTTATATATGATCTATGTTAGTGATATCTGTTCGTGTAGAATGTGACCCAATGCATTTAGTCAGATAATGTATCATGAACTTCATTCACTTGGTTAGTTGATGAAGAACGTGTGAGATACAAGTGAAAGCGATCTCATAGAGTTTAGAACACATAGTACAAACATTGCAGGAATAAGTAAAGTGAAAAGTTATGTCGTATGAAATGAGTGATACAAGACTAGCTCGCATTGAAATGAATTGGTAATGCAACAAACAAGCTGTGTGGGAATCAGCATATGTTCGAAGACAAGTGCTGTTAAAAAGTTTTGAGATGATATAAATTTTATCACATCATGTTCATGGATATAACAGAATGAATGTTTCTACTGGTTGAATGTATTAGATAGAACACATAACATAGTTGTTGTATGTAAATTAGAATATCATATTCGATGAAAGCAAAGATTGAGATTGCAAAGTTTAATGAATAGGTAGTGTAATAAACTGTTTGAATCAGTGACATAGTTAAAAGAAACAACAGTAGCATATCGAGACATAATCATATAGCATCAGGACGTTTGGTTTATTCATGTAAAAGTTAAATAGAAGCAACTTGTTGATGCAGCATGACACCATGAGTGCGAAAGTAGGAATAACATGCTATGACTGGAGCATCCGTTGAAATTGATTGTATGCCAAATGTACATGAAAAGTTATTTCCAAAAGCTTGACATGGACACATTAAGAGTTAAATCACTGCAAGCCTTTCATATAGATGAGCATGTAGTAACACATGATAGGAAAATTACTAATGTCACAAATGTAGGAATCAATGCATGTTTAAAGTCAGGTACTGCTAGTTGTTTCATGATAGTATTTGATATCGAAGATTTAATGTAATGTATCACATGTCAATAGATTTAAGGTGTAGTAGAATAAATGTCTCTACAGGTTTTGAATGTATAGGATAGAACACATTAAACAGTTGTTATATGTAAATGGAAGTTAAGGTATCACAGTTGATTTACATCTGAAAGGTTATGTAAATAAGACTTGATTATTGATAGACTTCACATTGTGTGCTATGTTGAATGAATAGTTGAATTGATATTCATCAATGGAAGGTTGATGTATCGAGAAATAGTGTTAAGTCTCTGTCTATATCTGTCGTAAATGTTACCATTTTTTTGCATGAAGCAGTATGCTTATCAATCTGGTCAGTTGGTCTATAACTTTTCTTTATGTTCTCTTTCTATATGCTGGTGTTTGTTATTTTCTTCTTGCACAAGATTGGTTGTTGGGTAGGGTTGTAGTTGTTTGAGAGTGGGGAGTGTGATGAAGGAAGCTCATTACGTCATTAGGAAGAATAAGTTCAGTGTATGTTCACTCAACCAGTAGAAACATTCATTCTGTTATATCCATGAACATGATGTGATAAAATTCATATCATCTCAAAACTTTTTAACAGCACTTGTCTTCGAACATATGCTGATTCCCACACAGCTTGTTTGTTGCATTACCAATTCATTTCAATGCGAGCTAGTCTTGTATCACTCATTTCATACGACATAACTTTTCACTTTACTTATTCCTGCAATGTTAGTACTATGTGTTCTAAACTTTATGAGATCGCTTTCACTTATATCTCACACTTTCTTCATCATATAACCAAGTGAATGAAGTTCATGATACATTATCTGACTAAATGCATTGAGTCACATTCTACACGAACAGATATCACTAACATGGATCATATATAACGCTAAGTCTTGTCATAGGGTTGACTATGCTATAGACTTAGTGATTTTTCTATGTAACTTGCACTTTTAAAACACTAAATCCCTAAATCTTAACACAGGGATACCTATCCTATGGATTTAGTGATTTAGGAGTTTTGCTGCATAATTTAGTAAACTTATGTCTCTGACAGCGTACGACTTTTAACATTGGTGTAACTCGCTTGAACTAAATTCAGTTTGATGATGGATGGTAAAATCCGTGCATGCAGTCATTTAGTAGAGTTTTCACTTGTCTGTATTTGTGAAGACGTTTTCCTATCATTCCTCTTATTGATTTTCTTGTTCACTGTAAATCATATCAGCAGATCATTTAACGGTTCCAATCTGTTGAACAACATTCATATCAACACGTCAAGCGTTGTAGAATCCTTAACCTCTATATGACCCTGCATTTCACTTAGGTTTTATTTGCTCTTTGGTCATTGTCTACCTAGAGTTTCAAGATGCCTCACATTGCAAAAATTATACTGGTGAGATTTAAAGTTCTATTACCATGATAATTACAGTAAACGCATGTGAGACAAGACATTAATTACATCGCTTATTCCTATCCATCATCATTACCTTATCATCATCATATACTCAAGTCTTTCAAGTCAGTTCCTAGCTTGGATAACAAGAAACTTTCATACGTTGACTATTATATATTTTCCTAATGAACTCTTTACACACTTATTATGCCAATCACTAGAATACATGCAATGTATTCAACTCCTTTATTGAACATGCATCAATCACATTTCAGCTGGCTGCATCAAATGGAAACTGTTTAACATAATGAGCATGCAACTATCTCTTATCAACGATATGAATCCTGTCTTTTCACCATGCAATTGACGTTCAAAGTCATTTTATAAAGCGAACATATGCACCATGTGTTGCATGTATTCTACACTAAAAGATATCGTTAATTTGTGTTATATACAACCCTAAATCCCTAATTCCAACCGTAGGTAACCCTACCCCTTAGACTATGGACTTTGGCAATTTAGCTATGTCATTCACCAATGGTTAAGTTTGTAAATGCATATATACACTCTACAACAACAGTTATCATTGATGTATGTTATATAAAACGCTAAATCCCTAAATCCAATCGTAGAGAACCGCACCCTTGGATTATGGACTATAGGAATGTATCCATGTCATTGACGTTTTAAAGAATGTACTTGACATTGTAAAAACATGGTTGACTTCATTCGCAGCAAAGGTGTGTAACACATCCATACATCCAAAAAACGTCCGTTTACAAAACATTTGTCTATTCATCTCTGCACTTTCATATCACACTTGGTTTGCATTTTCTATTTCGAGGTCATGTAAATCTCACTTGGTCATTCATAAGTGACAAACGCGATAGACTGAATGTTATTCGTAAATGACGTGCCTCTTTATAGACATCGTTTGGTTAACCCTAGTTACACATATACCCCTGCGACTTGTAAACGTTTGAAACTCTGCTGTCATGAAATAAGTTCTAACTACATACATCAACAATTATTCTTATCCATCTCACTTTTCATATCCAACATGTTAAACCTAGACTTGGGTTTTTCATGACACACTCAAGTCATCAAAAACTTGCATGCTTTGTCTAATATTCAATTCACTCTGTACATCTAACATGATTCGCTTTACTTCACATCCAAAGTTGATGTATACCTAACAGATTCACTCTGAGTTTACACTTCACTGTTTGTGAAAAGACTGTTACATAAAGCATTTTACACACTGCAGTCACCTTCTCAACTAAGGATATGAACTTCTAATGCTGTTGTGAGTTCAGTCAGTCATAAAACATCATGATCAAACTTTACTTTCATAAACTTGTGTTTCATAAACTTTTTGACTACACTAACGAATAAAACTTCGATGATCAAACTTTATTTTCACAAACGTGTGTTTCATAAACTTTCAGACTACATTATCATTTCATAAACGTGTGTTTCATAAAACGTCATGATCAAACTTTCTAACTATACATCAACCTGTGTTGCAGTAAAACGTTTGTACAACATGATAAACTTTCTAACTACACAAACGGAATAAACATGTTCAATGATAAAACTGTTTGACTACTCTTACATTTCATGAAACATGATAAACGTTCCAACTACACAAATGGAATAAACCTGTTTAATGATAAAACTATTTGACTACACTTGCATTTCATGAAACATGATAAACTTTCTGAATACAGTAACGGTTAAAACTTGTGCGACAATGAAACTCTACTTTCATAAGCTTGTTTGCTAAACTTTCTGACTACATTCACGAATAAAACTTCGATGATCAAACTTTATTTTCACAAACGTGTGTTGTGTTATAACTTTCTTATCACAAACTTGTGTTTCATAAACTTTCAGACTACATTATCATTTCATAAACGTGTGTTTCATAAAACGTCATGATAAACTTTCTAACTATGCATCAACCTGTGTTGCAGTAAAACTTTTGTACAACATGATAAACTTTCTAACTACACAAACGGAATAAACATGTTCAATAATAAAACTATTTGACTACACTTGCATTTCATGAAACATGATAAACTTTCTAACTACAATAACGAATAAAACATGTTGATCTTTTAGGTGGTGATATGACAGCCTTTTCCTAGCAGTCACAACTGATAATTCTATTGAGCGAGATGATATCCTTAAAGATCTGAGTTCATATTTTGATACTAGCAACTATCCTACATCACATCCCTTATATTCGGTAAAGAACAAAGCTCGCCTTGGATGTTTTAAAGATGAAACTGCGGGACATGAAATTGAAGAGATGATTCTTCTTAGACCGAAGATGTATAGCATAAAGTCTAAAAGCAAGATGGACTGCATAAAAAGCGGAAAAGGTATATCAAAAGCAGCTGTTCGTAAAATGAATCATGAGAACTACAAAAATGTATTGGACAATCAAATTGAGAGCTCCATTGAGATGACTATACTCCGTTCAAAACATCATACTGTTTCAACTCATAAACTCCGTAAACGTGGCCTTTCAGCTTGGGAGGATAAGTGGTGTTGGATTGATGCAAACCTTTCTTTACCTCATGGTCATTATGCTACCGGAATACCACCTCCAAAGCGCCGAAGACTGAAAACTCATGATATGCATGATTGTACACTAATTGATTAATTGTGTGAGTGAAAATGTCCCACTATTGTGAAAACAATTGATATGAAAAGTGAGTATAAGTACAGACTAATATTTGCTACTGAACTTATGACATCATGCACATTGTAACAATGACTACTATTTGTACTGAACTGATTTTGAAATATGTTGTTTTCTTTATATGCGCGCATAATGGGAATCTGATCATAATATAAGTTTGAATAACTCATTTTTCAAGGTTTGACAATGAACAGAATTGATGCACAATGCTGTTGGTTTGTTTCTTATATCACACATTTTTAGTACTAATGTCATAACACATATCAATGCAACTGATTATTCACCTAAAGTATAGCAGCTTATTGATATACACATGAATTCTTCGCTTGATGACTCTACTACGGTAAAGTGTGTTCTCATCAAAACAGTTTGTTCAGTGAAGAAGAGAAAAGTGTGTTTTATGTGTGCGCTTGGCACATGAATGTCTACCTTTGATTCATTTAGATAGATACAGTTCATCTCGCGTATATGTGAGACAAACAGGAGAGTGGTTGGGAGAACATGACCGAGCGACAGAAGAGATGACATTGAGAACTCATAAGTACTCCATACTGCTGCTCAACAATGAGTCATTCAGTGCAATGGAAATTTAATAAAGTAACCTGTCACAATGTCGTCCTGGTGGTCAGAGTATGCCGTTGAGACGAAAACTTGCAAACAAGACGCAGAGAGGTTTCACAAGGATTAAAGCTGTCAACGTCTCGTACGATACTCGCCGGACTTCACCACTGTCTCGAAATCACCAACAGGAAGTATTACACCGAAAACCTCCTTACCATACACCCTTTCAGTGAGTTTGAGAAATGGCCTGATAGCAGAGCCACTGACACTTCCTAAAAGCAAATGTGACCATGAAAGTCAGCTATCTTCTTTATAGTGGATGTTTGATGAGCTAGGAATCCTCGCTCGTCCAATCAGAACTCATACACACATAAAAATACCTTGGGTAACTTCAGCAGGATCAAAACCCCTGGAAGTCCTCCAAAAATAACGAATTTAAATATTTCGGCACTTAAGCACTATTTATAAAACGTTTATAAGTAGTCTATGACTTGACCTGAATCATGACCTCTCGAACAAACGTTGAACGAAGTCCATCCGATTCCTACCAGCAGAGATACACGCCTTTAAAGTTTAGGCCTACTACGATGGTCTGATCACCAAGCATTCTCCTGTCTCTCCACTCACTCTGACAACTTAGATCAATTTAAGGTCACTCCTCATGCCTCTGCTTGTAGTCCTATCACATCTTACAGTCACAGACCAGTGGTAACAGTGGACAAAAAGACATCCACTTCTGCACGACATGACAGAAAACATGCTCCATCCTGGACAAAATCCCTTCTCTGCTTGCAGTCTCACTCTCTCTCTCTCCCGGAGAGATAAGGTCAAGGTCACTCCTCCTGCCTCTGCTTGTAGTCTCACCCTCTCTCCCGGAGAAGTCAGGTGAAGGTCACTCCTGCCTCTGCTTGTAGTCTCATCACATAACACTCAGTAATACATCACGCCTTCACATTTTCCTGTTTTTAGCACTACTTATAAAACCAGCAGTAGCCACATCACGTATTTAATGACGCGGGACGGTAACCTAAGGTAACGCGAGGTCACGGCGATGACTCATCGTTGCAGATTTGCACTTCAATTTGTCACGGCCTTACTACTGATCTCCTTGAAGCTTTTGTTGAATGTATAAAAGGTCTGATGACATTTTTGAACCTGAATTGCCATACTGTTTTCTCGAGTCCAACGGATGATTTCATTATAACCAGAGAAGAGGTCAGACGATTGATGACATTTTTTAATGTTGCCAATTAAGAATAGGTCATCGGCATATTTAACCAGTAGCAAGTCTGTTTTTGGAGAAACCACGAGATCAGACATGAAGTAGTTAAAAATAAGTGGGCCAAATGATGATCCCTGTGGGATCCCACTGTGAACCTGGCCAAAAGAAGAGCATCTGTCTTTCCATTTTACCCTCATTCGGCGTGATGTGATATAGTTCTGTACGAAGGATATCAGGAAACTACTGAAATTGTCGCGGATCATCTTTTGAATAAGAATTTCGTGGGAAATTTTATCAAATCTCTTCATGAGATCAACGCAGACCATTTGACAAGCGCCTATCTCACGATTCTGTAGGTGCCTTGATATGTAGTCCTCGATTTCAATTAAGGCTGCTGTCGTTGAGCTCTTGGGTCTATAACCAAACTGACTGTTGTCATAGCGCGATAGGAAGTCTGTTCTGAATCTCTTTAGTAGACATTTCTCAAAAATTCTTTCCGGTATTGGCAGAAGAGAAATTGGACGAATGTCGGTGATGCGTGGTGGTGATGTTTTAGGAAGCGGGATGACATCAGCGTCCTTCCACTCTTGAGGCAAATCTGCGATTTCCATGCACAAATTAAAAAGCATCGTGAGGGGCTTAGCCAGGTTTTCAGCAAGTTTGGGCCATATCAGGGAAGGCACATGATCCGATCCGCAAGCTTTTCGTGGACTAACTCCTTTTAAAAGCGAGCACACCTCAACTTCATCGAATTGAAAAGGTACAATGAATGGATATTTCTCAGGAAAAATGTGATTTGAATTGCCAACTTTTACTACTGATTACCAAATTCCGAACATTCCACTGAAAGTACAAGTGACTATTCTTGGTGTAACTTTTGACAAGAGGCTGAGATGGACCAGTCATTGTAACCGCATTTGTAAGCGTGCTTCTTCACAACTTTTTGTATTACGTCAACTTCGTTGTTACCTGCCAAAAGACCAGCTCATTATAGTATATAATTGTTGTGTAAGAAGTATTATGGAATATGCTGCACCTCTATTTGTAGACTTGAACATGATGTCGGAGGAAAACATTGAGCGGGTTCAGAGGAGAGCACATCGAATTGTGTGTGGAGCTGAGTGTCACTGTTCGAACTTTGTTCCCCTCGCATATCGGCGGAAGATCTGCGGATTTAAATTGTTGCTAAGTGTTGTCTCTGATATTGAACATCCCCTGCACCATTTGACTTTGCCTAAGATGACTTTCTCAAACAAGTTTCGCTTACCCATCATTTCATCAACTCTGAGGGCGAAAAGTTTCTTTGTATGCATGTCTATACTCTTCAATACCGGATTTACTCAGTGACAGTGACAGCATCACCATTATCTGGTTATTTATTTAACACGATTACTTTGTTATGACTTTTATGATACCTAACTTGTAACGATTGCTTGTATCCACGCATCACGATTCCCATTATTGAGGCGGTGTTCTTTCACAATAAACGACTTTATTATTATTAATATTACTATTATTACTAACTTTATTAATACGACAGCCTAGCCCTCGGTCACAGACATAGTGCTAGCCTAGCACTACCATTTCGCTACCTTTATTAATACGGCAGTTGCTGCTAGGCTAGCACTAGGGTAGAGTTAGGGTAGTTCTATCTTTATTAATACAGCCCCTGGACTGAGCTATTGAGTCAAACCGCCCGTCTAGTGTATAAATGAATTTCAGCTTTCAGTCCAGGTGTTACATATCTAGGAGTCCATGCATACACGTACTTTAATGTTCTGAGCTGCATGGGCTATGTAGAAAATTATCATAGATTTCAGTCTTACAGATCAAAATCTTGGATCTTGGATGTCATAGATTTTAGGTTCGGTAACAATACATACAACCTTACCTTTCAAATGACAGCTTAAATCGCCGGCGCGTAGCTCATCATCAAAGTCCACTACTGCACAGTTGATGACCGTGCTCTTCTCTCCTATTTCATAAAGGAATATATTATATTTGACCTATCTTGTGGAATTCTTGGATTTCGATGATCATATACTTATCTTTGTATTTCTGCGCTGAAATCACTATGATATTTAAGATATTGTTAAGTTTGTGTTTCATTGAAATATCTAAGTTTGTCATAAAAATGGATCTATAGAGCGCAACATAGATCTATGGTTTTGGATCTGGGATTGGGCATAGAGGCATGGACTCCTAGATATATAGGCATAGGCATATTTCATGTCTTCTCGTTGGTTATGTAATATTATTACACTGACTTCGATGTATTACACGGTCAGAATCTACGAATATGATGCTACGGTATTCTCCGAGCCGAAGGCGAGGAGAATTCCATAGCATCATATGAGTAGATTTGAGCTGTGTGATACATAGAAGTCAGTGTAATAATACTATGTGTTCGCTGAATGATATCTCATGACTCCATGGATATATTTCATATTTGAATTCATGAATTTTGAAACAGCTTAATTATCTAAGCAAGCATTCCTTTCTTCACTTTTGACTAATCAATGACATAGGAATGACGTCGAGATTTGTAAACATCTCAGAGGAAGAAGTTAATTCTGATATCGATAATAGAATACCAAAAAGTACTTGGAATAAGATGAGATGGGCATTCAAGCTATTTGTCACCTGGCATGACCACTGGAAAATAAGAATTGACGATAATGTTTTGAAAGTATATAAAAATGTGAAAGAATTTACACCAAACGATCTCAATCACTGTTTGAAGTACTTCTTCGCTGAGGTCAGAAAGGTTGATGGAGATATGTATCCTCCAGAATCGTTGAAAGGCATTGGTGCGATGCTACAGCTATATTTCAATACAGAAATGAAATGGAAAATTTCTATTTTTACGGACATTGATTTCAAAAGTGCTCGTGATTCCCTTGATGCTCAGATGAAAAAATCAGCTCAACGCGGTAACGTAAAACCAAAGAAAAGAGCATTGCCAATTGATCTAGAACAAGAGAATGAATTGTGGGAAAATGGTAGTTTTGGAATTTCAAATCCAGATCAGCTAATCCACACACTTATTTATCATTTGGGAGTTCATTTGAGCCTTAGAGCGGCTAAAGAACATCATGATATGGAATTTGGAGACGAATCTCAATTAATTCTTTGTAAAGACAGTGATGATAAAGAATATTTGAAATACGTTGAAAGAATGTCAAAAAACAAGCGTTATGGATTAAAATGTGCCAGAATGGACCCCAAAGAGACTCGAGTTTATCAGAACACGGACAACCCAGATCGATGTGTGATCAAATTATATAAAGAGTACATTCGACATAGACCAGATGGTGCGTGCAAAGCATTTTATCTGACGCCCTTACAGAAACATCAAATAAAAGGAGCTGTTTGGTACAAACGCTGCCCAATGGGGATTCATAAAATTGAAAATACCACTAAAACGTTGATGAAAAATATTGCAAAAGACGGCGAATTCTTTACGAACACTTCTTTACGACGCACTGCTAAGACTCGACTTGTACAAGGCGGCATATCCAAGGAGGTTGCAGCACTCAAAACAGGTCGAATCAATGAAAAAGCAGATAGTGCCTACATTCATGCCGAGGTATTCGAGAAAGATATGTCGAAAGTGCTGTATGGATCATATGAAGCTACAACAAACAATGTTGTATCTACAAACAACACAAACACACGAGAAAACAAGTCTATCAATTTTTATGGATGTACTTTTAACAATTGCACTATGATGTGTTACTCTATTATTTGTATTGGGTTGGAAACTAAGCTCAGACTCATCTCGTAATTATTAATAATTTATTAGTTATCTGTAAGAGTGTATTAGTGGTTTAGAAGTCTAAGACAATTCCGTCTTCAATTTTTTGAATCTGGCACATCTTCTAGCTCTCATGGAGCATTTAAGAGCTAATTCTTTTCGCTTCGGTGAGTCAGAACTTAGTTTTCAATCATAGTACTGTTTCAATCGTTAAAGTGTGTTATAACACATTACAGGTAATCTACTCCCAGGTAATCTACTGCAGTAGATTACCTGAGAAAGATATTGCAGTTCAAAATATACATGTTGAATATGGATATCTAAGCGTATTTTACTCAATTATAATCGACCGCCTAATTGCATTAGGGGCATAGCACATGAGGCGAATACATATCAGTAACCTAGCTGTCTATAACCTAGAGTCTGTCCTCGCCTTCGGCTCGGAGATTCTCACCGTGTAACTCCTTGTAGACAGTAGGTTACTGTACATATATTACCTTTCAAATGACAGCTTAAATCGTCGTCGCGCAGCGCGCCGCAAACGATTTAGTCTGTTATTTGAAAGGTAATATATCTTCTTTGAGATGGGAGCATTTCATCTTCACAGTCACCGTGAAAATGGTAGTCCCATCGAGGTCAAATTTTTAACTATCCTTGCCGTCTTAGTATAGAGAGGACGAAAGACATCTCCAACAAGCATAGAAACTAGCAATAACATAGAAAGAACAATATAACAAAGAAACATATTAACATAGAAACAATATAACATAGAAAGAACATATTAACAATAACATATCTACTTCTATGCCAACAAGCATCTATAACGGCCACAAGCTGAATTCAAATCATAGTCATCCGTGAATGTGACAGTAATAGCGAACACCTTTACAAATCTGTCAGAGGACTCGTTAGACAAAGAAAAAGTTGTCTCTCATTTACTCTCCATCATCGTATTTGTGAACTGTGGTTGAAATGATATCCAACATCAGTTATTGCGGGTAATAAGTCCTAAAAAGATAGATGAATAAAGCACTATTATATCTCATAAACTGATAAAGTGAAAATGAGTGCTTTATAGCATGTGACATGGTATCTTCTATGTTCAAGAAAGAAAACTTGTTCATTAGAATCATAAACTTTTGAAAAGCAACAAAATGACTGGCCATTGATGATGAAATCCGAAAATCGCCGGCAGAATCTGATAGAGGCATGTTCGGATATCATACTGTTCAGGATCGCTTGCAATGGGTTATGAAAATCAAACATGCAAAAAAATGGGAAAGAACATCATAAATCTCTGACCACACGATTAACCTTTGTCATTTTCTTCAATGCAGTCTGCAGACTTTGCTAACGCTCCATTTTAATTAATATTCAGGCAAGTGACAATGACAAGGTGAATCTTATTCTGCGTGAAAATGTCAGATTACACGGCATTTACATAAGAATTTATCTCAAGATAAAGACATAGAGGTCCTGATGACCTCAATAGGTAGGCCTATTGAGGTGATTCATATAAATCTACAACTAGTGTGCTATGTTACAGAAGTCCATGGGTTATTCCATGGTTATTCCTATTGTTCATAATTTGGACTCGTAGATATCTCAGCCTTTTTATATTTTAAGGAAACTTTTTATCTATGTCAAAAAATGATATCAATTGAAGGTCTGTAGACGCCCAATGTAAATGGAATAATTAAATATTGAGTTGCATCCTCAGTTGAAAAATGGGAACAGACCTGATTAGCTCCATTTCATCCTATTTTTGACTTCCCATGCTGAGAGACACCTATATCGTCTTTTGATTTTTTCCAATTTGCCAATTGGAAAGCCATGGTCCATCGTGCATAGAAACATTCTGTGATGCAATAGATTTCAAAATTTGGCAAGTGATGCTCCCAATAGTATAATATTACTAAACTAACAACCGTGGATTTCCATATGCTATTGTATATCGGGATGAGACACTACCGATATCTACATACAAGTTTTTCCATACAGATTCGCAGTTAATTCAGCCATTTCTGCTTTAGTACACGCTACTTCTACTATTTGATTTATTTCAACCAGATTCATTATTAGTTCAAGATGCTACAGACCGTTTCATACAAAATTTCACAAAAACGTTGACCTATTTTCAAATGTATTTTTCGTGTCGAAGTCCTTGTTCAATTTCAATAAACGATATACCATATGAAATCTTATGTTCCATAGATTATTTTGGAATATATTTTACTTTCTTAAGTGGTCAGTTGTGATCAGTAGGCCTTCCAAAAGAAAATTGAGCGTTTTCTTTGATTCAGGATTTTAATTTGAAGACGACAGAATTTTTCAATGAAAATTGACAGATGGTGTGAGATATCATTCAGCTTCATCATGATGTAAAGATCTTAAGATTCGTTGAATGTGCAAAGAGATACAGCACTAATACGTTTTACCAAAATAATCTACATCATGTGAAAGGTTGCGTATGGTACTTTAAATTGGGAGAGCATTTAAGTTGTGTCTGGTCAGTTGTAGTCAGCAGACTTAAAAGTATGAATTTTTGGTCAATTTATTCACCGATTTCTGGTCTCGACTGGTCAAGTAAACAAATTTAGTAGTCAATCAATTATGATTTATGAGCTCACTATCAAATTTTATGACAATAGGCAAAAGATAAAAGAATTTTTCGTGGTGTTCAACGATTTAGGAAACGGACTGTATGTACTTAATCAGACATTTTCGTGCAGATGTTTTACATGGAATTATTTCAATTATTTTCGTTAATTTTAAAAGCAACTTCTAACGAAAAGAAACAAATCCGTTCCGAATATTCATGTTGTACTCAAAACTATTTTTTCAGCTTCCGCCATGACAATACAACGATGCACGTAAGCTATTACGTGATTGTACATTGGCTCGACCTTGTCGGAACTTAGAGTGTACTGATCTTCGATTATGGATGATAATAAGTCCATAAGAATTCGCAGGCGATGTGCTTTATTGTAAGATCGACCACCGAAGGCGCTGGACGCCGAAGATCTGTCGTGTACTAATTTAATTTCAATACATCGACGACCTTTGAGGAGTTTTTCCGGCACTTTTGTGTTGAATATCTTAGAACTTACCTGTAAAGCAACCTCTTTGAAGTTCGTGGTACACAACTCCAGCCCGAGCTGAAATTGCCATCACCAAATTAAGATAATGTCCTCGGTAACCACTGACCTGTCGAACGGCTGACCTACCCTTCAGGGCTCTTCCTCGAGAACGGTTTCTGTAAATATTGAAACACGTTTCATCCACGTATACCAGTGTGCGGCAAGTAGCTGTTTCCAAATACCATTCGGCATAGGACGATCGACTCTGCCTAGTTGTGAAGGAGTTACAATTGACGGGACAGTCCTCCAACTTTTCCATTGCAATGAGTTAGCGAACTAATACTCATGAAATGCTAGGAACAGATAAAGGAGAGCGCAACTGCCACCTTATCTGTTCCAGGGTAGAGTCAGGATGCCGCTCTACTAGTTCTACACTTTCCCTTATCACATTATCTGTAAGTTTCACCGATTCCTCACGCTTCCCTCCTCTCGCATCGCTGACACTTCCTGCTCGCAAATATTTTGAAAGTATCACCCGAGCTGTGGAAATATTCATGTTTAAAAGCTTGGACATTGAAACAATATCTCTTTCTTCTTCCCGATCTGCAAAAAGGAATTCTTATATTTCGATGATAAGTCTGGCGTAAGGGCCTCGTTAGATTGAAACATCAGAACTGATGGAACTAATACTGCTGACACTGTCTGATATGTTTAGTTGTTATGGGCGCCATGCAGACGAACTTGACTTATAAATAGCTAATCTCACTGGTTCATCAGTGAACATCATTCATACAACCGAACAAGCATGAGCTATTGTGAATTTGCTTGAACAAAGTTTACCAGATGTTAACTTGACTGTAACATGCATTAACTTTAGCACATTAATGAAATTGGCTGAAATAAAACGAACATACTTATTTTGATATTAAATGTGAATGGAAAAACCTGTACATTAGTAGTCCTGTTTTCAAAACAGTATTGATAATTAACTATCACGATTACACATTCTGAAAATGACTTTCAAATTTGTAGCCGATGGTTGCAGCACACATTGCAAAACCCAAATAGACAAACAAGATCATACTATTTTCTGTATTGAACAGATTCTTCGATTGTTGTGTGAAAAATTGCATTTCCGAATCGAAATCTGGTGGTATATCCACCCAAGTTTGTAGTAGAAATGTGTAGAAGTTGTCAAGCAAGTTTTCATGTCTTTTTGTTGAATAAAAGATCGATTTCTACAAAGCTGTCAAAAACGATAAAAATGTATGGCCACCGCAAAATTCCATATATGCACTATGCAGTCAATTGCGTAGTACGCAATCTATCCTCCATCAAAACCATCGGTAAATTAAATGTATATCCTCAAACTTTACCATGAATTACTAGCTAAAAAACAGGACTACTAACGTATGTAGATATCGATGGTGTCTCTATGTAGAAATCCATGTAATAACAATGCGGTTGTTTAACTCGAAATCTATGCATCACTCAATTGTTACATAGATTTAACGTTCCTATTGATATTTAGAACAACAGGAAAATAGGAAGGTACAAAAGTATAAAAGTAAACGTATAAAAGAAAGTTATGAAATTATTAAAAAGACACGCCTTACCACGTGGCGCCTTTTACGGCAGGCCCAAAAATCTAAATTCACCGGCTCTGATCACGCCTGCCGATCTCAGCAGGAGAGCCCTGGCGTAGGGTTAGGCTAAGGCGATCAAAAATGTTTTTTTCGATGCCATCTCGCGATGTAAGGGTGTGGAGGGATAGGCAAGATGAAATGCGCTTCAAAGTGCTCTTACCCACATTTCCCCAAGTTCAGTACGTACTGACGGCGATTGGAGTACAACTTAACATTAGATTTTTCATTTAACATCTCTACACTGCATACATGTAGGTAGAGTGTCGACTCAAAAAAGTATCTGTATACAGTGAAAATTTTCATATCAAAAGATTCAGTTATTTGCGGAGATTACGTTCCCGTGGTCCAAAAAAACACTTTTGAAAAAAAGTAAAAATTTGCCACTTTGTATACTACCGAGATGACTCTCCTATATAAGTAGTATGAAATAAATTGGATATTGAAAGGAATGAAAATTTGATAATAAGCATCCCAACAAAGCGGAAATTAGGTATGCTGATTATCAAGGGAATTTCAGGAATTGTATTATGCTGGAAGTCTTCATGAAAAAGTCGCGATATTATTCGTGCTTTCTTGGCTGAAATTTCAAGTTTTTAATTCAATTTTCATCGCCATGGTTTTATGATTCACGAAATTCATGTTTCATTTCTTGAATCTGAATAGTGATGTGGACCCATTTACATTTTTCAAAGCTAATTGAAATCATTGTCTTTGATTATGTGATCTTGCTCTGCACATGGCAAGTTGCCTGTGATATGATCACGCTTAAGAAAATACTTTTGAGGTTGAGCATGAAAGTAATAGGAACCCATCGAATTTCTCATTCAACAAACATTGAATCTCCAAGGCTGTCATGAGAATCTGTGAAATGCCGTCATTCCTTCGGTATTACAATCACTCAAAATTCCGTTGTAATTTCTGCAAAACTGCAAAAATATGCATTTCACACATTTGGTGACAATACCACCTGTATCTCCCTTGAGTTCATTTAATAAAATCGAAAGTTTCATGCACATTAGGAATTTAATAAATGCGGAGTTACCACTCTACCTAATATACCTACTCTATGCTACACTGTTTCAGTGCTTTTTCTATGGTAGTAGACATTGATATAGAGCACTTCAAAGTGCGTGTCACTCATATGTGAAAAACAGCTCTGGTAATTGTCAGTTTGTTTTATAGAGCAACAAATATTTCGTCTTGCAGAGGCTTCGACTGTGGTGACAAGTGCAGTTTACATAGAATTGTCGGCTGTTGCTAACAATGCGTGTCGTGGCATAGAAATCGTCATCGAATCATAAATGTCAATACAGGCATGTACGGGTGACAGAAAGTGCTGCGATGACCTCATAGTAGTCACAGAATGAAAACATGCACAATCATGAATAAAATACTTTTATACATGGAAATTCCACAGAATGTGTAAAAGACCATCTCCCGGAAAACAAGTACAAAGAAAGAATAGCAAAATAAATCAAGTTTTTTAAAATGAGTGACATTAAAAGATTATCGAAGTAAAGACAGCAGGTTGCTGTCAGTCCTGTAGCTAAGCCGCACAGGGACATCTCTGATGCTGCTACTGGCTTGGCGAATGACACTGTTGAGCTCAGATGTACATGCAACAGGAAAAGTTACAAGATTCACAATGAAATTCTTGCTACCATCGTTGCGGTTGAGGCCAAAAGGTCGAACAGAGCGGAACATGCGGATCCATAAGTCGAGTAGACTGGGAATACGATCTGTCCACAGCAATGAAGGAAAAGTCACTAGAAGTGCACTGTTCAGTGAAATGGTGCGTGAGGGGAATCTCAAAGGTTGCTCGATGTGATGTCACGCAAGCGCTCGGAGATGTGACACTGAAGCTCGTTCGACTTGTAACTTGTAACATAGAAATTCATCAGCTTTCTATTCGCACCGACTTTAATTCGATTTCAGTGGAAATACAACTGGAATGAAAGTCTACTGCTACATATATTCGTGCGGATTATAATTCCAATAATTATCCATCTGAATCCGGCTTTGGTAATGATAATCTGACGGCAGTAGCGTAGGTATTATTCCTACATTAAAGAAAAGACACAGTCATGATTACACCACAGGTAAATACTTTGATAATTTAATCTTGCGTCTACATGTAGATCTTTGTCCATCATGATCTATTTTGCATGCTATTTTGTCATGTCATAATGTTGAAAAACTATGTACTTCGCAATGATGATATTTGTTTGGTTTCCGTTGAAAGGAATTTTAGAAATTTAAGTATGTGAGGATCTACATGTGCAGATGTGTATGATCACCGCAGGCCGCTTTTTCCTGCTTTTCTAGATAATCCATCTCAATTACGCACAATGTTGTGAAAATGTCCAACACTATTGCCCTCAAAAATCCACGCCAATTTTAGATCGCCTTACTTGAAATCGGGTGGATATTTAAGTCTTCCTATTTTCGAAACATAGAAGTACATAATTGAAAATCTATGGCATTGTTGATCTCTATGGGGCGGATGCAACAAGCTGTAAAGCAAGCCATAGCTATCTGAGTGCGAATTGAATGATTGAAACCTGAAATCAATGCATTTCACGATATCACGATATTATGTGCTAGGGCCTCAATATAAAGTGCCTCGATGCATGTACATATATGGAAGTGGGTTAAAACTTAGTCTAACTCATGCATGTAACACTATGTGTAGGTAATGACCTAATTATTTAAATCCATAGAGTAGGTATATTAGTTATAGTGGTAGCTTTGCATTTATTAAATTTCCAATGTGTATAGCCTACACTTTGTATACTCGAGGTGGACATATAGTTGTTAATTGCTACTAAATGTGAGAAATGCAATTTTTGCAGTTTTGAAGAAATTGCAACGAAATTGACTGATAATGATTGTAGTGCAGAATGAATGATGGTATTTCACAGATTCTCATGACAGCCTTGGAGATTTGATGTTTGCTACATTAGCAATTCGATGGGTTCCCACTACTTTCATGCTCAACTTCAAGAGCATTTTCTTAATCGTGACCATATCACAGGCAATCTGCCACTGACAGAGCAAAATCACACAATCAAAGACAATGATTTCAATTAACTTTGAAAGATGTAAATGGTTCCACACGGTTCCACATCACTATTCAGATTCAAGAAATGAAGCATTAATTTCGTGAATCTTGAAATCATACCGATGAAAATTGAATTAAAAACTTCAAATTTCAACCAAAAAAGCAAAATCAGATCTAGACTTTTTCATGAAGACTTCCATTATAATGCGGCTCATTAAGTTCCCTTGCAAATTAGCTTTATTCCCGCTTAGTTAGGATGCTTATTAGCAAATATTCATTCCTTTTGATATCCAACTTGTTTCATACTACTTATAACGGGGCGCCATCTGGGTAATATACAAATTAGCAAATTTTTACGTTTTTAAAGCTGCTCAAATAACTTTTTGGACCGCAGGAACATAATCTCCGCAAAAAATCGAGTCTTTTGATATAAAACTTTTCACTGTATACAGATGCTTTTTTGAGTCGACACTCTACCTATATAACCCTACTCTATGTATAAATCTAGTTTTTTTAGCTGCAGAGATTTAGTTGGCAACATACACTTAATTAATTTAATCTAATAAAGACTGCATTCGCAGCATTCAGAATCTTTAGTCCGCATCAGCCCGGAAGCGGAAATTAAACATTGATAACAACAACAGCGAAGGTCCTTACCACCTTTGACGTCAGGTAAGGGAGGAAGTAATGAGTTAGTCTCAGGAAGACCTCCAAATCTTTCGCCTGAAAAATGGAGGAAGAAATTTCGAACTTCGAATTAAATTCCAAATGGAAAAATGAATTTCAATACTATTTTTTATTTTATCAAGAATCTTTCTTTTAAAGTATGATCATCTTTTTTCAACATGTCTACAGTTTACCAGCTTTCTGCATCTGTCATCCCTTGGCTAGAAAGAAGGTTTGCAGCATGTCGATATTCAGACTTCAATCAATGTCAAGTGTTTCTATGATTTCTATTCACGTGACAATAGGTATTCTATGAAACGCTTATACCACTCTCGATTAAACAGTCCGGCAGACAGAACGAGTTTCTGAAAGAGCGAGGCCGAAAATGAAACTTTCACAGAATGATGTGCACTTTTTGCCTACTGCGAATCTGCGTGTATGTCGAGTTATAGTTAGTTCCTGCTCTTGTCCGACGCGATCAAAGAAAAACACATAATCCAATGGGACACAGATTACAGTTTTTGGCAAAAAACGAAATTTTCTATCTTTTCTCTTATCAACTAAAAGTATGGGCCACAATGTTTGACATGGAATGTCTTCAGGTCATTTATTATCATGTTCATAAACATTTATCCATAAAGCTCCACATATTCAGATTTGGCAAGTCTCCTACTGTCGGCAAGCACCAACATGTTGCCCCACTCTATCCAGATTGAACTACATTCTCAAATACATCACCGATCAGAGGCATGATAATCTTACATGCACATGATGCCGGAAATTGTGGCTCTAGACTTAATACTTTTCAGTTGATAAAAGAAGACATAGAAAACTTCTTTTTTGTCAAAAACTGCAATCTGCGTGCCACTTATTGGATTGACATTTGCTTTTCTTTGATCGTGTCTGACAGGAAAAGGAACAAGACATCGGCAGACGTGCAGTTGTTTTAGGCATAGGGTGCACATCATTCTGTGAAAGTCTCATTTTCAGCCTCTTTCCCTGCAGGAACTCGTTCTGGCTGCCGGACTAAAGATCGTGCTTCGCGCTCGTTTTATCGTTCGTGTTGCTATCTGCGATTGTTCATTATAGCCGCACAAACTTAAACTAAGCGAATAGTTGGATCTTTATGGTCTCTATGATATTTTCGATGACTTACTTTGACAAATGAAACATGGACATGCGCAGTAACTGAGAAAGACGTTCACCAGCAGATTGTACGTTCCATTATGTTCTACAGGCCATGTCAAGTATTGCATGCAGAATTTCAGTGGTTTATGTGGTACATATCTTGGACTTGTGTAAACAACAGACTCTCCATCCGTTAATTCTGATATCTGGAACATCTGCAAGAGAGACAATTACGTATACGTGACGGACGATATGTTGCTCTTGCTGTCTCTGGTTGTGTTAATGTCTTTGGGATTCTCTGTGGTCTTTGACGTTGTCTTTGTCTACACTCGAATTGGAAATAATTTAAAATTCAAATAATACTGCAATTTTTGCACTTGTCGTGATCTGCAATTTGATTTTTGCTCATCGTCGTTATTGCCGCCGATTTCAGTGTGAGCATCACTATCGTATTGGTGTTACTATTTTTGGCAACCACAAATTGTACTCGAATAATCACTGTGTGCTTGGTATGGGTTTCCCATCATCTCGTGTTTTCAGTCAAAAAAAACAGCAACTATCAGTAGTCTAGAAGCACCTGTCGTAGACGCGATCTAGCCAGAAATCCACACGATCATCGTTATATCAACGATTTGATAACGTTAGGATCCTTCCAGAATGTCTGATTCTTCGAGTGACGCATCTTACAAT